>JARBWK010000007.1:37693934-37718051 GCA_030556195.1 Anolis apletophallus | reverse complement strand
AAGGGTGGGGCTATGGCCGGAGCTTGTGCAGGGACGCTCAAACTTGCATAGAGCGGAAGCGCAGTGGCTTCCCCCGCTCCGGTTGGGGCAATCTGTCTCTCTCTTGGTCTTCTCCTTAAGGGTGGAAGATCTTCTTGCTCTGCCGGTAACACCAGAGGCTTTCTCCCTGCCTTTCTGTTCACAAAGCACCCTTTCTTCTCATGTTCCTTGGGCCCTGCCCACCAAACACCCTCAGCAACCATGCGTTCCCATGTTGCGGAATAAATCCATTGGTCATTTGGATGAATTTCGAAACAATAAGATTCAAGTTGTCTACACTTCCTCAAATCCCAGGATCCTGTGTTTGGCCAGTCAATCTCTTGGACGGCGGGCCAAACCTCTGTGCACAGATTTTTGAGTTCAAAAGCTTTCAGATCTTGGGGCTTTCCCTCTACTGCTAACAGGCAGAACCTGTCCCAATTGTCTAACACACATTTCAAAGGGGTCTCTTTCTCCTGCTTTGATCCTGCACGACCCATCTCTCTCTGCAAAGATCAAAGACCACTTCAGTGCTCTCCCCCAACCCCAATGTGTGTTCCCTCAGTGTTAAGTGCTTGAAAAATCTATACTTGCCGATTCTAGCAGACTTCAGGACGTCTCCCTCCGTCACCTCACGATTGCGTCGGATTACTCACTAGGTGTCACGGACAGCCGCCACCCCCGACTTTCTTTGCGCGCTTTCAGCAACCGGTTAGCTTGCTAGGCACCTGGGAAGGTGCCCCCGGTCTCTGCTGGCCGGATCTCTCAAGAGGCTGCTTTCACAAGCTGCCTCCCTCCGGACTTTCTGGGTTCCTTGGGTTCACCGACAGTCGCGTCAGTTGCGGTCTCTCGTGTCCGCAGGCGTTGGTGTGGGGCGAGCCAGGCGAGCCGGCTTCGTTTTACCCCAGGCGCCTGTCTCAGCCTTCCTGGGTCGCCTCACCTCCCCGCTCGGGAGCGAAACCCGTCTAGACAGCTAGATTGCGTCGTCCTCACCACAGACCCGTCTTAATTTGCCTTTTGGGATCACGTCGGGGACACCAAAGATATGAAGCAGCAAATTAGGGAGTTATGGAACTCCGAATTGGCAAATGACCTCTTACCAACAGGTGCGCGGACATGCGGGTGGCAGGGGTGAGGAAAGGACGCAACAACTTCACTGCTCGTGTGAAATCAAAGAGATTTATTGATAACACCAGCTGGTGGGGATTGCCAAACAGAACTCGCTGTTGATCAGGGGCAAAGGCCCCGGTCACTCTCAGTACAAAACATTTATACCCCCAATGGCGGCATCTCGGAAAAGCCCGCCCTCCTTTATGGATTTTACACAATCATAATTGTCTGGTGTTACATGGCATTTCATTAATCAATAAAACATTACATTTCCATTAGCATCACATCTAAAAGTCCCACCTATGTGTTAGAACAATGGACTTTACTAAGTTAGTTCTTTCTCACAGTACATATCAGTGGCCTGGGACGTTCATGTACCTGATTTGCAACATTTCACATTCTGCCTTTTCCCTGCCAGCAAAGGATGGGGCTGAATCCCTCCGTACATGCGCAGTTCTTTTCCCTTTTGGCACTAACGTCTCCCAATAGCACATCCTGTACTGTTAGACCAATCTAAGCCTACGTTATCTCACGTTAGGCACGGGGTGTTAAAGCGGTTTTGGTACTTTTTCTGTGCAGGAGTACAGTCAGAGAGTGATGCTGCACACGTGTAGAGCTTTGAAAAGTGGGTTTCGGTGCCAACAATCAGGCAGGCACTTGTTCCGTGAAAGTAACACTGTGATTGGCGCTTCTAATCTATGCTGTGACTTGCTGATGTGCACCCCATGCCGCCATTGGGGGGGTATAAATGTTTTGTACTGAGAATGACCGGGGCCTTTTGCCCTTGATAGCAGCCGTGTTCTGCTGGCAAACCCCCACCAGCTGGTGTCATCAATAAACCATTTTGATTTCATCTACTTCACAGTTGTCATGAGTTTTCCTCATCCTTGTACCCGCACGTCCAGGTAGCCTTGGTAAGAGTTAACTTGCCACTCGGAGTTCCATAACTCCTTAATTTGCTGCTTCATCTTGGTGACCCCGACGTGATCTAAAAGGCATTAGACGGGTCTGTGGTGAGGAAAAAACACGGTCCCCATTGACAGGACAGCGCTCGCTCCCAGGCGAAGAGGTGAGACGACCCAGGAGGGCCGTGGCTGGGGCCCCACCTTTTTCCTTTTTTTCATTGACCGGCTGCCTGGCTCGTCCCACACCAACGCCTGTGGACACGAGAAGCTGCAACTAACGCTGCCGGTGAACTCAAAGACCAGAGGGAAGTCCGGAGGGGCAGCTTGGGAAGCAGCCCCTTGAGAGCCGGCATTTGTAAAGTCCGGGGACACCTTCCTAGGTGCCCAGCCGTTTGGCTAGCAATCCGGCACAAGCGCGCAGAGAGAGTCGGAGGCGACGTCAGGTCCGTTCGCCAAGGGTGCCGACGCAAATCGAGTGGTGACGGGAGGCGAGAGGCGAGTCCCGGGGTCTTCAGGAATCGGCAAGTATAGTTTCTTTCAAGCACTTAACACTGAGGGAACACACATTGGGGTTGGGGGAAAGCACTGAAGTGGGTTTTGATCTTTGGCCAGAGAGATGGGGAGTGCAGGATCAAAGCAGAAGAAAGAGACCCCTTTGAAATGTGTGTTAGACAATTGGGACAGGTTCTGCCTGTTAGCAGTAGAGGGAAAGCCCCAAGATCTGAAAGCTTTTGAACTCAAAAATCTGTGCACAGAGGTTTGGCCCGCCGTCCAGGAGATTGGCTGGCCAAACACAGGGTCCTGGGATTTGAGAAAGTGTAAACAACTTGAATCTTATTGTTTCGAAATTCATCCAAATGATCAATGGATTTATTCCGCAACATGGGAACGCATGGTTGCTGAGGGTGTTTGGTGGGCAGGGCCCAAGGATCATGAGAAGAAAGGGTGCTTTGTGAACAGAAAGGCAGGGAGAAAGCCTCCGGTGTTACCGGCAGAGCAAGAAGATCTTCCCCCCTTAAGGAGAAGACCAAGAGAGAGACACATAGCCCCAACCGGAGCGAGGGAAGCCACTGCGCCTCCGCTCTATGCAAGTTTGAGCGTCCCTGCACAAGCTCCGGCTATCAGGGAGCCTGGCAAATGCGGGTTCAAGCGGGGCGTTTCCGTCAGCCATGGCAGCGTCCCCTCCCGCTCCGGCCCCTTCATTTCAGCCACAAGCAGCAGTGACATTCCCTGTTCCCCGTTCAGAAAGAAATCCGTTTTGTGAGAAACCGCCTGCTTATCAGGCCCCTCTCTCCATGGAAGTTAATTACCCCATGGAAGAAGCAAGACAAGTAGAAAAAGGAGCGAGATGGCCAACCCCTAATGTTGACAGGATGATAGCGCATCCCCAAGACAAAGAGGGAGAAGATAAATGCCCCGAAGCTTCAGGGGGGCTGATTGCGCAACCCCCCCAAGTGCAAAGGAGCAGCTCCTTTGAGTCCGCCAGAGTGATAGAGCTCTCAGTTTAAACCGAAGGCACAGTGTGAGACAAGCCGCTTCCCAATGCGAACCAGAAGCAAGACCAGGGTTCAGGAAGCAAGGCAACCAGAGGAAGAGGAGAGAGGGGTCTTAGGGTGTCCTATAAGACAGGTTCCACTACTGGACGTGCACAACAGAGTCATGCAAGCTTATCAAATAGTCCCGTTCTCAAGTTCGGATGTTTTTAATTGGAAACATAATACTCCCCCATATTCTGAGCAGCCACGTGCTATGGGGGACCTTTTGGAAGGAATTGTGGCTACCCATGATCCTACTTGGTGGGATTGTAAGCAGCTGTTGAATGCTCTATTCACTGCGGCAGAGAGAAGGTGCATTATCAATCAGGCCAGATTGATAGCTCAAGAGGGACATGGGCAGATGGAGGCAGTTGCATTTGGGAATGCCAGATTCCCATTGGAACAAGATCCGAGATGGGATCCGAATAATGTGGATCAGAGAGATAGAATCAGAGACTTTCAACAAATTATCTTAAAAGCCATCAGAAAAGGACCCTAGCAGACAACTTTCCTCGAGGATCAAGGGTGGTGCCATGGACTCCATCCTGTATAGAGGAAGCTCATTCAAATGCAGACTTGAAAAAGTCACTATAGCCACACTGCCCTTTTACTGAACCAAATGGAGAGCAGAATGAGGGCGATGGGGGTGAGCTTGTTAGGGCCTGCGTTTAGGTATATAGTTCTCCTCTGACACAATCCCACTTCTCTTGATTTCTCAATCATCTCCAGACATCAGGAATTGTATCATGCTTATACCAGCACCATTGCTATTTTTGGGCACGCAGAAGCAGTAGACATTGATCTCACCCCACCTATTACCTACATCCCGTTGGCGTTGTTGGGGCGATCAAACCCAGATTGGGATACAACTGGCATCTTGCCTCTTTTAGCAGACATCACTGCTGGGACCTTTAAGCTATCAAGCTAGGATCCCCTAATAAATCGTTATTGAGATTTTCCATCTGTGTGGACTTGGACATTTGTCTTAGCCTGGCTTTCACCCATGATGCTGCTGCTATATCACAGGGGCTTTGTTTACCTTGATTCCAATCGTTTCTTGGGGTTCTTTCCGCCATCAACCTTCCGGAGCCTGCCCGCCTGACGGTCCTCCCTCGGTGTACCATGGTTTGGAACTTTTCAGTTGGGGGCCCGCAGGGCGACTGGGGCCTGACCATTGGCTTTGTGTGGGGAACCCTCCCATCTGGGGATTTCCTCATATATCACCTGATATTGTTTCCCTTTATATCTGATTGCTCTGACCTTGCCCACACGGGTACTGTATGTATATTGCATATTTGAATGGTTGCATTTGTGACTTCACCTTGTGTTTTGCTAGACTTTACAGAAATGCCAGCAAGTGGAGGCTTCCGTTATTTGTTGCTTTTTGTGGATTCTTACACTGGTTGGATTGAAGCTTTTCCTACACGTACAGAGAAGTCAGCTGAGGTAGTAAAAGGCCTCATGAAAGACATTATTCCTAGATTCGGCATGCCATTACAGATAGGCTCAGATAACAGGCCAGCGTACGTACACCACGTGGTCCAGGGACTGTGTAAACTATTAGGGATCACATGGCGTCTTCACTGTGCGTACCACCCGCAATCTTCTGCCAGGGCAGAAAGGGCCAACAGAACTTTAAAGAACTGTTTAGCAAAGATTTGCCAAGAGACTAAGTTAAACTGGAGATTGGCGTTACCTCTGGCTCTCCTAAGAGTCCGGTGCACAGCCCATAAGAAGACAGGCCTGTCACCTTTTGAGCGTTTGTATGGCAGGCCTCCATTGAACTTAAAGACTATGTGTGGACTGACTTCTGACAGTCATGTGCTGGGACACCAGCAGACTTTGCAAGATGTACAGATGCTGGGGAGACAGCTAGAGAAACTTAGCCAGTATACAGCAGATTTGCGACCCCCTCTCCCTACTACCTCTCTTCACTCTTTTTCAGTTGGCGAATCCGTCCTCGTGAAGGAGTGGAAGGTGCGCCCTTTGCTGCCCAGATGGAGGGGTCCATTTACCGTGCTGCTGAGCACGCCAACGGCAGTCAAAGTAGAGGGAATTCGTCCATGGGTTCATTACACCCGTGTGAAGAGGGCACCGGTTGTTTTGGAATCTTCCGTGGATCCAGACAATCCACTCAAATTGCGGATTACAAATACCCAGCAAAGCCCTATTTAGGGGGCACAAAGAAGAAGAAGGCCACAGAAGAGTCGTCAAATACCATCGCTCCCAATCCAGGTAATGGTGGCCCAACGCAAAAAAGATGGACAGAGCCAAAAGCACTCTCACTGAGGTGGTGGCTTAGCATCCTAATGGGACAGCGTTACAGGAGTAAGCGCCCGGTGGGAGTGAGGACTATTTTTGGGTATATGGCTCTGATATTGACATTGTACATTACTGGGACACATGGAGGGTGGGAGCAAAATATGTTTCATAGACTGATAACTAACATGTCACATGAACTGGGTTTGGAATCCTGCTGGATTTGCAGTTTTGGGCCTTCGAGTCATAGACAAGGCTGGCCGATAGTCCCAAGCGCAGTATTGACACTGAAAGGGTGGAATGAAATTAAGTGCAAGCAGGAGCGCTTGGGAAGGGATGCAGATAGGGCCCAGTTTATGATAACGCATCGTTCTCCTGTCTTAGAGGCAGCGCTGTGCTTTAAATGGGAGAATGATGGGAGGTCATATGAAATAGGTGACCAGAGACTTGGCATGTATGAACTTTTCAAATGGATTGAGCTAGGCTCTTATCCTGCATGTAATCACACGATTACGGTGCATCGCAGATACAGGGCGCGATGTGGCCAGAGAACAAGGGGTGTCTGGACTTGGGGATGGGAGAAGTCAAATTGCACTCAGATTTTGTTTGGAAACCATCATGAGAATGCCATAGTGAACTTGGTTCAGAATTTGCCAGCTAGACGCTCAGGGCTTCGTGCTACTGGACTCCCCACTGGGGTTGTGTGGATTTGTGGACATTTGGCTATGTCAGTGCTTCCTATGGCTTGGAGTGGAGTTTGTACCCTTGGCACCTTACAGCCTGGGGGTTTGAGAGTGCTCCCCAAAGAGACACCTGTAACTAATTTGCATTTACATGTCCAGAAGCATTCATTTGCTGGAGTGAAACGCTATGGTTATGACCCGGACAAGACTTTTCTGAGTGAAAGCCAGAGGTTCATAGCAATTGTCGCACCCAGGCTAGGTGTAGCTTGGACAATCCAGGCAGTTGCGTGTTCTATCATTTGGCCTGGAATCTTTGGCCAATGATACGTATGAAGGAATGTCATCTTTACAAGTAAAGGTGAATTCTTTGGCAAGAATGGCTATGCAGCAAAAGCTAGCTCTAGACTACCTCCTCTCCAAGGAAGGTGGCCTATGCGTGTGGTTAAATACAACCTGTTGTCATTTCATCAACAAGACTGGTGACATAGAACTTGACCTGGTCAAGATTCAGGGTGTTGCTAGAGAAGTACAGAAGACTTACTCAGCTCCAAGTGATTTTTGGAGTTCTCTGCTAAGCTGGTTACCGAATTTGCATTGGCTATGCTCACTTGTGATGATAATCATAGTGGTAATATGCTCTGTGTTAATTATAATGTGCTGCCTGCCTATTTTGCTGAAATGTTGTGCTTGTGCCATGCAGAAATCCATAGATGCAGTGAAAGGTGTGCATGCTGTCAGGACTGAAGAAACTGTGGTTAAGAGGGACTGGAGAGTGAATTGGTCCTCTTAAGGGGTTCCAGACGTGTGTGTAGGTAACTCCTTGTGATGAGTTACCCACAAAAAAGAAAAATTCTGGAATAAAGCGGTTTTGGTACTTTTTCTGTGCAGGAGTACAGTCAGAGAGTGATGCTGCACACGTGTAGAGCTTTGAAAAGTGGGTTTCGGTGCCAACAATCAGGCAGGCACTTGTTCCGTGAAAGTAACACTGTGATTGGCGCTTCTAATCTATGCTGTGACTTGCTGATGTGCACCCCGTGCCTAACGTGAGATAACGTAGGCTTAGATTGGTCTAACAGTACAGGATGTGCTAATGGGAGACGTTTGTGCCAAAAAGGGGAAAGAACTGTGCATGTATGGAGGGATTCAGCCCCATCCTTTGCTGGCAGGGAAAGGCAGAATGTGAAATGTTGCAAACCGGGTACATGAACGTCCCAGGCTGCTGATACGTACTGTGAGAAAGAACTAACTTAGTAAAGCCCATTGTTCTCTAACATAGGTGGGACTTTTAGATGTGATGCTAATGGAAATGTAATGTTTATTGGATTAATGAAATGCCATGAGACACCAGCCAATTATGATTGTGTAAAATCCATGAAGGAGGGCGGGCTTTTCCGAGATGCCGCCATTGGGGGTATAAATGTTTTGTACTGAGAATGACCGGGGCCTTTTGCCCCTGATAGCAGCCGTGTTCTGCTGGCAAACCCCCACCAGCTGGTGTCATCAATAAACCATTTTGATTTCATCTACTTCACAGTTGTCGTGAGTTTTCCTCATCCTTGTACCCGCACGTCCAGGTAGCCTTGGTAAGAGTTAACTTGCCACTCGGAGTTCCATAACTCCTTAATTTGCTGCTTCAGTGTAATTTAGCAAGTCACAGCATAGATTAGAAGCGCCAATCACAGCGTTACATTCACGGAACAAGTGCCTGCCTGATTCTTCGCACAGAAACCCACTTTTCAAAGCTCTACACGTGTGCAGCATCACTCTCTGACCTTTCTCCTGCACAGAAAGTACCAAAAACCGCTTTACTAGGAGTTCTTTCAATTTTAATATTCATTATATCTTCTATTTCTCTAAATACTTCCAAAATTTACTTACATATTTACATTGCCACCACATATGTATATATGTTCCTGTTTCTTGGCATCCTCTCCAGCAATTTTATGGAGATAGGTTGTAAGAGAGAGACACACAGAGGCTTTTGGTTGTTATGAACAAAGAAAGATATTTATTTGTTTACTTAGAACCAGCACAGAAGCTTAATGGTTGCAATATTCTAGTATTTATTTATTTATTTATTTATTTATTTATTTATTTATTTGTCACCTTTCTATACCGCCCCTCTCAGCCCGAAGTAGGGTTGCCATATGAATAAGGGACAGGTACCTAAAAATAGGGAATTTTTCACAAAAATAAGGGACACTTCCTAAAAACTTGGAAATCATAGATTGATTTTCAAGTTTTTAGGAAGAGTCCCTTATTTTCGTGAAAAATTCCCTATTTTTAGGTACCTGTCCCTTATTCATATGGCAACCCTAGCCCGAAGGTGACTTGGGACAGTTTACATAAGACAGTCTCTGCCCTCAATACAACCCAAGCAAACAAATCAAAAAAATTATCATATAACAACAAATTAACAATTAAAAACATACAAAGCTTTATGGTTTCAGAAGTAGTTCAGTGGTTGAGTTATGGGTTCCAGGCAAAGTTTTTAAACTGAGAAACTTTTAGTACTCCACTAAACAGTTCCCTCAATACAAACAGCCCAATTCCAGGGTCTGTTTGAAACTAACTGTCTTTTTTTCCACAACTGCTAACTAGATACTAGCTCTAACTCTCTTCTCTTGACTCCTAGCTCCAACTGACTCCTAGCTCCAACTGACTCCAACTCCCAACTGACTCCAACTGTCAGATTTTCAAAAACCTCCAAGGTTCCTTTTTCTCCTCTCCTCTGACCAAGCTCCGCCTACTTTCCCTCTAGGACTCCCATCCAATCAGGTGGCTTTACACACTCCTCCCAGGCTGCCTTCTGGCTCCGCCCTCTCTGGCAATGTGTATTCTAAAATGGATGCCTGCTGGCTCCTCTGCCTAAAATGGCTGCCTAGCTATTGGGCCTTTACAGAGCTAACCCTGGTCCTGCAGGGTAGGGCAGTTCGTTACACTGACCATGTGGGTTTGTACTTGGTTGTGATCTGTGAAACCAATGTCTTGTTCCCTTACTTTGATGGAAAAACTGCTACCAAGAATTTATGTGCTACATCAATCCTTCCCTGCAAAGATTATTCTCTCCTGCAAGGGAAGCTGACATTATTGGGTTATGACTACACAGGTCACCAACAAAAAGGCCTGCATTTTATAGCATTGTGGATTTTGATGGCCTGTAGATAAGTTGAGAGTCTTTCCATAGAGGGAGAAAGATCCAAGGCCACATCAAGGGGTCAGCTTCCCCTGACCACTAGGACTGCAATTTCCCCACCCAGGCATTACAAAAAACTAGAAGAAATGTAATGACCGAGAATGTAATTATTGTTTCTTTAAAGTTTTTCCAGGATAATGAAGCTCTTATCTTTCACCAACCTTTTCAGATAACATATTGCTTACTTTTTTTTGGTAAGAGTTAAGGTGCAGTACCCACTTTGACCCATGGATAAATTGGCCTAGATTTTTTTTAGATTTATAAATAAGTAAGCTTCTTTAAGGTATGGATGACAGACTATGTGACTTTAACACTTCACCATTGCTTCTTACTTATCAGATAGCACTGTAGGGATGGCCCTACCAATCTGTGTTGTTTGTTTTCAAGTCACAGATCTTCACAAACAATGCCCACCAATGTATCTACCTTTCCCCAAAACGTTTGTGACAAGTTTGAGTGCCCGCTAAAATAAATAAATAAATAAATCACTTCTTAGTTAATATTACAGCCAAGGAGACTTGGAATTTGGTATTATATGTTACTTTATCAGAATAGAGGAGGGTGGTTATACATAGCACAAACACAATGAATGGTAAGAGTGAATGCATAAACGGCTCCTCGGCTTTGGAACACCCTTACAAATGACATCAGATTAGCCCCCTCCCTCCTGACATTTCGGAGGAAGGTCAAGACCTGGCTATTTGACCGGGCATTTGCAAATGAAGTATGATTATCAAATAGAGACCTAAGGAACGACGACGATGCAACTGGAAATTGACTTAATAATGAGATGCTGATATTGTGTTTTAAACGTTAAATGTTAAATTGTATATGTTGAAATTGTATTGATAATTGTTGATTTGTTTGTCTTGAGCAGTTCCTGCTATTTGTACACCGCATCGAGTCGCCTTCGGGCTGAGAGAGGCAGTCTAGAAGCAAAGTAAATAAATAAACAAACAAACCCTAAGTCAGCAGCTGGATAATCTCTGTGTGATGGTGATGTATCTGAAGGATTGCTGCTGCTAACATAAAAGAAAAAGGCAAATAAATATGGCAGTACTATAATGCATGGGTATGAGATTCCTAGAAGTATCCAACTTCTTTTTGGAGGCTGACATTTTCCAATTCTTCTCAACTATTTTCCTATTTATCCAATGTATATTCCATCTTTGATATCCAAAGTGGCTTCCAACACAGATTAAAACAAAGTACAGCTAAATATCTAGTGATAGCAAAAGCTTTAAACAACAATTAACTAGATGATCCCATTGAGAACACCAATTTGAAACAGTGTAAAGCATATTTAGAATACGTATAATAAAGAAGATGTAAAGATACATTATTCCCCATTAAAAAGCCTTTCTTCCCAAATGAATTGATAGTTGAAGGCTTCCCTAAATAGATCTTTACCTGCCAATGGAAAAGGAGAAGATAGCGTGACAACCATATCTCCCATGCAAGAAATGTCTGCAGCATGGAAATAGCCACCAAGAAGGCTCTTTGGTACAGTATGTCTATTCTGTATGTCTTCTCTCAACATGATGATGACAGTACTAGAACCAAAAGAAACCCCTTCTCTGGAGATATTAAATCTTGATTCATATAAAGATACTGTCTTTCTGATGGTGTAGTTTCAAGCCATATAGGATTTTACAGGTTGTAATCAACACTTTGGATTATACCCAAAAGCAGACTTGTAACCCCTGAAGCAGTTCCTTTGAACCAATCCCATCTTTTGTGACCATTCAATTTCCAAGTTACCATTTTATTTCTTTCAGTGAAAAAGAAGCAAACATCAGTAAAAGAATTTGGCTTCAGATAAATCTTCTTGTAACCCAAGAGAAGCAACTTTATAGCTTTCTACAGTGTTAGAATTTTGTATCAAGCTGACAGCTGAAGGGTAAACTTTTTTTCCTTTGCAGCACTGTGTAATAAGATGTACATGTTGTTCCAATGAAAATGGCATATTATACCTGGAATGACAGCCTTGTGGCATTTCTTTGGATCATCAGCTCTCCATCTCATCTCAAATCCCTTCTGAAATGTTTCCCCTTTTGCCTAAATGTCTTACCTCTCCATCTGCTTTTCCAAAATTCTTGTACTAATAAATTATGTCTTTGTATGCACAGGTGTGAGAAAATTCTTAATGTAATAGGCACTGAGTAGGTAATCTTCATTGTTATACAAACAATGCTGCTGCTTTTTGAAATATAAATTAACCAAAGTGTGTATTCCTGAAAGGTGCTGTGACATGTGTGACAAACCAAAAACTTTAGCCAACTAAAATGAAATGTGTGTGTGTGTGTGTGTGAATTGGTCACCATTTTCAGATGTGATCAGATGTCACTTCCAGTAACAATTTTGGGAAGGACTCACATGAAGGTAGATGGGATAGCCTGAAAGGACAAATTGATCCATGGGCTTTGTAATTGATCCTGGGAACATTACAGTGACATTTTCACTATTTGGGATGTGTCTAATTATCATGTGCCATCTCATCCAGCTTCTCCAAGTTGCATTTCAAAGCTTATTCCGATTTTCTGAATGTGTCTCCTGCCCATGTCATACACATGTTGGTATGTATATTGTCAAGATCTGCATAGCTTCATGTGAAATTTCTAAAAGTATCACACTATCTGTGTGTTGTTCCACTGGCAAAATCAAATTTCTGTGCAATTTTAAAGAGTTTCCATTTTGTGAATGTATTTACTTTGTGAAAAATTTATGAAAACTCCACAATTGCATTTTATATATTTGTGCCCCTTTTATTCTTGCCCTAATGACTTGGTCTTTTATTTTGGTATTGCACTTCAGGGGCACCTACATTGTAGAATTAATGCAGTTGACACCACTTTTACTGCCAAGGCAGCATGTTTGAAATCATGGGGATTGTAGGGTGAGGCGTAAGCATTCTTTGGTTGAGAAGACCTTGGAAAATGATCATTCCTATGATTCTATAGCTTTGTGCCATGGCGGGTTTAAACCCAGAACCTCAGTCAGTTGCTGATACTGAAAGAGAGACTCCCCACTGGGCACACAGGAGACTGGGTGACTTGGAAGGCACTAAACAGACTGTCTCTGGCACCACGAGATGCAGAGCCAACCTTAAGAAATGGGACTACAAAGTGGAGTCCACAGCATGCAAATGTGGAGAAGAGCAAATCACAGATTACCTATTACAATGCAGTCTGAGCCCTTCCACATGCACAATGGGAGGACCTTCTTAAAGCAACACCAGAGGCAATCCAAGTGGTCAGCCACTGGTCAAAGGACATTTAAATATAATGCCAAGTCTTTAATCTTTCTGCTTTCTAAATACATTACAACTGTACCCTCAGTTCGCTTCTGATATGATAAATAAATACATGGCAGTTAAAATTGTGTCAAATTGCATCAGTTCTACAGTGTAGATATAATCTTTGATACTGTGCATTGTTGCCCCTCTTTTCTTGCATGGTTTCCTAAACTTTGTATTGGCTGTTTATACTGTTTTTGAATTTATAATTGGCCACTTTGCTAATGACAGTCCAAGAGTGGAAATAGAAACAGTGCCACAAATCTTTGTGAATACAATACTTTACTATGTTATATTTGATATTTTGCCTCTGTGACAATTGATAATAGAAAAATAGAAGAAGCCCAGGGTCAGATAGGAACAGCAAGTCCTTCAAGCAGCTCAAGACTGCTAAATTGTTTGCCTGTGAGGAAACTGTGATGAGAGCATCCCAAACTTAAACTCAGTGTTTGTAATTCCTACTGCTAACAGTTTTTTGGCTTTGGATGCAAACAATCAACCTCTATCTGAGACCTTGGAAATCTGTTGCAATTATTTGGCTGCTTATAAGAAAGGAGTGTCCTTGGAGTCAAATGAGGCAGATGAACAGTTCTTTAAAAATCATTTATTATTGAGATGAAACAACACATTGAACAACAGCCATACACCCCCCAGACAGTGAGACAAAATAGTGCCTTTTAACAGCCCACACTGTTTTTTCGATTTATAAATGTTTAGGAAAAATCATTACACAACATGAGCTTTTAAACTCCCCTTTGATCATCTTATACTGAAACCAACAGCTTTAAAAGTGAATTTGGCTACATCATGGTAGCACAGGATATATAAAGGAGTTAAAACCCACAAAAACAAAAAAAGATGCCATATAGGTTTCTGCTAATAGTTCAGTAGTAACTCTAAAGGAGCTGGCGAAAGGGAACTGCAATATAATAATAATAATAATACACTTTATTTATATTCCACTCTTCTCACCCCGAAGGGGACTCAGAGCGGATTACATCACACATACGGCAGACAATCCCTGCCGGAACACATACAGTTAAAATACAACACATACAATTTTGAAGGATTTTTTCTGGCTATCACAGGGTGCGTTATTACATCACAAGGGGTGCTGTTGCTTCATCCTCATGACGGAGGGCCTCTGTTCCGCATTCCACCTTCCGACAGCCGATCTTTATTTATTTAGATGTTGTAAAGTCCTTACTGAAAAGAATCATCCCCCGCTTTTGGCAGGTTCCCAGTTCATCTAATCACAGTTGTTTTCGAACTGCTGGGTGAACAGTGGACAGCGTTCACAGGTGGGTGTCCAAGCCAGCTCGGGAATCGAACTTGCAACCTTCAGATTGCAAGCACAGCTGTTCTTACCACTGTGCTATCTGTTCTTACCACTGTGCCAAATAATTGCAACAGATTTCCAAGGTCTCAGATAGAGGTTGATTTTCTGCAAGCACAGCTGTTCTTACCACTGTGCTATCTTTCCGACCCTTACAAGCATACCTTACAAGCATACCAAATCATGCTTCAAATTGTTTTAAACATGAATAAATAATGATTTATAAAGGTTCTATAGATCTATTAGATTTTCTAGGAGCCAGATTTTACATATATCACTTCATGGGGGATGAGATGTTACAGTGACATTTTAACGCTAGAAGGATGCATGCAATCATCATGTGCAATCTCATCTAGACTCTCCAAATGCTTGCTGTAGAATGGCTTCCGAGTATGTTTGCACATAACAGAAATTCTATAATGTTCAGGAAGTTTACAATCCTTCTTATGCTTAGGAAAATGAATAATATCAATGTGGGTTTTTTGTTTTGTTTTGGGATTTTTGCTTACAGAGGATAGTACATTTGTTGGTTAATCAAATATACTTTCCTCCAAGACAACTATGGGCCTAAGTCTGTGTTTCCCAACCTTTTTTGAGCCGCGACACACTTTTTACATTTACAAAATTCTGGGGCACACCACCAACCAAAATGAAACAAAAAGACACTCTAACACAGTAATACATATAGTTAATATGTTTTTAATGTATTTATACACTCAGTGTGAAACCTGGGCCTGTTTCGATGAACACAACATAGATATCCTGGCAGGAATGGCAGAATGACACACACGAAGGTCTTGCTCAACAGCTGTCAGTCTTTCTCTGTTTTTAGTTTTTATCACAGTCAAGCTTGAGAAGCTCATCTCACACAGATATGTGGTTGAAAACAGGAGCAATGTCAAAATAGCTGCCACCATTTTGATCCAAGGGGGCAGTGTGAGCGTGTTCAGGAGGGGAGGGGGAGGAAGACGTGGGGTGAGTGCGCAGTAGTGCCCGCACGGGTCATGTCTTCCTCCCTCCCCCCTCCCCTCCTGAGCAAAGCAAGGCAAAGCGAGCAGAGCAAGGCTGGGATGAAGGGAGCCCGAGTGGAGAAGAAAAAGTGTTCGGCAGGAGGGGGAAGAAAGGGTATTGGAGGTTCCAATTTCCCACGGCACACCTGATGATCACTCATGGCACACTAGTGTGCCCTGCATACTCATTGGGAAACACTGGCCTAAGTAAATCAGTTATCAGTGTAGAAAATTAGCCATTATCTCTAGATTAGATGTTCTTGAGAACATGTGTTCTACTGGAATCAGTGACTTTTTGTGAGCCACCAAAAGTTCTTGTTTGCTGCCCCGAGTCCCTTCAGGGAGAGGGACAGGATATTTTTTAAAATGACAATGATGATTATTACTATTGGGGACCATCTACACATGCCAGAAATGGCAGTGCTCATTGGCAGTGTGGTAAATTGGATTAGCACCACAAAATTCTAATCGGGATCAGCACCAGCCAAGTCTGGTGGCTGGATGGCATCCACATGGCCCAATAGTACTGGAACTTGTTTGGCATTGCTGGACTACCATTATTACCTTTTTCTCCATCAAGCTAGTCATAATAGTGACCATCAGGAAGAAAACTTGAGGTGGTCATCACTCAGTACCTGTAGTGATGATAGCTGGAGTGACAAAGACATTCACTAATTTGACGTTAACAACAAAGTTAAAAGTAATCATTTTCCTGTGTTGTTGCTACTTAATTTTGGAAAGTTTAATCCCTCATATCTTTGTCAAACAGGATTCATGTTGGAGAATATGGAATACAGTGGTCAATCAATAGGGGAACCTCCCTACTTCACACATTTGAAAGTATTCATTTTAAGTTCTTTCATCAAAACATTTAAACTCCAATTTAGATATCTTATAGGCTTATGAAACCAATATTCAAAATCTTATACCCGAAGTGGTCTGTAACAAACAATTTAATCCAAACACAATAGTAGCTTGATTTTGAATGTAGAAATGCCTGAAAAACATTAATGGATTACGTTTGATAGGCACTTAGAAATAGCAATTCTACTTCTCCTGACAGTTTAGTTTTATGTGTTTACCTCATAAGATACTTTTAAAAGAAAAAAAGCACACAATCTAAAACACGCTGGAAACAATTAGCTCTTGCTGTGATGGAAGAAAATGAGAATAAGTTTATGGATATGGTTTCTACTGATATGCAAGTTTTTAGACATGTAATATTTGGGAAATTTTGATTAAATCAATGTTATATTTATTTCGGGAAGCTTTATGGAGTAATACCTTCAGAGAATTTCCCTTCTATTGTATCCAAAACTACTTGTTTGACTTATTAGCCTCCCATGTCCTTTTCAGAGAAAAAATAAGTTGATTGCAGCTCTTGTTCTGAGCAAGACCTCAGGAGAAAACATTTTAAAAGCATGTTTTTTTAAATTCAAATTGCATAATGCAAAATAAAAATATAAAAAGGAGATATCTACATACTAAAACATTACTATCGCAGAAGTAAATCAATGTCCTTTGACTACTAAGATATAAAGAATAAGAGCTGTATAAAAAGGGAGTTTTTGTTTACATGTTCACCTTAGAGACGAAATCAACCATGAACAAGGGAATTTTTAAAAACTAGTAAAGCCTTCAATCCACTTAGTGTAGCTCTGACTGAAACTAAGATTAAGAGCATTAGGAATTCAGAGATTTGAGAGCTTGCTCTTCAAATGTTTCTTCCTCGCCCATATTACATATAAGCAAAATTGAAGGAGTTATTTCACTAGCTTAGAATTATTTTTAAAAATCACAGATTTGTTTTTCAGCTGCCAAGTATTCTGTGCTGTCAGAAGCAACAGGGGATAGTGGAAGACTTAGAATTCAGAAGTCTTATACATAACATACTCGATCTGCAAATGCCAGCTTTTTTCCTTTGGGAATAAAAATGTCACCTTTTAGAGAAAGTCATTAAGGGATGCTTATTAATTTATGAACCATAAGAAACAAAGCTAAACTAAATGAAGAAAACTGAAATGCCACATTTTGAAATGATTATTTCTAAGTTTTACAAATAATTCCTTGAATATCATGATCTTATCTATTCTCTGCTTGTGTGTGTGTGTGTGTGTACACATACACAATCTTTTTTAGTATTTTATATTCATACAGTTCACTTTTATCTTCCATATCTCTTTTGCAGAGCTTTGATTTAAATGATAATGAAACTTTCTTACTTCAGTATATCCATATGTCTAACTCTAGCCCTATATCAATCAAATGAGGGCCATTTATTTTATTTTTGACCAGTTATGTTGGTGAAGCCATTGCTAAATAAATGTTCCTAAGGATTAGCAGGTAGTGTAAAAATATGACAACATGATTAACAAGCCCTCAAGAATACCTTTGGGTAAGATATGGTTTCTCAGGTTAGTGCTTTAGTTCTTAAAACTCTAGGGATTTAAATTTGGAATTGCCATATGGTGCCTCCTTAAATGTCTGATATTTTTAGAGGAAGGCTGAATATGAAAGGCCTTCAATAATAATAATAATAATAATAATAATAATAAATCTTGGTTTTTCTTCGCAAACGAAGATTCAGGAAGGACTCATCCCACACTTACTTCAAGTGTGTTGATGACTAAAAAGACCAATCCGAGATAGGCAAGTCCAATTGCAGAAAGCACAGCAGAAAGTCTCCTTGGGTGATGTTGTTTCCAGGTTGTGGTTCTTTCTGCGTTGTTGTTTCTCTTCGAGACTCATTCAGTGTGACTTCTCGAAAGAGGCCGCAGCATTGTGGATAGTGCACCTCCATGCCTCCCGATGTGAGGCCTGGTTGGACCATTGTTGGTGATCAATCTGGCCGAGCCTGAGATGTTGTTTCAGGGAGTCCTTATATCTCTTTTTTGGGGCACCTCTCTTGCGTTGACCTGTGGCGAGTTCACCATAGTATATTTGGGAGTCGGTGGTCCTCCATCCTAGAGACGTGCCCTGCCCAGCACAGCTGTGTTTTCGATAGCATGGCCTCAATGCTGATGATCCCTGCTTGCTCAAGGATAGCAACATTTGTCACATAGTCAGTCCAGTGTATATTTAGGATTGTGCGAAGAAAGTGCTGATGAAAGCATTTGAGGAGTCGTAGGTGTTGGCGATAGGTGACCCATGTTTCAGACCCATATAGAAGAATAGACAGCTCTGTACACACTGATTTTTGTGCTTTGACTCAGGTGTTTGTTACTCCAGAGTCTTTTGTGGAGCCTTCCAAATGCACTATATGCTTTTGATAATCTGTGATCTATCTCTTTATCAATCTTGGTGTCTGAAGAGATTTTGCTTCCCAGGTAGGTGAACTTCTGAACTGACAACAACAATAATAATAATAATAATAAATTGCCTCTCCTCATGGCTCAAGGTGGGTTACAGCAGTGTTTCCCAACCTTTTTTGAGCCGCGGCACACTTTTAACATTAAAAAACTCCGGGGGCACACCACCAACCAAAATGACACAAAATGACACTCAATCACAGTAAAGAATGGCTGGGGGATGGTGGCCTGCTGGGAGCAGCTGCTGGGAGTGCCGAAGCCGGGGGAGGGGGCGCCATGCCCTGCCCCCTCCCCCCGGCTTCACCACTCCCAGCAGCTGCTCCAGCCTTGAGGGGGCAGTGCCAAGCCAGCGGTGCCAGAGCCAGCACAATGCTGGCTTGGCACTGTCCCCTCAAAGCTGGAACAGCTGCTGGGAGTGCCGAAGCCGTGGGAGGAGGCAGAGCCAGTCCGCGCCATGCCCCGCCCCCTCCCCCAGCTTCAGCTCTGCCACAGAGGAGGAGCATGAGCAGTGGACGGGCTTCAGTGGGCGGGGCTCCTCCTTCACGCGGCTTCAGCGAGCGAGGAGCGAGAGTCATGGCGGATTGGAGGCTGGCTGGGGAAATGGCCGAAGGAGGCAGTGCCCCGGCCCCTTCTTTTTCTTCGCCGCCACCCGGCCCTTCCTCCTCTTCCCCCAAGCAGCAGGAGTTCGGCAGGAGGAGGGGGGAAGGAAGGGGGGCAGAGAGCTTTTCTCGTGGCACAGCAGGAGGTCCGTCACGGCACACTAGTGTGCCACGGCACACTGGTTGTGAAAGACTGGGTTACAGGATAAGTAAAACACATAAACATTGTAAAAATACCACAAATACACATATTAAAATGTATTTCTATAAAATACATGTCAGTTACGGCCTCAGAGCAACTGCTAGTGTGTAGTCTTCATTCAATTCCAAAGACTTGGAATGGCACTTAAAGATTTATTGTTGCTTTCTAAGAACTACAAAAACAAACAAAATCTATGTAAGAAAAGTTACATACACGTCTTGCCTCTTCAGTGGACATCACTGGAAGACACTTGGCACATGCCTATCTGATTCCAGGTCACTGGAATGTGTGATGAAAACAGGAACCGTCCAAAGTTATGCTTTAGGCATTAAATCATTGCTCTGTGCAATTAACGTTTGCACATTATTACATTCTACACTGATCACATACTGTAGTTTTAAACTATAAGCAATATTTCATCCCAGTTAAACAACAGTATTGGCAATATAAATATTAAAACATATTTTTATAAAATACATATTAAAATACACAAAACAGAGATTAAACAATGGACATGAGTTTAAAATTCATGGTTAAAAATTGGCTGGGTAGAACTGTCAGAAGAGATAGGTCTTTAGATGGTTTTAAAATTTCAACAGCTCGTATTGCTTTCGAAGCTCTTGCAGGAGGTCATTCCATAGTATTCAGGCGGCCAATGATAAGGTCCGCTTAGTAATGGTTGCTAGTTGGGTTCTGGCAGGCTGGAGCAGACACCCCACAGAGGACCTAAGTGTTCACAATGGATAGTACTGGAGAAGGTTATCCTTTATGTAGCCTGAACTCAAACTATCTAGGGCTTTAAAGGTCAAAACCAACACCTAGTACTTTTCTCGGAAAGTAATTGACAACCAGCGGAGTTACTTTAGAATAGTGTAGCAACCCAGCCTCCATTTCAGCCAGGGGGGCAGGGGCCTGCCCCAGGGGTCCCAATTGCTTTAGATCCACTTGCTGTAGATTCAGGTGAGGAGGAGGATGGGGCTTTTGGGCCTGCATCTCCAACTGATAGTTTACAGTGGGATGACACCTGGCCGGAGGCTTATTCAGACGGTGAAGGTCAAGATGACCCAGATTCTGATAGTTATGAAAGGCCAGGGTGGTATGGTTCCCAAGAATGCATCTGGGAACCTGCGGAGGACGAGTTGATGGAAACCGGACGGGAGGAAGGTTCACAGGAAGGTAGTGAGCCAGCTGCGGTCTGGCCTGGGGAATGTTTTGATCATAGGAGAAGCATTGAGTCCCATCGCAGAGAATGGAAACGAAACTTAGAGAGGTGTTGGGTGCCCAAAGGGGGGAATTAAGTATACGGTCACTGGGAACAGTTCCTCAGTTGGTCGGCCACTTCTGATCTGAAGGGAGTGAAGCAACCGAGTTCCTGGAAGCCATAGTCTGGCTGTTTTGCCAAGTACCCTGCCAAGAACTTTGCCACGGACCTTGTATTTTCACGGACTTTGCCTTGCCTTGTTTCCACGGATTGCTTTGTTTTTGGATTCTTTGCTTTTTGCTTTTGAGCTTCACGTGTGTTCACTTTGGACAATTTGACAATTTCTTAATTGGACAATTTACTTTTTCACCTGTTCTTTATTACTCAATAAATAGTTAATTGATCATTGTCTCTGTGTGTGTGCTTAAGGGGCCAGGCCAGGACCCAGCATTGTGACAAATAGGTGTAATATGTTCACTCATAGAGGTTCCTGTAACTAATCTGACTGCCATATTTTGAGCCAACTGGTGTTTCTGAACTTGGTACAAAAATAGCTGTTCTGCCTCCATGCTATCTTAACTACTTGGAAGGGGAACTGGCTATTAGTCACAGGGGACACCACCAGAATGTGCAGGGAACAGATTGGAGACTATATAGTTGAATCAAGCAAGAATTTATTAACTGACAAGAATTTTAGACTTCTCTCCTCCTGACTCTCACTACAAAGTCTTTATGAGGAGAGGTAAAGTCTTTCAGAGATAGACACAGTTCTGGCCAAACTGGAGGTCTTGAATCTTTATTTCTTCTTATTGCCTCTTTCTTGTATTGTGTTCAGCTGTCTCTAAGATGGTCTCAAAATTTAACTCCGACTGGACATGAATACAGCTCCTACTGAACTTGAATACAGTTCATATAGTTCTGATTGGAGGTGATATTTGTAGACCGCCTGGCCTCTCATCTCTTCACCTTATACTCACAAAAAGGCTGACTCTTCTAAAAACCAGAAGTGCCTTGACTGAGGCTCCGCCTCTGAGGAGTTTCTTAATGGGGCAGGGCGATGGAGGCTTCAAATGTAACGAGGTTGTCTAGACTGACATCCGTCCACCCCAGAAACTGTAAACAAAATATTAATCCTTCTAACTAAAAAGACCTTAAATAGCAGTAAATAGTGAGGGTCTTCATGGGGCATGACAGTAGCCCAATGTAAAGCGATTGCAGAAGTCCAACCTTGAGATTACCAAATAAACTAGGCCACCCAGAATGAAGTTTTTATGCTAATAGCAGGGCATTGCAATATGTTGATTCACCATTATTGTTCATAGGAGATATTCTGGTGGTGTCCTCTGTGAGTAATAGATGTTACATTGGTGGGATCCTCCATTAGTAAATAAAGGTGTGTACCTAGTTTATAATAATACACTTTATTTAGTTTATGTCCTCACTGTTCTGCAAGTGGGGAAAGATAAACTTTGGAAGATCATATGTGAGTAAAGGTTAACCATGTGTAGCCTAGGGAATACGTTTGTGCATTTTGACTGAACCTCAATCAGTTCCTGCTGGCCAGATACCAGTAGACCCCGTATCCATTTTTGCACACCTCCCAAATACAGACATGCAGCCATATAGCAATTTTTGGTCTGTAGTCAGTATATGTGGCTAGATCTGGCTCATTGGTGGCAATGGGAAACTTACAAGACTCCCCTTTCCATTCCTGGGACCATTCTTTTTTATCTTCAAGGGAGACTGGGTTTCAGCAACGAGGTTAAGGAAGGACCCTATTCAGACCATTATTTGGGGGGGGGGGCTTCCCAGGCTCCCCTTCCTGTCATTTTAGATATTATTTGTCCGCAGTTAACATACCATTATTTCTGCAATCCTTTCCTTTCTGTCTGTAAGGAAGTCCAGGTTTAATGCTTCATTAAAGCTTTTTTCTACTCTAGAAGAATGGTCCTACAAGCAGGCGTGTGCAATCTCTCTTCCTCCAGCATGCATACAACTTTCCAAGGCAATTTAAGGAAGCTCAGGGAAGGAAGAGTGATGACCTAAAGCTTTCTACCCTGGACTTCCTTAACAAAGCCCTCTATTTCTCTACTGCAGGTCCTGCCTGGAATGGCAGACTTCAACCTCTGCTTTGGGTTTAATGCTTCCTTAAAGCTGTTTCTACTTTCTACTCGAGAGTTGTAAGAAGCAGAATTAGGTGGTAGTAAATATTATTTATTTTTTAGAAGTATGTTCTGAAGGAGAAGAAGGGAAGGAGAAATAAAACTAAAAGTCTCCAAGCCCCACACACCCGTACTGCACTTTCCCAATTCCTAGTCAATTCCACTAAATAAAAAGAATCAAGAAAATAAAGGAAAATCAAAAAGATTGAACTGGGAGGAGGAGCCATGATCAGCTGCCACATGGTCCTGTTATGGATGGGAAACCATGATAGCTGGGCCCATAAAGCATTCCAAAAAAGCCAAAGAAACCGAACAAAACTGCAAAAAACCAGATCTGTGCTCAAGCTTACTAGAGAATGCTCTAGAGATTAAGAAGGCACAACCACATGACCTCAACAATTCCATAGTCAATTCCAGGAAGCAATCAATCATGATAAGGAAAATCAAAGAATTGATTTGTTCAATTTTAAGGTATTACTGGGCTACGACTCTGAATTTTTTGGGGGATAAGTTTGAATAATGGCTGTCTACAGCAAGAACTTCCCCACCTATTGGGAGATGTATAGCTTTCTTCTTTCTTTGTGCCAGCAAGTTCTAAGAAAAAATAGGGGTTAACAAACATATCATTTTTCGCATTGTATTTTTCTCCTTTCAGAAACTGAAGCAAATTATCAAAAGTATAGACTAAAAAGCCCTATAAAGGAAAAATTGTGATGTTATGTGAAATACTATTGGGTTCATCATCAGGATTTTGTGTTTATCTCCCATCTCCAATAAGATAATTCTAGATTTGCAATATATCTGCCACAAGGTTTAATCAAGATAATTTAAATTCTCATTGTTAGCTTTGCTCAGGATTCATATAATACAGAGAGAGCTTCTACAAGATTACCACGTCTTCCTGAGATGGGTGTAAAGGCAGTTTCAAGGTTAAAACTGGGGAAAGTGGCATCTGACTCATTTTGACTTTCTATGGAAATTGAAGGCTGAACTTATAACTGTGATATTTGCCCCATATTATGTATCATGATATGAAACCTCTTTGAGGAAAAACAAAAAGACAGTATCATAGGCAAAAAAGGATGTACATGTGCACCACTGCGATTTTAGATTTTATCTATATGCCAGTTTGTTGTAAGAAGCAGACTTTATCTTATTTTATTGCTTCATCATGTTATACAAATTACGATAGCATTTTTGTATAACACAATTGCTATTGTCAGGTCTTCTATGAAACTATACGTACAAACAAACAAGATAAACATGGAATGGACTTACTGTACACTGTGAAATATTTT
>JARBWK010000007.1:37668429-37693834 GCA_030556195.1 Anolis apletophallus | reverse complement strand
TATATTATTCCTCTGCTAAAATAAGGTTGCATTACATCAAATGTAGGTTGCAACTTTGCATTATGACATAGATCAGTAATTCTCAAACTTTAATGCTCCAGACGTTTAGGTCTGATCATTTGCCACTATTGGATGAGTTTGCTCAAATTTACTGAAAGTTGAAGTTGAAGTCTAAAACATCTGGAGGGCAAAAGGTTCAGAGCCCCTGATCTAGGTGGCCGCACAAACATTTTTTCTTAACATACTTGTTTTTCTCCGATTCATGATTTGCAAAAATAATAGTGTAAACAGGCAATAAGATGAAATAAATTAGCTGCATCAGTTCAGTTATTCATTTTCAAACTTTGATGTTTTCACAATTCTAACATTTTGTAACCTGGAAAAAAATCTGCTCATGCCCTCGGGGTTCCAGGTATATATTAATACACAGGTTTTCTCCTGTACTACTTCATGAAATATGCTAAAATAAAAGGAAAGCTCTCTCTGTGTGTGCCTCTTTCTCTTGATGCAGTTCTCCAATGGAATCAGAAAAACAGTAGGTTAACAAAATACAATAACGTCTCTTCAGATTTAAAAATATTGCCAAGAATAATTCATAAAACCAACTAACATCCAAGGAATTTCACACCCAAGGAAAGGAGAAAGAATTTATTGTAAAACAGCTAGAATTGTTAGCTCTGTGTAGCAAATGTTCATAAAGAGTGCAAGTGACTATAAAGGGAAGAGTGTTTGGCTGGCAGACATGGGTCCACAAAAATCTGTAAATCCAGACGCCCACGTGCAGAAACTATAAGCATGGTTTCTTGAACATAACAGACAGTGGGACAGGTCAAGATTCTTATCCCACCACTTTCTGTTCATTTGTATGGTCAATACAATTGCGTATTCAGATCTTTTCTAACTTTGTAGAATCCAGGGGTCCTGGCAAAATCACATGATCCTTCATACTGCAATTCAAAACAAACCCACTTCATTCCCTCAACTGTCTTGGAAGCAGCAGAGTCACCACTGTCCATGCTTCTGTGTCACTCGGGAGCCTCCTTAAAAGTAATCCTCTCCCCTATGTTGTAACTACCATCAGCTGCAATACCTCTACCTATAATACGCTTTGGGAACCCTGACTGCTGTCAGCCAGGGCACCAGTCATGAATGCAGCTGGAGGGAGGGGGAAAGTTTCCAATTTCTCCCCAACTTCCTTGTTGCAGTACTGGAGCTTGAGCACCTCAATGATGACATGAGCGAAACCATGAAGGGACACCCAAGACAGGATGGTTATGGCAGAAAGGTCAGGCCAAGTGCGATCCCTGGGGAAGGTAATGGCAACCCACCCCAGTATTCTTGAAAAGAAAACTAAAAGGACAAGTACAACCAGAATTATGTCAGTATGCCATCAGAAGATGGGACACCCAGGTTGGAAGATGGTCAAAATGCTACTGGGGAGGAGCAGTGCATAAGTTCAATTATCCCCAGATGTGATGATGCAGCTAGCTCAAAGCCGAAAGGAAGGCTAGTGGCCGACGGTGCTGGAGATGACCCTGAAGAAGCTGGGGGAGGTGACAGCCGATAGGGAGCTCTGACGTGGGCTGGTTCATGAGTTCACGAAGAGTCGGAAGCGACTGAATGAATAAACATTAAAGCTTCCTTAGTAAGGTTGTGGTTTGGCTACCAACAAATAGACCATCCAGAAAAGGTAGGTGTGAGTGTCATGGCTGTCACCAGCCACAAAATGGGGAGAGTGGACAGGAAGGGACTGCCATCCCATGTTTCCAGGATGCCTGAGTCTATAGACCACATGATGGCTTTCAAAACAGCCTAGCTGTTGTGAGGTGGAACCTGCATTTTGGTGCTCAAGTCAGGTTTTCCCTGAGTTAGCTTAACCCGGGGGGAAACGCTGTTAAGGCAACCTTCCCCTGAGTTAAGCCAGATCAGCCCCATGTGGCATTTAGCCATTCTAGGTCTGGTCTAGAGTCACACCAACCTAAGGGGTCAGTATAGATGTCCTTCAGGAGTACTAGGTATGCACAATGCTTATGGTATGGACTTGCTTCCCTTCCCTTCTATAGCTCTCCCTGATACCATAAAACTGCAGGGAGAGTTTTCCTCTATCCCATGTAGAGGATATTTTGAATGTGTAGAGTCCCACCTACACTACCATTTAATGCACTTTGGTGGTGGGAAGAGGGGGGAACAGAAATGCAAAGGTATCTTCATTTCTTGAGCTCTTGATTTGACTCAGAAATGTCACCAGGTTTTCCACCAATGTAGCAGTGGGGAAGTAAGCAAAAAGTTGGACAAAACTGAACCTGCCTAATGAAGATATTAAGCAATTTCATCTTTCTTAAATCCTGCAGACACATATTTGAGAGTAATGCCTATTGGATTCAGATTCATTGATTTCTTTAATTAATTTATATCCAACCTTTCTCCCAGCATGAGATCTGAGGTCGCGTATAAAGTTTTTAAAACACAATTAAGAAAAAACCCTTTTAACACTAAAGATAAAACACTATTGAACTAAATATCTATTTTTCAAGAAACATAAGCTAGAAACAGCTTTAAATCATCTTAAAGCATCATTTCCCAATAATAATAATAATAATCCAATACAACATCCAGCAGAGTGATCCTGTTTGCTGTGGACCTATCTTGTTGTGTTGTTAATAATAATAATAATAATAATAATAATTTTATTTCTTACCCGCTTCTTCTCATGGCTCAAGGTGGGTTACAGCATAATTAAAAACCTTCTCCATTGTAGTACATCAAAACTATATGTTTCCTTAAATAAAAAGGTCCATAGTAGCCAGTGGGAGCACAACAAAGAAGGGACAAATTGGACATCATGGTGAAGGGAGTCTCACAAGTTGAGAGTATACACCAAAAAGACTTTCCCTCATAACTTCATCAGATATATCTTGGAAGTTGGTGAGATTAATGACCTCATCAGACGGGGCTATTTTGAGTGTCATATGCTGGTTCAGCTGTAGTTTAGCCATGGAGCCCACCTGCTTCCATCCCATGATGTACAGCTACTTCTGGCAGGGCTCTGTGGCTAAACTACAGCTAACCCAATGTATGCCACTGTGGTAGCAACACAGGAGGCTTCCTGAGCTGCATTGGCAACAGTAGGGGGAAGTCAGGCAGTGGATGCTTCTCCCCATTGGATGGGGTAAGGGAAGGTCATTTGATGCGTGGCTGGGGCAACGGGTTCCCCACACCTCCCAACTGGCACTGCCAGATTTGCCACAATCCATTATGATTTTGGTGGCCAATATGATGTTCTTAGAGAAAGATGTTCTCTGAAGATCTTAGAACACAGACATACAAGGAGAAACTTTTCCCCCAAATAGTCTGGACTCAGTGCAGCTAACATTCAAGTAGATTTTTTATAGATGATAACTGTATGGCACTTAGTTATTTAGGGGAGCACATGCCAATTCATATGTGGTGATAGGAAGGCAGTGATTGATTTACAAAAAAGGAAAAGCCCAAAGCTCTTTGATGATGTCATTGATTGGCTCCTTAGCCTATATAGCTTAATGCAAATCCTTGGGTAATTTCTATTATATCAGTTCCCTACAATTGATATATTTTTAAAAATCTCTATAACAACTTATAACAAAACACATTTATTAGTATTTTGAATTTGGGATTCATATTTAGTCTAATACATTATATTATCTCCTTCACACATCATTTACATAATGAAATAAACTGCTAGAAAGAGAAACAACTCATCCTAGTGCAAACGAAATATGCCAAGGACTCAACCTATTTTTAAAAAGATTTTTATGAGCTGGAACAATGTGAACACAGTAGGATAGAGATTAAATGTATTTAATATTTGCAATGACAATGAGCCCCTATTGTCTTTGCTCTCTGCTTTTTATGAATGATGGGAAATGATCTGTACAATCTCTGCAAAACACCAAGAAAGAATACCTGATAAGCAACTTGATGTAAACTCCTTTGTGATGTGAATTGGAAGGAGAAATATTTATACACATTTATCAGCAATCTGGAATTATACTACCGGGATGTGGCTGTTTATGTGTATCTCATTCCATGGTATAAGGGGGTATAAAATAAAAGATTTAGTAGTGTTTGCATATACATGGTTCAAACAATATTAGTTATTATTATTAAGCTTGTGCAATCTGCAACCTGTTACATGTCCCAGCTTTCAGTGGGGACCCTGATCCATTTTTGGGAGCCTCCCGAAATCAAAAGGGCAAATATCTGTTTTTGCTCTGGGATGCTGAAATATCTGTTTCCTATTGGCCCATTATGGGGGGGGGGATTCCCATGTTCCCATTCCTGTCATTTTAGGCACTGAAGCGGTTTCTACTCTACAGGAGAGGTGCTCAACTGTGGACAGGTGTGCGCTTTAAGGGGGCTTCACTTACCTGTTTCTCTACTCTAGAAAAGACATGATTGGCAGCAGACAGGCATGCACTTTCTGGGCCTGCACATCACACTAATTATACTGATATAGAGTTTCCACATTATGACAACTGTTCATAATAATAATAATAATCTTTATTTATTCCCCACCACCATCTCCCCAATGAGGACTCGGGGCAGCTTACATGAGGCCAAGCCCAGACAACAAATTGCAATAAAATAAAAACCAGAACACAACCAATAGCACAGTAAAAATACACAAAACATATAAATACAATAAGCAATATACAAATGCAATATCAAACAAACACACTGACTGTGAGCGAGCCGCATGTACAAGATAAAATACTAAAACTCAGGGTGAGATAAAAGAGGAGTAGATTTACCAGGGAGAGCTTGAAAAGAAAGAGGTTAAAAACAGGCCTTCAAACAACCTATAAAACCATAGAATCATAGATTTGGAAGGTACCTCAAGGATTATGTAGTCCACCTTCCTGCTATGCAGAAAGACACATCTAATATCAGAGTTCAATGCCTACATGAAGGATGGATCCTTATTACTAACTCATATTGTAAGGGTGCTTCCAGGCAGCCCTTTATCCCAGGAGCATCTGCATTTAAAAATGCAGATGTTTCTGGGGGCCTGTCCACACCCACCCAGAAAACACGTGCTTCCTGGGGTGGGTGTCCAAATGTTCTTGTGGGATTGGCCCATGAGAATATCTGGAGACACTCCCCCCTCACCCAGAGTCCCCAAACCCCTTTTAAAAGTAAGGAAAACTTACCCGGCCTCCATTACAGTGTTGCCAGGGCTCCCCCGGCATGTAGAAATGACATGCCAGGAGAGCTTGAAAGAAAAGAATTGCTCTCCCCCCCCCCCCAAGAAGGTGTGGAATAAATCCACTGTCTAATTGTGGATGGTTTGTGGAGAATTAATTGTGGTGTCTAATTGTGGATGGTTTGTGGAGAATTAATTGTGGGTTGGCCAGATCATCATCTGGACAGCCCCCTTTTTATTGCGGAAGTTTCTGCAATAAAGGGACTTTCTGGATGGGTTCTAAATTGATGCTGAATCAAGCTGAGAAAGAATGAGTCTAAGAACACCAAACTGTTCTTAAACTGGATTGATTTTGTAAGCAATATAAAAGAACTGAAATAGCACCAATACATTTTTCCTGATATATTTTATCTACTGGAAACTTCTCAACATTTTCCATTGTCTTGGACTTAAATCACATTTGAAATAAACGTGGAGTTATTTTTTTTCCAAAGGTACATGTGTGCAAAATGAAGCTGAAGATGCTACAGCCCATTGGGGATATGTTTACTAAGCAATGGGTCAGTGATATTTATAATTTTTAAAAGGCCATGTGCCTTGTAAAATAATTATATAGATTTGGGTCAAAACATCATTAAAATACATGGCCATATTTCCTTGGTGTTTGTCACATCAATAAAACATTACAATAAAGGTCATGCTATTCCATAATGCTGCAGTGCTGTGTTAATTGTTGTGGTGTTATTATAACATCCCCTTGGAAGCCTGGATTTCTAACTTACATATTGTAACAGAGCTGAATGCTTTCCTCAAAGCACTAATGCTAGAAAATTGCACAGAATAAACTTGGATTTTATAGGGCTGATAGGACACCTGGGATAGAAATTCATTTTCATTATTTTCCCCCTTAAAACCCATGCTTTCTAGAAGCAAGACTACTGAATTTCCTACTCAAATAAATGATGATTTTGTGTGTGCCCTCTAATATTGGCAAAATGCACTGTTCCTTTGCTCTGCATGGCTTGAAAATTGAAGGGAGCTACGTATTTTGCAATTGATCTGACTTTTGGTGGTGGTGGAAACAAAAACAGGTGATAGGTAGTTCCCTCTGTCTTCCTCAATGCTTGGGACATTGTTATGGTGGTTGTCAATGATTCACATACTAGGAAGGAGAAATCTGGCTGCAGTAACTATAGTTAAACAACTTGAAGCCTGGAGAACTTGATGGGGAAGGAAGAATGAATAGGCAGAGAGAGAGGGGGGGAGAGGGAGAGAGAGAGAGATGAGATTCTAAGCATGCTCATTAGGTAGGAGTATAAGTCTACACTTGTGTAAAAACACAGTGCTTACAGTATACCACCCTTTAGGGTTGCCATATGTCCCTTATTCTAAGGGACGTCCCTTATTTTGGCCCTAAAATTTGTGTCCCTTATTTTCAGGCCCTGTCCCTTATTTTTGACTAGCAGGACAGGACTGGGCGGGGTTGACCAGAGGAAGGTGCGTGCTGCGGTTTCCACGGCAATGCCTGCCCGGGGATTCCAACTCGCAGGGCAGCCTGCGTCCCCGTTGGAAGGAAGAGGCAATACAGGACTTTTTCAAAGTACAGTAGACTAATTAACGGTTACCCAAGGGGAATGTTGGATCATGTTGGATAAAGATAGTTTCTGGTTGCTTGAGAGTTACTCTTAAAATAGGCCTAGCTGTGCATCCCAATACTATACAATGCTGTGTATCCCATACTATACGATACCATTAACTATTGACATAATAATCATGAAGATGTACTGTCTTATAAAATTTATTTTATTTTAATGTTTAGACAGTGTACTTTTAAAGTCAGCAAAGTCAAGTACTAAATACAGATGGAGAAAATAAGGTCGTCCTAATCATGTTTTTTCTGCATGACAAAGCATGCAGATACATACCATGTACTGTTAAGAGGGTATAAGTCAGTTTCTTTGTGAATTTCAATCATTATCTTATTCTGTTAATAAAACTATTTCTACCTAATGTTTGAGTTTCAAGTTTTTAATGAAGTGTCCCTTATTTTTGTGAAAAATCCCGTAAATGTCCCTTATTTCTTATATCCAAAAATGGCAACCCTACCACCCTTACTCTCAATACCAGCATTGTGTGAAATTTCTATGTGCGCTTGTGGCCCATTTGCAGTAGAAAATACACAGTGAGTGTTTCAGATTCCCAGTGGATTGAAGATACTAATAAAGAGATATGTCCCATCCAAAAATATGAAACTCCATGGTTGCAATTTTATTGATTAGGCTCAAGTAAATGGATGTCCCAGATTCAGTAGTTGAATGGAAAGACAATACAGTGGTCCCTTTCTCCTTCGAGGTCCGTTTATCACGGATTCGCTGTTTTGGAATATATATATATATATATATATATATATATATATATATATATGAATTTCACCCTCTTTACTTTCGTCATCATCCTCCTCTTCACCACCTGGGATCTCTTGCTGCCGCTTGGGCTGCATGTGGCATCACAGCAAGAGAAGGATGATGAGGAAGATAACGAGGACGAGGGGGAAGAAGAGCCGCCCCCTCGCCCTTCTTACCTTCCTCATCCTCCTCCACTTCACCGCCTGGGGACTCTTCCTGTCGCTTGGGCCCCGCGACTGAGGAGGTATTGCAGGGCCTAAGCGGTGGTAAGAGTCCACATGGGGTGACGAGGAAGAGGAAGGTAAAGAGGGCGAGGAGGAAAGGTGAGGGGGCATTCCTACATTGCAGAATTTAACACCCACAATAAGTGAGGGACCACTGTACATACATAATTTCAGTGAAGTCAAAGGCTCCATTATACTTTAATATAAAATTTAGGCTGTAAAACAGTTAAACTTGTAGAAATCTGCAAGTATGGAATTAATCTGACTCCAGGAATGTCATTAAGAACTATTTGAGACACTATTTATTTATTTGGTATATTTCTACCCCACCCCAAAGAGGACTTAGAGCAGCTTACAAGTAGGCAACAATTTGATGTCACAAAAACAGACATACAAATAAAATAAACATATTAATTAAAACCATAAAGTTAAAAACATCTAATCATTAAAATAAATTATTAAAACCATGCAATCCATAATCATAGTTAAGGAGCCATTTCACAATGAAGGTCTATATGAGGGCATTTTCATCCTAAAAAGTTGTGAACTGCAAAAGAAGAGATAACATCAAATAAATGAAATTCAAGACAAAATTAAAAGTAAAAAAAAATCAAATATCTCAAAGCAAACACTAAATTAAAAGAAGACTTAAAACAATTAAAAATACAAGCATCAATGCTCCTTTTAGCTAAAATGGAAAAAATAAAATAAAACAAGTTCATTTTGTGCACACAAATAAACCAAGAGGATGGCTTTCCAATAAATTTAAAAAACAGAAACTGATAATTACAGCAATTGAAGATAATAGTCAGGGTTTGGGATGGGTAGGCAGCATGATGGTTGTGTATGGGTGACTGGTGTGAGTGGAAGGAGAAACACAGAGGAACCAAAGCACTCACTCCAACCTTTTTTAAAGACAACGTTGTAGTTGGTCCATCTGGCCTCAGTGTTTTTTAGTTTGTGTTGCACATTGCCTCAAAAGAACTAGACCTCCCATCTTTGAACTCAAACTCTTTGAACAAAAACTCTCCTTCCTAAAGTTTTAAATCAGCTTCCAAAGCAAAAAGGGCAGGGCAGTTTGCTATTTTCTTTGTTTTCTGAGTTTCCTAAAAAGACCCTACAAATCCCATACTTGTAGTGCATAATCACGGCTGCCATTAACGAAGCAATTCAGAAATTTCGGAAAGTTCAGGGTTTTTTTCCTGAAAAATTTGGAATTCAATTCCAAATTGAAACTATGACCTTCATTATAATTTTTATAAGTTAACTAGCTGTACCCGGCACGCGTTGCTGTGCCCTATTTTGGAGATGCGAGGAAGTCTGAGTATGTAAGGGTTGGAGTTGTTGTTAGTTATGGTGGTGTTGGGGTCATGGCTGTGTTGTTGTGGGTTGTTTTGGTGGGTGGGATGTTGGAGTCCTGTGGAGTTGTTGTTGTGTGGTGTTGCTGGCGTTCTGCATAGCTTGTGGATATAAAATGTTTTTTGTCTTTCCGTCTGCTGTGTTGATGTAGAGGTTGATGCGTGTGTGGGTGGGGTACTTTGGAAGTGAGTGGAGGTACTTGAAATCCCATTATCCATGGTGTGTCCTCCTCTAATCTGCAGTCGGATGGAGTGTGGGTCATGGGGTGCATTGTTTGCCAAGTGTGGTCTTTATCGGTCTTGGTTCTTGGACACAGTGGTCTGTGGGGAATGATGGGTTTTGAAGTACTACAAATCCCATTATCCATGGAGGTACTTCAAGTCCTATAATCCATGGTCCACCCTCCTCCAAACTGTAGTGGACTGTAGCGTGGGTCATAGGGGCTCTGTGTGCCAAGGTAGGTTACTGTAAATTCAGGCCATACACAATGTCCCATGAGCTGAGGCCTAGTCAGGAACAGCAAGTTAATGAAGCCTTACTGTCAATTCAGAGCATAAACAGCATTCCATTAAGTGAGGTCTCGTCAGGGAAATTAAGTTAATGAAGCCTTACTGTCAATTTTGGGCGTGGTCTGTGATTTGTAGGGGTGTAAATTTTCTGTGGGAAGTGAATTGGGTGTTTGTGTTTGTGCCTCAGCCCTTTGCCTTATCCTCCTCTGACAGTTTATTATGGGTCGGAATGTTCATGTTGGCTGGCCAGTACAGGAGTTATGCAAATCCGCCCTTATTGGCAGCCAATCATGTTGTCAGAATGTAGAGCCTGGGAGAATCATTGGCAGCCCCGGAGGATGCTGGGAAATGTAGGGTTTTTTACTCGTTGTTTTGGGGGCCTTTTAGGTTTTGGGGGGGAAGTTTCTTTGCTACAAACGTACCTTGTCTGAGGCCTATTTCTGTTGGCAAGTTTGGTATCTCTGCATTGTAAGGTTTCTCTGTTTGGGACGGTCTTTCCATGACGACTCTTCCTTTATTTATATAGATATATCATTAGTATATAACACCAGAACAACTAGCTAAAATCCAACCTAAGAGAAATAATATTTGTTGGAAATGTAATGCAGTAGTTGGCTCCTGCATTACATTGTGGTGTTCATCCCACAAACAGAAAAGTGTTCGACAAAAATACATAAAATAATGGAAAATATATTAAACATCAATATAATTTTGGATCCTGAAGCCTTTCTATTAGATCTTATTCATAAACAAATTTCAAAAGAATGTGAGAGAATAATATCAGCAGCCAGGATATTATTTGCTAAATATTGGGGACAACAGACAATGCCAACCATGGAAGAATAAAAAACAAAGCTCATGGAGCTCTCTGAAATGGACAAGCTGTTTAGACAGCTACAGAAACAGGATGTAAATACTTCTCAAAAAGTTGGGAACCATTAACCGCCTACTTGAAAAAGCTAAAAAAAAAATGTCTTGCTTCCTAAATTGAATAAAGTACATATAACTGACAAAGAACTTACATTGAACAACAAGTGATGGAAAGTATCTTCCAACATTACTGATTACACAAGCTGGAGTTGTCTTTACCCACAAATATCAAGTTTCCTACCTTCTTTTTTATTCCTAATTATTGTATATTGAACAATATACTGAAATTAAATAAAAATAATATATTTTAAAGAATACTTCCCCTCTTTCCTATGCAGTCTTGGATTCCAAAACTCAGGCCCCTTCTACACTGTCATATACAATCCTGATCTGCTTTTAACTGTATTATCTGGCAGTGTAGATTCATATAATCCAGTTCAAAGCAGATAATGTGAATTATCTGCTTTGATAATCTGGAGCATATGGTAGTGTAAAAGAGGCCTCTGATAGTCATCTGGATGCTTTAAAGCATTCAGATGACTAGAAGAATTCCTGGGAAGGAGAAAGACATATAAATATGTCCAAACACACTACTGATCATAGTTCCAAACAGCTTTGGTACCCTTTTCTATTTTTTAAATGTCAAATGTTTCCAAGCACTTTTGGAAAATGCTTGGGCAATACAAAATTAGAAGGAGCCGGATTTATGGTTGCATGCGTGGACTGAATTTAATTGAAACCCTTCCCATTTTTCTTTCTTTTCTCTTCTTTTTAAATGATGCATATCTGCAATAAAGATGTAGAAAAAACAAACAGTAAAAAAGTAAAAACAATAACCAAGTAAAAGGTGTTCTAAAAGTGAGTCATAAAAGCAATGTTGACTCTCACCCATGCTGCTATATTTGTGTTTTATTGCAGAAATTCATACACACAATGCCATAATTTTATGGCATTCTCTCCAGAAGAATTCTAAACAATGTCTCTGAATGTCAGCTACCTGTCATGTGCAATGGCTCCTTGTTGTCTTTTTTTATATATATAAAAACCCCACAGAAATCATTTAAATAAGAATTGTATTAACATACCTGTTGCATTTTTGTTGTTTATATATTTTGCAAAAATGGAGGGCTGAAAAATATTTAAAACAAAGGTTTTCTGTTCTGTGAACAGTACTTCTGTGAACGTGAAAAAGATGAATAACATAAATTCTAACTTTTTACACCTGAGTGCACACCTCTCTTGGAATTTCTAGGTCTCCCCCATGACCTTGTGGCTGACTTCTGATGGAGCCTAACCATAAAATACTATGTGGGGACTTGTTCTCTCTAGAAACCTTTAAGTCCTCTAGCATGACCAAGGCACACTGGAAGACCTAGAGATTCCTAGAGATAACATTTTAATCAAATACATGAATAAATGAATAATCAAGTCCTCAATAATCAAAGCCTCAAATGTTGGGGGACAACTGTATAATATTAAAGAGAAGATCTTTGATTATGAGGTTAATGCAGGAGAAGCAAGGTTTAGTGAAAGACAACACTCTACATTATGAGGACTTCTTGTTCTGTTATCATTTCCAAGGGGCCATTGACAGTGATTTGTGGACTCTAATTATTCCCAGGGATATCATATTAATAATAATAATACACTTTATTTATATTCCACACTTTTCACTTTCATGTGTCGAGGGCTGACTTGTATTTAAGTATCACAGAACACGGATCACAGAACACATACAACAGACAATCCCTGCCATTTTTAGATGTACAAGACATACAATAACATATTATGTGTGTGTGTGTGTGTGTGTGTGTGTGTTGCACCCCGGACCGGTGAGTTTTCTGCACCATAGTGTGTGTCCATTCCTCATAGAAAAGATGGGCGTGTATTGGATTGCCACATTTTCTAGCAGCCTCCATGATTGCTAGCCAGACATGTACAGTGGGCGCGTATTAGATCATTAGTGTCCTTTGGGGACAGCATAGCTTGGTGCATGTGTGAAACCAACTTACTTGCTGCATCTATATTATGGTACAATGGCATGCCTATGATTGTGTTAGTCCCCCTATAATGTATTGTTGCCACAGGTGTCTTGTGGGGAAACATTTTAGGTTCATTATATAAAGTATTGATGTGTGACCCACAACATAAGACACACACACACACACATATATATATATATATATATATATATATATCCATACTTATATGATATTTAGCACGTTATACCATAGTCTGTGCTTCATATATCTTATATGATCACTTCAGTGTATGTGGTTTGTATTGAAGACCCTTTCATTAGTTTAGTTTCTGATCGTTTCCAAGGAAAGTATCGCTGGCCTATCAGGGATAAAATAGAAACCTCTGAAACCTTGCACAATGGCTTTGAATATGAATATATGGAATTGGGATAAACAGAATGATGGTATGATTTAGCATTTTGAAGCTTAATATGTTCAATGTATTAACAAGAAATCTCATGGGGATATGGTTTTTAAAAAGCTGTTAATGTCCTAAATGCTTAGAAATTCTTAAACTCAGGAATTATTCCAGACTGGAATCAACTACAGCTTTTACCAGCTTTTAAAGCATCACAACAGATTGATAGCTGTGAATGCCATGGTTATTAAGGTTGCTGATTAACCATGATCTGATGTACTTTCACTTTCTGGCCATCTGTTAGAAGAAATGTAGAAACTTCATTATTAGGCAATTGTTTCATAATTGTTTCGAGAAAATGTCTAATGCAGATTTTCTCACATATATTTGTGCTATAATTTATTGTGGGTGGTTTTTAAATCTTCTGGATCATTGCCTAATTGATTTCTACCAACATCTGCTAAACATAAAAGGTAAGTGGGGGAAATGAAAATAGACTCAAATCAAGTAATACTTTCCCTAACATTCAACAGACTCAAGAAATGTTTGGAAGTTAGAATGCAAAAGAAAACAAGGAAAATGGGAAATAAACTTGCAGCTGTTACTGCTTTGAATGGGTCCAGAGAGATCTTTATAGAGTATATTTGGAAACTATTTAAACAGCTGGTGTTTACTAGCTAAGCTATAGATTAAATCCAGTTTATTTTAGTTAAACTAATAGTCTCCCAAAAGGATGTGGACCTCTTCCTTCCGGATGTTTTTGAATTACAGTTATTATCAGTCCAAGTCAGAATGACTGAGATCAGAGAGTATCAAAGATAATAGGCACGAAAGTCCAATGCACACAACTTTGCAGATCTTGTAAAATCATGACAAACCAGCGAGGAAGTGCTTCAAACTCGCTCTCTTTTGCAAATTTGGATATGCAGCAAACCCAAGTGACTATCTAACCAAGCCCCTAAAATTTACTTGCTTGGTTTTGAGGGTCAACATTATGGGTCAACAAATTTATAAGCATGAACCAGATGATTAAAATATGCAAATACTATTGATATTAAGATAATAGCAAAAATTATTTTGCTAACTACACTGCAGAAATTTCATAAGATGGTTTACCCCCCTGTTAGTTTTTAAAAATATGTGGCTCTACTTTGTATTTTTATGTAGTGGTATTGAGATTTCCAGTGTCACACAACAAACACCCGTAAAGGCTGAGAAAAAAATACTTCTTATATAAAATTTTTTTGGCAAGTCTTGTTCTTAAAAAATGATCAAACTTTATACTTCATTTTCTATACATATTTAACATGCACTTATCATCCCTCTCCAGTGTGAAATTAAAATAAGATTGTTATTTAGTACATTTGGTTATGAAAAGAGGTTACACAGTGTTTCCTATAACCATTATAAGAAAACAAAGCCCCATGTAAGGGAATTTTCCCCACAAAATATGATGCATACTCATTGCAGAATACACTTCACCATCCAACTTGTTGGCTGGTGGAGCAATTTTGTCTCCTCCCCTCGAAGAAGAGATTGGTTAATTTTGCAGAATCTGCTGGAAGGGAGGAGGGGCTGGCATAGTGGTGCCAGCCCCTTTTCCCTCAGTCTGCATCAAGACATCGTTGAGTGAGGAACACCTTGGAGCCCATGCAGCACCAGGTCTGTGCAGAGGCCATGAGGGAGGCCCAGAGTTCATCTTCCAGGCTGAACTGGCCCCTTGCCCTTCGTAGGCCTCTGCTAAATTTAGTTATATCTAATTTTAATTCTTCCTGGCTTCCCTGGACAGGGAGCCAGGCCTGGAGGGCTTCGTTTTGATTGCCCCCCCTTTCCTATAACATAATATTAATTTAAGCCCCCCTCCTCGTGGCACAGTGGGTTAAACCACTGAGCTGCTGAACTTGCTCACTGAAAGGTTGGAGGTTCCCACTGCTAGCCTCAGCTCCTTCTTAAAAGGGCCCTGGGGTGGGATTCCCTGACTCACTCTTGTCCTCTTCACTTCAGGGCCTCATGGCCATGCCAGGGCCATGGAGGTGGCCATTTTGTGGGTGGGGCCATTGCCACCATCTTTAAAGGGTGGCTACCATTGCAGGGGGTGGAGACTCAGCTGCCATTTTGGTGAGGTCAGTGGCCATCTTGGGGGTGGGGCCATGGCAGCCATTTTGTGTTAGGCTTGGTGGCCATTTTGGTAAGGTCAAAATAAATAATTTTGAATAACTAAATGAAATTAAGAATAATAAATAGTAATTAACATATACATGTTATGATACAAGACACATGCAAGCTGACTGCATTAAATCATTACTGACCAAGTAGGCAGAGTGAGCTCCTTACTGTTAATAGTCTAGCTTGCTGTTGACCTATGCAACCTTAAAGATAGTTGCATCTGCTCCTTGGCAGCTGAATGCATTAAATCACTACTGAACAAGTAGGCATGCGTTCAAAGCAAGCCCTGGGGGCAGAGTGAGTTCCTTAATAATAATTATATATATATATATATATATATATATATATATATATATATATAAAATACATTTTAATAATAAAAATAGATGAAATAAATATAAAAGATTTATATACAGTATATATTTAAAAGATAATAATTAAAAGAAAAAAGAATGAAATGACTTTATATATATATGTATAAATTGAAACAACTTAATAGTTACATAAATATAACAAATAATAAATAAATAAATAAAAAAGAAGAGAAAGAAAAAGAAAATGAGGAGGTGACAATATTTAAATATCAATAACAGTCCTTAACAGGTAATCATTTAAGTGATATCGAAGACAATGAAGATTTTGGAAAAATAAAATAAAATAATATTAAAGGGAGCAAGGAAGCTCCCGATTTGAGGTGCAGCTTGCTACTGACCTATATTACTAAAATTTGGATTTAACATGATGTAAATGAAATATTAAATACGAGTTAATCTTGAGGTCAGACATAAATGAGATTATGGGCTGTAATGATTTGATGTTCGGAAGGGCATTTATTGCAACTAGCTCGTAAAGAAGTCAGGTGTTCAAATGCTAGCCACCTGCATTAAATCACTACTGACCAAGAAGTCATGTATTCAAAGCAAGCCGGGGCCAGTGAGCTCCTGACTGTTAATAGTCTAGCTTGCTGTGGACCTATGCAACCTTTTGGATAGTTGCATATGCGAGTTGGCAGCCAGCTGCATTAAATCACTACTGACCAAGAAGTCATGTTTTTAAAGTAAGACTGGGGACAGGGTGTAGCTCCCGACTGTGGATAGTCCAGCTTGCTGTTGACCTAGACAATCCTAATGTATAGTGGCATCCACGAGTTGATAGCTCCGACTGTGGATAGTCCAGCTTGCTGTTGACCTAGACAACCCTAATGGATAGTGGCATCCACGAGTGGGTAGCCAAATGCATTAAAATCATTACTGACCAGGAGGTCATTGTGTTCAGAGCAAGCCTAGCGGCAGAATGAGCTCCCAACTTTTGATAGTCCAGCTGACTGTTGACCTAGAAAGCCTTACTTAATAGTGGCATCCGCAGGTGGTTGCCAACTGCAATAGAATAATTACTGATCAGGAAGCCATGTGTTCAAAACAAGCTGGGGGGCATAGTGAGCTCCCGACAGTGATAGCCTAGCTTGCTGTTGACCTATGCAACCTAAACGATAGTTGCATTGCAAGTTGGGAGCCAACTGCGTTAAAATCATTGCTGACCAAGCAGACACATGTGCAAAGCAAGCTTGGGGGCAGTGAGAGCTCCCCACGGTGAATAGCCTAGCTTGCTGTTGACCTATGCAACTTTAATTGAAAGTTGGAGCAGCGAGTTGGTAATCAACTGCATTAAATCTCTAAAGACCATGAAGTCATGTGTCCAAAACAAGTCTGGGGGCAGAGTGAGCTCCTGACTGTTAATAGCCTAGCTTGCTGCTGACCTATGCAACCTTAATGGATAGTTGCATCTGCTAGTGGTGAGACAGCTGCATTAAATCACTACTGCTCAAGAAGTTATGGGTTTAAAGCAAGCTGGGGGACAGAGGGAACTCCCTGCTGTTAATAGTCTAGCTTGCTGTTGACCTATGCAACCTTAAGGATAGTGGCACCTGCTAGTGGTACCTAGCTGCAATAAATCACTGCTGACCATGAGTTCATGCCTTGAAGCCAGCCTGTGGGCAGAGTGAGCTTCCGACTGTTAATATTCTAGTGTACTGTTGACCTATGCAACCTTAGAGATAGTTGCATTTGCTGGTTGTAGCCAGCTGCATTAAGTCCCTGCTGACTAAGAAGTCATGCGTTCAAAGCCAGACGAGGGGAAGGTCGACACTGGAATATATTCCCTACTTCCAAAGCTGCAAGGGATGCCTATAGAATTATTGTTTGCTTCATAAATGTAATTTATTACTGTTATGAATGGTAAAGTGATTACTGATATGTAGGCTGTTGTTTTATTCATTGGATCAGATTTACACAGATCCCGATATGCCCAAACGTGAACATGGGGGGGGGGTGCGAACAGCGGACATTGACATTGCGATTTGTGGCTGCTGGGATTCGTAGTTCACCGGCACACAGAGCTTTGGGAGTTCACCGAGGTTGGAGATGGGTTGAACTTTCCTCACAGTGCTCCCAGGAGGGACGCACTGACATGAGGCACCCTCCATCCTCGCATACTCTTCCTTAATTCATTGGGTTACTTCCTTGTTATTAAGATGGGACCCCAAGAGGGGACCCCATTCACTGGGATAGATTTCATCCTAGTAGTTGACCAATTTTCTCATTGCAGTCAGATGCAAGGGCGTGGCAAATGAGGCTTGGGTTATTGGTTAACCCTTCAGCTCGGATGGGGATCACATCAAGGGGTTCCTCCGATTTCAGTGCAAGGCTGTTGGTCCATTAAATGCCTCAATTTTAAGCCACATTATACACACGCACCCCTTAGCAGGCAAATCTCATCAGCAATGGTAAATTAAGTAATACTGATGAATCAAAACAGGGTTTTTTGGCAATACAGGACTGGAAGTGACTGTTTATGTGCCTTAGGGGTGGCCTCTTATGCCGCAGGGCCTTGAGGCTTGGAAGTATACGTTGGTTTTATGTTTCGGTTCGCTCGCTCTACATTTTTGTGGGGTTGCACTTGGGGTGACTCTTATACCGGTGTTTGATGGTTTTGTGGTACTTCAGTCTGGTTCCGTCCGATTGTGGGCTTTAGCAGTGGCATAGTCCCAGCCTTTAGTCCGGCCCAAGCTAACCAGACCATTTGTGCCGGTCGCGACCGAAACTTTAAGGGTATTACACTTAGCGCTGGCCCCAAACTTTATGTGATCTGGTACGGGCGGTCAATGATTTTGAGGAATTTGGAAGGGCATACGCCCTGCCGCAGTTTACCCCCTTTTTCGTCATGAGCATATCACAGTTTTGGGTGTTTTCAACAGGCGGGGTTGTACCCACAATCGACCAGGGTGCAATTGGCTGTGCCAGCTTATTACTTCCGGGCATTTCAGACTACATTGACGGTTGGCGGCATAAAAAGTTAACCTGGTGGTCAGGCCGTCAGGGCCAGACTCCGGAGAACAGAGAACCGAGCTCCCTGTAATTTTGAAAAGCCTGAAGCTCGAGGCTTACGCGGACACACGGGAGTGAATTGATTCATGCGAACGCTAGGACAGATTCTTTGCAGCCCTATGGGATCAGCGAGAATAGTCCTAGTGTCTAAAGCTGACAGGTTGATGCGGCCCTGGTTGAGTTTGGCATAACAATAATGCGTAATGGCATAGAGTGGCTGGTCCAGTCATCCAAAGCTTATTTGGGGTCAAGAGGCAACGTCATTAAACTGGCGGAGTGTAGTGACCCCATTTTATGGCCAGTTGAGGCTTTGGTGCTTCAAACAGTCTAGCAAGATTGGGCCTGGTTACCGTTTGGCAAGCCGGATGGTATACAGCTAACAACTTACCAGTTGTAGGCAGGCACCAGTAAGGTGCTAAGGATGATGGGTTGTGCTGCAATACAGGTTTTGCAACCCACTCTTGCTGCAGTGGAGAAGTCCCCGTGGCCGATGCTATGGGACATGACTCGGAGGTGATCAAACCCTGGGCAGATGGAAATCAAACGCCTTCAGGAAATACGTGGTACTCCGTTGTCATAAGTTGATTGTGCCGATCCATGGGATCCATTTTGCTGAACCATGGTTTGAGTATCCGGTCTGCGAGCAGTTATTCGGACTGGGCTGCAAGGCAGGACTTGAGGACTCATTATGGTCAGCATGTTGGGGGCAATTAAGGTTTGCAACCCACGCTTGCTGCATTGGAGAAGCTTCGGTGGCCAATGCTATCGGACAAGACTCCGAGGGGGTTAAACCCCGAGCGGATGGAAATAAAATGCTTTCGGGAATGCGTGGTACTCTGTTTTAGCAAATTGATTGTGGCGATCTCGTTGAGATCCATTTTGCTGAACCATGGATGGAGTATCCTCGTCTGCAGGCACAGTTATATTTACTGGCTGCTAGGCAGGCCGTGAGGACTCATTATGGTCTGCATTCTGGGGCAATACAAGTTTGCAACCCCCTATTGCTGCATTGGAGAAGCTACGGTGGCCAATGCTATGTGATGTGACTCGGAAAAAAAAAAAAAAAAAAAAAAAAAAAACCCTGGGCAGATGGAAATCAAATGCCTTCAGGAAATATGTGGGTACTCCGTGGTCACAATTAAGGTTGGATCTGTCGTTTCAGATCCTGCGTTGCTGAACCATAGATGGAGGATCCTCGTCTGCGGACACAGTTTCATACACTGGGTGTCGGCAGGCCATGAGGTCTCACTATGGTCAGCATTTGGGCCTCGCATCCGTCGCTGCAGTTGAAGTAGCATGGGATCAGAGGTATGCGTTGGGACAGTTTGCTCCCGCTTTTGTTGCAGTCTAGGAGAGGGCCCCCTCCAGACGTTGGGTTATACACCTTCGAGGCAACGATCTAGGCCCCTTGAAGGGTAGGGCCCTGTTCTTGCAAGCTTGGAATGACATCTGTAAAATATGGCATGCATGGTCGCGGGTGCACATCGCCTGGTCGGCTATCATCCCTCGCTTCCGGTGTCATGTAGCAGGGATGTTCAAAAATAATGATAATAATTTTAAAATATATATATATATATATATATATATATATATATACATATATATATATATATATGGAATCGGCTAGGAAACGGGTGAACCGGGCCATGCGCACGGTGCTTGCAAGAGTTCGGGGCTCCTACACATCCCATGGGGAGATCTTGCTTGACAGCCCTCACCTTTGCAGATCGGATGGAATCAATCTGTCTGCTATGGGCAATTTTTGTTTCTGCATAATGATGATAGGTGTTCGGTTTATAGTGGATGGCTTGGTGGGGATGGGAGCTAAATAGGACATTTGCTCCCAATCCGTGGCGTAAATAGTTGAGTTATTCAAAGGTTTGTAGACACTTAAGGCACCCCTTAAGGGTGTGGGGCATTATGCAAACACTCACCTAGACGGTTAATTTTAGGGGTGAGGTGATGAGGAATGTCCCAGGAGCGGGGAGAGTCTAATCTCAAAAGTTGAGAGAGATTTCTCCTGATGTTTCCCTTCCGGGTTGCCCGGGTTGAAATCTACAGGGGACCCAGGCAGTATGCCTGAATAGCTGAGGGGTAGACGTTAGGTGACGCTACCAGCTTACGCACACCAAGTTGAACTGACACCAAAAAGTTAGTTGAGTTACAAGTTAAATAGGTAACTATTTAAATAAAAGTTGCCCAAATTTGAAACCATATATATTTGTGTCTGTCTCGTTATTTCGGGGTTGGAAGACAATACACTTCACCATCCAACTTGTTGGCTGGTGGAGCAATTTTGTCTCCTCCCTCGAAGAAGAGATTGGTTTAATTTTGCAGAATCTGCTGGAAGGGAGGAGGGGCTGGCATAGTGGTGCCAGCCCCTTTTCCCTCAGTCTGCATCAAGACATCGCCCACCACTCCCGCCCATGGATAGTATAATAATGATCGCTCAAATGGTTTAACATTTGGGGGTCGAATAGGAATTCGCCCACTGGGTTTTGCCTATCCTATACTGTCTATTAGGGGCTTAGATGGAATGGTCGGCTAGTAAACTAGCTAAGCGTAAATAGTTGAGTTATTCAAAGGTTTGTAGACACTTAAGGCACCCCTTAAGGGTGTGGGGCATTATGCAAACACTCACCTAGACGGTTAATTTTAGGGGTGAGGTGATGAGGAATGTCCCAGGAGCGGGGAGAGTCTAATCTCAAAAGTTGAGAGAGATTTCTCCTGATGTTTCCCTTCCGGGTTGCCCGGGTTGAAATCTACAGGGGACCCAGGCAGTACGCCTGAATAGCTGAGGGGTAGACGTTAGGTGACGCTACCTCAGCTTACGCACACCAAGTTGAACTGACACCAAAAAGTTAGTTGAGTTACAAGTTAAATAGGTAACTATTTAAATAAAAGTTGCCCAAATTTGAAACCATATATATTTGTGTCTGTCTCGTTATTTCGGGGGGTTGGAAGACAAATACTAATTTAGGGAGGGATTTGGAGGTTGATCTTTTCTGGTTATTTAAGTGGGGATGTTGTGTCTCTTAAATCGATAGTAATGCATTAATAATGCACTATGTTATTACATATTCACATCCATAATAAACTTTTAGATAGGATATTACTGACAAAATTAATGGCAAAACCACTATTTTAAGGTAACAGCTATAAGTTCTGTTCTCTCCCAATTTATCCCCTCCCAAAGAGTCCAAGCATACAGATAAAGGACCTCATCACAGTAAGTATCCTAATGCATGCACCAGTGGGGGGTTTACCAGGCATCACAGAGAATCCATGAGATAGTGGAGGAATCTATCACTTTGTGAGCCACAGCACCTTCCCCATTACATGGGAGAAAGTGTTGCTGCCTCGCTTCCTCTGTGCTCTCACTGTTGCAGGCAACAAGAACACAGGAAGTCTCCTGTGTTCTCCTTTCTCTGTCATAGGATGCTTTCAGTAGAGTTCAAGGACAGAGCCCCACCGGAAGTAGCTGTGTGTCATTCAGGGGATCCAGAAGGCTATGTTCCCAAACTGTGTTGGAAGCATCCTGCGATGGGTAAGTAAGTCCATGTGATGAAGTTGACTAAAGTCAATTTGAATCCCATCTTATTTCATTTCTATGGAAAGTGGGTCTATTTTGTTCAGACTAAGCCTCTCTCAAAGCTTCAGGAAGATCAAGAATCATCGCAGACTAATATGAAGAACATTCTAATCAGTTCATCCCAGTTCCAAATTCTTATGACGTATCCAAACTCAGTTTTAGTTGCCTTCAGAAAAGTAAGGCAAACCCCTAGTAATCTATGTCTGGATTCTATTCATATGTTCATGTATGAATATAGAGTTAGAATATTATTCCATTCTATTTCCATTATTGATAATAGTGAAGGTGTGTATGGGAAGCGGAATTATTATTAGCACCTTTCAATCTAACCTGGACAACAATTTTGATTCCTACTAATAACTAGCATGCCCCATGGTAAAATATCATCTGTGCCTAGGCTATATCTGCTGTTATCTCAGTAGGCTTTTGCTCATTTTATATGTGGCCATGAAGACAGATTTTCTATGCATGCTGCTTCACAATTTCTCATGTAACAAATTGCTTCCCCTCTCGCACATAAAGTAATTTTGTAAGTAGTGTAAAGTTGTAAGTAATGGCAAGAATAATTTCTGTGTTATAGTTTTTTTTCTTAAACTTGATTGATTCCACAAATGACATAACCTTTGCTTATTTGTGGTGATAGTAGCAGCTATGCTGCTGGTAGGGTATCCCAAGTTAGATAGACTTTCGACGAAGAGCCAGAAAAAATGTACTTGGCAACAGCAGTTGTGTGGGATGACATTGGCAGACGATCTCTCAGAGATTACAATGGCACCACACTTGTTAGTATTGTACAGAAAGATGCACAGGGGAATATGTTATATGAGCAATAAGAAATAAAAGACAATGATAACAATACACTGCAGATCTGTGTAAAAGTTGAAATGATAACAGATTCAGTCAAGAAAGAACCATTTAAAGATGAACTAACAATTGAAGAAAGTGAAATGAAAACTACACTCAGAGTATTTGGGAGAACTAAATTATCTGGAATAGATCACATGGCTACAGAGTCTACTCTAGTTAAAATCTGCTAACAAATATGGAAAAGAAAAGAATGAGTGACAGATTAGAAACACTTAATATTCATTCCACTTTCCAAGAAAAGCAACATCAGGGACTACAGTGATCACAAGACCATCGCATTAATTCCCCATGCTATTAAAGTGATGTTCAAAATTCTACATCATACACTTTTACCATATATAGAGTCAGAAACGTAATATGTTCAAAGTGGGGGGTTCAGAAAAGTAAGAGGCACTAGGGATCATACTGAAAACATATGTTAGATAGATAATGGAGCACACTAAAGAATTTCAGAAGAATATTGGCCGGTGCTTTAGATTATAGCAAAGCCTTTGATTGTGTAGATCATAAAAAACTGCAAATAATTCTTAAAGAAATGGATTTGCCACAGCATTTTTATCCTGATGTTTAACCTGCCCTCAGGACTAGAGGCAACTGATAGAACAAAACATGTAGAAATCAAATGCTTGGTAAAGTAGAAGGCAGAAGGAGAAGAGGATGACTGCATTCCAGATGAATCAAGAAATCCACATCCTGAGTCTGTAAAATTTGAGCAGGGCCATTGATGACAAATGCCTTAGAAGGCTCTTATTAATGGGGCAGAATACCTTAAAACTGACTTGACAGCAATTAACAAGAAAACTTCATAGGTAATTCATCATCACGTAATGTAATGTTAATTTTTTTAAGCTGTTGGCATTATTATTTTATACACCCCTGCTCCTGGAAGGTAAGATTTAATGTAATTTTGTTCCAGCTCAATACTAATTATTGTAATTAGTAAACATTAGACAACTGATGAAAAACGTTAGCATTTCAAAATCGATTTTGCCTTCACAGATTCATTATTACAGAGCAGTTCCAAAACCTTACTGATTAAATCGTCCCATTCTTGGATACATGCTACATTAATAAATGAATAACCCCCTCTCCACCTTGAAATACATCTTTCTAGACATGGCCATCTATATTCTCTCTCTCTCTCTCTCTCTCTCTCTCTCTCACTATATATATATATATATATATATATATATACACACACACACACACACACACACACATACATACACTAGCTTGGGGACCCCCGTGGTGCCTGGGTAATTTGTGTGGCTCGCAGTGGTCTCAGGAAGTGAGTGAAGGTACTTCAAGTCCCATCATCCATGGTCCATCCTCCTCCAAATTGCACCAGGATATGGTGTGGGTCATGGGGGCTCTGCGTGCCAATTTTGGTCTTCATCATTCATTGGATGGGTGTTGCAGCAATCTTGGGAAATGAATGAAGGTACTTCAAGTCCCATCATCTGTGGTTCGTCCTCCTCCGAGACAGCACCAGGATGTAGTGTGGGTCATAGGGGCTCTGTGTGCCAAGTTTGGTCTTGATCCATCATCAAATTATATTGTTACACCCTAGACCTGAAGGATTCCTCAGTAAACCACTTTAGACCAGCCGTGATTAAATGCTTTATTTAGAATAAAGGTAAAGAATAAAAGAGAATAAAAAATATAGTCCATTGATGCCCCAGCATCAGTGTATTGCAATGCAATAGTCCAAAGAGTAAAAGGTTCAATAAATGCAGAAATAGTCTTGATGCCCCAATGGGCTAAAATCCTGGATAAGTTCTTGGCAATGAAAGACTTGGCAAATACTTGGAGTACGATGACTTGAAGGCCCAACCGCCCATGCTTGAGTTCCGTGGGCTTGGCAAGGAAAGCTAACATTGACGTGAGATGCGGAGCATCTTTGGGACATGACTTAAATAGGCCCCCCAAGGCTTTGATCTTGAAGGCGCGGACTGTGACACACCCTGTTCCCATGGACAGTTTGTTGGCTTGAGTTTCTCATGCCTCCCGAAGGATGGTATGTCAGCTCATTAGTATCTGCACCTGGAGACAAGGAGGGTACCAGGACTTTGCCTTCCCAGTGCTTCTTATCGGACTGGGAAGGAGATAGGCTGCATCTGCCCTTGACCGCTTGCTAACCCAGAGACTTCTGTAGAGGCCTGCTTTCAGGCCTGGCTGAGATCTTGGAATTAACATGGCTTTTGTCTGGCTTAGCTATGGAACCAGGCTGGGACATGACACATATTGATAATTGCATATAATTTGCTAATATATTTGACTGTTCTGCAGAGATGTTACAGTGTTATTCATAATAGTATCCTTCTAAATACAAATGCCCACAATATTTCAATTTTTGACAGAATTAGATGAAAATTTACTTAGCACCGTTTTCTCATTTGTGAGGATCTCTCCAGTCAAATTCCAGAAAACCAGTTGAGGCTGGTAGTTAGAATTAGTAGGGCAAGCTTT
>JARBWK010000007.1:37255409-37668329 GCA_030556195.1 Anolis apletophallus | reverse complement strand
GATTACTGTTGCTTACATGACATTTCATTAATCCAATAAACAGTGCATTTTTCATTAGCATCACATCTTTGTCATACCTAAGAATGAGAACAATAGCCATCTATAAGTTATTTCTTTCACACAGTGCAGTTATCAATGCTGAGTCTCTCTGTCCCTGATTGAAACATTACTTCCAGGCTCCTTGCCAGCAGCGGAGAAGGACAGACTCTTTGCCATGCGCAGTGATGTTTCCATTCGCATTAACTTTTCCATAGCTCAAACTGTACTGCTTTCACCCATCTAGCCTAATGTTATCTACAACTCGGGCACAGGGTGTATTAGAGAGCATTAAATCACAGTGTTAGTCTTTCATTGCAAGTGCCTGCCTGATTCTTGGCACCAAAACCCACTTTTCAGAGCTAACACGCATGTAGCATCACTCTCTGACTGTACTTTTTACACGGAAAAGTACCAAACCTGCTCTAGTACAAGGAAGTGTGGAAATTGGCAATAAATGACAAGTTAACATGTATATTAAAAGTAAAAAGAGGTATATGGAAACAAAGTGATTTTGATGAGGTATGGGGAAAATTCATCGAAAAAGGACTAAAAAAGAAAGAAGGCAAGTTACCTCCAAAAGAAGAAATGAAATTTTGGACAAGTGACATGTAAAAGCTATGGCTTGGGAAGGGGGGAGGGGAGCACAGTGGTGAGGGATACAAAATGTATAAGAAAAAAATGGCAGATGCCAAAGAGTTAAGTATTGTATTGTAGTTAGTAATGAACAACATGAATCTGCTGTAAAATAGACATTGTATAATAATTGTGTTAAAAAAATAATTTAAAAACAAAACAAAACAAAACAACCTATCCCCATAAAGAAGACTGGGGAAGAATGTTATAATATTGGTGGCAGCCCTACCTAAAACTTTTGTGTGTGTTTTGCCCTCTGTGCCCAAAAATCCTTTACATCTTGGTGGCAGTGTCGAAAATTTATGTGTGGAGTCCTGTACCATGTGGATTACATAAACCTTTTACATTATTTGGTGGCAGTTCTGGGAAAGTAATATCTCTCCCCATCTCCCAGCTGGAAAACTACAGCCAGCCACAGCTCTGAAATCTACCTTGACCCCTAATTCTACATCAGAACTGAACAACATTCAGTCTACAGGCCTGGCACAGTCCACAAAGTGCTTCAGTGCAGCCTGCAGAAGGCAAGCAGGAAAAGGCTGATCAGTGAGGAGAAGCCCAGCCACTTTGCTGGTTGGCCCATCCCTTGCCCACCTGACCTGAAAAGCAGGTAGGGGAAGAGACGGCAAGTGAAGGATAAACCTATTCCTCACACTGTTCTTGAGGCTGTCGAAGTGGTGAGACTTTCCCTTGTACCTTGGCCTTTTCATTGTGGGCTTGGTCACTTAGGTAGCCAAAGTGCCAACCAGTGGAGGGCAAGCCCAAGGCTTTCTTAATATTTCATGCCCCTCTTTTTGTAGCTGGAGGCTTCCCATTTCCTCAGCTGCTTTTAAAATGCCCCAATTTGTCTCTTTCTCTTTCAACTTTCCCCCCTTCAATTGCTGTAAATTTGACTTCAAAGAAGAAATAGATGGCAATGAAGCAAAATCTGCAAAGAACTCCTCAATTCCAAGAAGATTATTTTACTACTGCTAGTAGAGTTTCAGTGTCACTGTCCTTTGTGTCAGGGTGTGTCCAGACTATATTGCAGAGCTGCACAACATGCAGCCTGCTTATCTTGTGTAAGATAGAGGGGGTAGGACAAACTGATGGTCATTTGACAGGTTGCAGCTAATCATGATTAAGTGCAGAAGGGGGGAAGAAATGTGACCCGCATAAGTTTTTTTTTTAAAAAAAAATTGGCTCTTAACAACTGTCAAGCTGTGTAGGTCTTCTCTAAAAGATCATGTCAGCACACTCCCACCAGGAATTCTGTCTTTTGCAAGATCAGAAGAAAGAACTCCACTAGCAGACCCACCATGTACAAATACCAGTACAAGTTGGCATGTGAAATGGAGATGTGTTCCCCCTTATACTTTATCCAAAACATCAAAACATTTTTGTCAACAGAGCTAAATATTGTTATTTTCCTGGGTCGTTTGTGATTTCCCCATATTTCCATGATGTGACTGACTCATTGGGGCCCCTGTATCACTTATCTATATATATAAAGGAGGTCCCGTCGTCGAACGACTGCCATAGACAGAGAAACCATCTAAGGCAGAGACACCAAACTTGGCAACAAAGATAGGCCTCAGGCAAGGAAGGTTTATAGCAAAGAAACTCCCCCCCCCAAAAAAACCCTAGAAGGCCCCCAAAACAATGATACAAAAAAACTACATTTCCCAGCGTCCTCCACGGCCGCCAGCCAATCCCATTGGCCGACACCGGCCCACACAAAATGCTGGCGCCGCTTCACAGCGGAGGCCACTCCCCCTGCCATCCCCACAAACAATCCACCCCCTTCTCCTGGCCTGGCCCTCTCCACCCCCTCCCACTCCACCCCCTCCCTCCAACCGCCGCCTCACGCACATGGGGGGACGGAGCCAGGGAAGGGCGCGGAGAGGGCAGTGAGTCGGCCTCAGAGTCCTCCAACTCACTCTGGTGCCAGACCGTTGCCCAACGCAGCGGAGGCTCCTGGGAGTTGGAGTCCTAAAGGCGAGGCATACAGGCCCGCCAAAGCCTCGGGCTTGCCCTCGTCCCTTCCCCGAGGGCCTTCAGGCTCCGTTGCCTCTACCTCCTTGCTGCTCTTCCTCGGCCTGAATGAAGGGAAGGATCCTCCTTGCTCTCCTTCCTCCGGAGGCGCCAAGGGCCAGCAGAAGCCAGGGTCGGCGGAGGCAGCGTGCCCGCCTCACCCTCCTACTTGCCGCTTTTTCCATGGGAGTGGGAGGGGAAGGGCGCACGGAAGGACCCTTCCCTTTGTTCAGGCCAAGGAAGAGCAGCGAGGAGGGAGAAGCAACGGAGCCTGAAGGCCCTCGGGGAAGGGAAGAGGGCGAGCCCGAGGCTTTGGCGTGCCTGTAGGCCTTGCCTTCCGGACTCTAACTCCCAGGAGCCTCCTCAGGGAAGGAAAGAGGGCGAGGGGGAGGTAGGTAAGGCCTAGATTTATTCTTATAATATTATTTAATCCCACAAATAAACATTACTTTTTTATTTATATAGTTTTATTATTATATGTAATTTTATACCCATGGTATTAAATAATAATAAATATTATAATAAATTAATATCATTTATATAAATAATATTTATTATTTTTTATTTATATAAATAATAATATATATTATTTACATTATTTAATACCCTGAGTATAAAATTACATATAATAATAAATCTATATAAATAAAAAAGCACCAAAAGAGGCAGGGGGAACCACCTGGAAAGGGCTTCCTAAACTTTCAAGCTCCAGCACCACTGCCACCCTATGCTCTCTACTCAGCACCCCAGACATCCCTGTAGTTGGGCACCGGTTACCAGTACTTTCTCTTGGTAATGAGTTCAATATGCCAAGTTTGGTTCAATTCCATTGTTCAGGATGTTCTTTGTGTGTTAACTATAAATCCCAGAAACTGTAACTCCCAAATTTCAAGGTCTATTTTCCAAAACTCCATCTGTGTTCACATTTGGGCATATTCATTATTCATGCCAAGTTTGGTCCTGATCCAACATTGTTTGAGTCCAGAGTGCTCTTTGGGTGTAGGTGAACTACAACTTCCAAACTCAAGATCAGTTTCCAAGCACCCCACCAAGACCTTAAGTAACATCATTTCCAACCCTTACATACTCAGACTTTCTCGCATCTCCTAAATAGGGCACAGCAACGCGTGCCGGGTACAGCTAGTTTTGTATAAAGGTACATGTGTTTCTTTGGGGAAATTCATGGTAAACACCTGCTTTAAAAAAAAGAAGGATATACAGAAATAAATACTTGCCATGCCTAGAATCTGTGCCTCAACATGTCTCTAAAGATTATTGTCTAAGTGACACTAGAGATCCCAGAATAAAGTTGAATGTGATAAAAGATGAGATAGAAGCTAACCACTCTTGACAGCATGATAAAGATGTGCGGTAAGCATGCCAGGCACACTGAGAACTGATATGATAATGTTAGTGGCTTTACTGACAATCAATATAAGAAGTTCTCTTTTGTTCTGTGGGTATATCTATTCTACAGATATGTAACTGTTTTAAAATTGCAAGTCAGATATCTCCTGCAACAGGTTTGGGGGTTCTCCTGTGTGTTTTATGACAGAAAATTATTACATCTTGTTAACTGTATGTCTCCTTTCTGCCTTTTCATTGTAACTGCAGACAGTTAACTACTAGGCAGGGTTTAGAACCCAAAAAATAGGAAATAGGAAATCTAATGGGGGGGGGATTTTTTTGATTAGTAAAAGAAAGACTTACAAAAAAAATTCCAAAAATTCCTAAAATGTAACTTAATTACTAACGAAATTCGTTAGTAGTGTGTATGCCAGAGCATGCGCATTCCAGATGGTTTTGGCCTACAACTCCCAGAAATCCTAACAGCTGGTAAATTGGCTGGGATTTCTGGGAGTTGTAGGCCAAAACTTGAATAAATCACACTGAATTCTAGATGGGACTCTCCAAATAGGAAGGAGGGAGGGGGGTATTCTATTCTTGGAAGCAGCAAAAAAAGGAGGAGGAGCCCCCCCTCGCTCCTCGCTGCCTCTCTCTCACCCCGATCCTGAGGGAGCAAGGGCCCAAGTTTGCCCAGGCTGAGAGGAAAAGGAAGAGGCCTGAGGCTGTGAGGAATGGTGTGAGTTGAAGTCCAAAACACCTGGAGGGCTGAAGTTGGCCGTGCGATGGGGCAAGACAGAGCAACGGGGAAGAGAAGGGAGGGGGGCAGAGAAGCATCTGAGAGAGCGCAGGAAGAGAAAGGAGGAGAAGCGTGTGTGTGTGTGTGTGTGTGTGTGTGAAGTTGGCCCCTGCGGTGGGGCAAGACAGAGCAACGGGGAAGAGAAGGGAGGGGGGGGAGAAGCATCTGAGAGAGTGCAGAGAGCAGAGGAGGAGCGTGCGTGTGTGTGTGTGTGAAGTTGGCCCCTGCGGTGGGGCAAGACAGAGCAACGGGAAGAGAAGGGAGGGGTGAGAAGCATCTGAGAAAGTGCAGAGAGAGAAAGGAGGAGAAGCATGTGTGTGTGTGTGTGTGAAGTTGGCCCCTGTGGTGGGGCAAGACAGAGCAACGGGGAAGAGAAGGGAGGGGGGAAGAAGCATTTGAGAAAGTGCAGAGAGAGAAAGGAGGAGAAGCGTGTGTGTGTGTGTGTGAAGTTGGCCCCTGCGGTGGGGCAAGACAGAGCAATGCGGAAGAGAAGGGAGGGTGGGAGAAGCGTGGAGGACTCCACTTTCCAGAATGCCTAGCAGCAGCGTCACTTCCAGTTCCCCATAGAAATGCGGGAAAAAGAAGAAGATGAATGAAGGCGGGAAGGAAATGAGGGGGAGAAGACAGGAGAAGTGAGTAGTACAATAATTAAGAATTTATTACGATCATAACGCAAATTGTTGGCCTCAAGGACCGTAAAGACAGTCTCCTTCCTGGTTAGCTGCCGTGAGGCGTATAAACTAGAAAGTCCCATTACATACGAATCACTTACGATTTCTTTTAATTTTTCATAACTTTTTTCTCATGCCTATTAACTACCTTCTTTATGTGAGTACCCAAATCCCCTTAAAATTCAAATATTGCCTGCACCATTTTTAAACATGATCATTTAGTGTTTGAGGAGAACTAGGGAAGGGGGAATAGAGGCATTCTTCCATGCCCCTACAACCGAACATACAATGATTATGTCATCCTCCAGAATTTCCAGAAGACCCCCCAATAGGTCCTGAAGATATAATCATCACTGAGTGTGTCATTGGTGGAGGGCATAGTTGAATTATCTCGACGATTAACATTCCACACTGGCCGTTACATGGCCAAGTCAGGGTGTGTATTGGTGTGGTTGTCATAGAATATATGAGTCCTGCAATATGAGAGAGGTGAGATGGTAGAAATGTATTGTTTGTTTGATTTGTTATCTTTTCACCAACTTGGCATTCAAAGTGGCTCACATCATAGATTAAAAATACTACATTGAAAGTCTACTGTGTGATTTCTGTAATACTAAGAAAATGTGCTGGACTGAAATAATCCTAGTGACCCATTCTAGTACTGGAGATTAGAGATCAAATGGGTCTTAAAGGTTGGATTGTTAGAGGAAAAACTGGAGAGGGCTATATATTCATTAATCATAACACTAGATCTGGTTTCTTTTTGCCAAAACTAGGACTCAAAGTGCTCACAATTTAATTGTGACTATGTAGAGCAGATAAGTAGTAGAAGGATTTCAGCAGGTGCTGAAATTCCCTCTTCTAGACAACTATTAAAATATAGGAGTTTTCTCCAGTTTTTACTTTGGCAACTATACTGTAGGACCAGACCTCCAATTTACTTGAAGGAAGTTCTTTCAAATGCATTACTAATGAGTAAACAGTCATATGAGTGTGCTGTATCTCTCCCATCATTTCATAAGTTAAAACCATGTTTGTGATCCTCACAGTTCTCTATATCATACAATTTATTTTAAGAAAAAAGAAAACCTTGCCTTAAGGAGCATTTAGACTCCTTTAAAATGAGGCCGCTTCCACATTGCCCTTATATCGCAGGATCTGATCCCAGATTATCTGCTTTAAAACGGGATTATACGAACCTCGTATGACCTTCCATTGTGAGATAATATGGGATAAACAGATAATCTGGGATCAGATCCTAGGATATATCGGCAGTGTGGAAGGGGCCTAAGTATATGCCAAAACATGCCATCCCTCACTTCAAAAAAATATAAACTAACATATTTTACTTCCCACTTCAGTTGAAGGATTTATGTGGCCTCTAGAAGGTTGGAAACAAGTGGTAGAAAATAGTCCATGTACTTACATTGCTTTCGATCCCATTTTCCAATGGTTAGGAAATTTGCTTTTGTTCTTTGCATGCACGCGCACACACCAGCATATGCACTTTATTCAAATTTTGATTTCTTACTCTAGTCTGTGTTATAATTGCTTTGTTTTTAATTAAGAAGTAGCTTTAATTAACTCCATCAGCTCACTTATCATTGCTCATTGTTCATATTTGATAATGTTACTTAAGTCTGCCTTGCCAGATAAGCCTCCATATGGTCTGGAAGACGTATCACCTTTCCTGAAGGTCTTGTACTTATCCTCTCAGTGAAATCTACAACATTAAAGCAATTCTATAAAGAATATATTTTCTTCATTTATCTTAAAGTTTGGTGCCACCTTGCCCAGAGGTTCAGATCATAAAAGAGCTTGAGACAATTTCCCAGTAGAAGGCACAAAATAAGATTATCAAATAATTTTCTACATTGAAAAAAAAGAAAATAAGTATTCTGTAAATGCAATCATGTTCCAGCTAAAATATTTAAGGCATATTAACTTTGTTAGTAAGATGAGCTAATATACCCCAGTTTGCATTTATTTGATGACTAACCATAAAACTACAAAACCAGACACAAAAAAATTAGGTGAATCAAGATAACTTTATTTAGATTATGTTCTACTTATTTGTTTGATGTTGAAAGAAGTAAGAGTAAGGCAATAACCTGTTGGAGATCCAGTTGAGGCCATGTATCTACTTTGAGATAACCTCTCAGGGCCCTTCCATACAGCTGAATAAAATCCCACATTACCTGTTTTGAACTGGAATATATGGCATTGTGGACTCAGATAACCCAGTTCAAAACAGCTATTGTACGATTTTCTGCCTTGATATTCTGGGTTATATGGCTGTGTGGAAGGGTCCTCACAGGCTACCTTTAGTTAAATTACTTGAGCTCTGAAAGCTGCATAACTTCTAAGTGAAAGTGAAATCCCAAGGTTTGCCTTAAGGATATACTCCTTCCAAAACTCTCCAAGCCATATGACCTATGGAGGCTGTTCCAGAGCCATATTCTACAACTAAATGGCTGCCAAAATGAAAACTGAATTCTTTAGGTTTATTTATTTTATTTATTTATTCAACTTCTAGGCCGTGTTGCACCGTAGGCCAGGAGAATCCCTCAGTAAACCACTGGAGACCAGCTGTGATTAAATGCTTTATTTAGAATAACTGGATAGAGTAAAGAAGATAGAAATGTAGTCCATTGATGCTTCCAAGCATCAGGGTATTGCAATGCAATAATCCAAAGGCAAAACAGGATCAAGAGGTAAAAAGAGTCTTAGTGCCCCAATGGGCTAAATCCAGGGATAAGTTCTTGGCATAAAGACTTGGCAAACAGAGTCCAAAGGCTGGAAGGCCAATGGCCCAAGTAAAGTTCTGTGAAGTCGTGGCTTGAAGCTAAACATTGGCGAGAGATGCCCCACAGCTCTCAGACCTAACTTAAATAGGTCTCACAGGCTTTGATCCTTACGACGCAAAGGTGCGTCATAACTGGTTCTCATGAGCTGATCCCCAGCTGGGCTTTCTCAAGCCTCCCGCATCACCATGGTATGTCTCCTCATTAGTGCCTGCACCTGGAAGGAAAGGAGTTAACCAGACTCCACTTTCCCAGTGCTTCTTATCGGCACGAGATGCAGCTGAGCTTCACCTGTCCTTGAACATGGATTGAACTGGGGCCCTCTGTAGAGGCTTGCTTTTTGGCCTGGCTGAAATCATAGAAACAACATGGCTTTGGTCTGGTTTGGCTAAGGAATCGGGCTGGGGTCTCACAGGCCACCACTACCAGGGTGGCTCGGGTTGGCTCACAATTTAACAAAACACAGCAGATAAAACATCAAAATTTAAGACATAAAAACATTAAACATTAGCATTTAGCGACAATATTTGACTTCACATTGACAGATATTATTGGGCCGATTTAAGTTGTGAAGGCCTGCCGGAACAACCAGGTCTTACAGGCCTTCCTAAAAACCAAGATGTCACTAAGTGACCTGGTCTCCGACGGTAAGGAGTTCTAAAGTATGGGGGTAATAATGGAAAATGCTCTTCTCCTCGTTGAAGTGAGGTGGTAGACTTTGGCACTTGGGATAAGGAGAAAATCCTGGTCTTCTGATCTCAGTGATCTCGTGGGACAGTACAAGGCCCATACAAGGCCTTGAAGGCCAAAACCAACGCTTTGAAGGTGATCTCGAATTCAACCGGTAGCTAGTGCAGTTCCTGCAGAATAGGCATGATGTGATGGCTCACAGGCGTGCACCAGCTTAAGTTTCCGGGTCACCGACAGAGGTAGGCCAATGTAAAGAGCGTTACAGTAGTCTATGTGTTTCTGTAAGGCCTCCTAAATTGCAACTCTAGGAGAGCTGACTATATTCTTGGCTCAATATATAATATATCTGGACAAAAGAGTACAAAAGAGATTCCCAAAGGGTCTACTTGGGTTTAATAGCCTAAACCTCCTCTCAAAGATTAACTATAACAAAATAGATATAGCATATACTGTATGCTATATCACCAGTAATATATACCAATGTTCTGTCGCATGAAGATTGTGGTTTTGCAAATTTGTCCCTATTTATGCCCATGAAATATTTAATGTGGAACTTTTCTGGGATAAAATTAGTCCACTGTCAAAAAAAGGGCACTGAATAAGAGTATGTAAAGAAGCTCTACAACTCGTCTTATAAATATCAGTCTTATAATACTTCAATCATGACCTTTTATGCTAATCCCGATGTTATATTCACAGAGCATCTTTTTAACTCTTCTTCCTTTTAAAAGTTCTATGTCTTTTTTCAAAAATCTAGGATGGGAAAAGGCAAGAAATATGAAAAATGAAGATGGCTGGTAGGTCATTCACAGGGCTTCAAAAGGAACTGGCAGAGATGCAATACACTTTTCAAATGCTGTTCTCCGGGATGTCTTCCAAAGAATTCTGCTCAATGTTTAGAAGGGAGATGAGATTATGATGTCTAACCATACACTTTATGACAGATCCAGAATAAGGCATTCTCAGAAAACTAATTTCTGGGTGGATTGGATCACATTATAGGAGACAGTTTTTAAAATACACCACCCGCTGCAGCATCCCTTCCTGCCTTTCGTTCTTCCTGTCTTCCCTCTCTCCCTCATCATTCAGGTATTTTCTTCTCTCTTTCCTCCTTTCTTTCCTCCCTCCCTTCTGTGTTTCCTTTCCCTCCTTCCTCCCATCCTTTCCTCTTCTCTATCACTCCTCGCTCCCTTGCTTTCCCTCTCTCCCTTCCCTTCCTCCCTTGTTTTCCTTCCTTTTCCCCCTCCCCTCACCAGCCTCACTCTCCTTTGCCTTTTGTTTCCTTTTTATTTCCTGTCTACTTTTTCTTCCAGTCACGGTGTGGCACAGTCTGGTGGTATGAGAAGGTCTGGTTAAGAAGAAGAAGAAGAAGAACAACATCCCTTCCTGCCTTTTGTTCTGCCTCTCCCCTCTCTCTCCATCGTCCTTCAGTTATTTCCTTCTCTCTTTCCTCCTTCCTTTCCTTCTTCCCTTCCGTCTTTCGTTTCCCTCCTTCGTCCCATCCTTTCGTTTTCTCTATGATCCACCCCTCCCTTTCTCTCCCTTCCTCCCTTTCTTTCCTTCTTTTCTCTCCCCCCAGCTTAACCCTCCTTTATTGGCTTTTCTTATGTTTTTCTTTCCTGTCTATTGTCTCTTCTTCTTTCCTGCCTGATCTCTTTCCTTCCTTCTTTCCTTCCTCCCTTCTTTCCCTTCTTACTTGTTTCCCTCCCTCCTTCTCTTTTTCCTTCCTCTCCCTTTCCCTCTTTCATTCCTTTCCTTTTCCCTCCCTCCTTTCTTTTCTCCTTCCTCCTTGTCTGTTCAGTTTACTTCCTTCTTTACCTCTTTCCTGCCCTTCATTTTTCTTTCCTTTGTATGCTGTCTTCTTCCTTCCTTGGGTCCTTCCTTCCTTCTGTCCGTCAGCTTCACCCTCCTTTAGTGGGTTTTCTTAGCTTTTTTCCTGTCTATTTTCTCTTCTTTTTTCCTGTGTTACCACTTTCCTTCCATATTTCCTTCTTTTCTTCCCTCCTTCTCTCTTTCCTTCCTCTCCTCTGTCCCCCTTTCATTCCTTCCCTTTTTCCTTTGCTCCCTTCTTCTCTCTTTCCTTCCCATCTGTTTGGTTTACTTCCTTCTTTACCTCTATCCTGCCATTCGTTTTTTCTTTCCTTTCTAGGTTGTCTTCTTCCTTCCTTGGGTACCTCTTTCCTTCCTTCCTTCCTTCCTTCCTCCTTTCCCTCCTGTAGTATCGCAGGGGAGGGGTGGTCAAAGAAGGAGGCCACGTAGGAGGTGTGGCTGGAGCGGGGGTGGGGCCACTTATTGTCTCTCCTCTACACCCCCTCCCTGGCCTAAAAAGGAAGGAATGGTAGAGGGATGGTGGGGTAAGTGCAGAGAGGGTTTGGGGGTGGGACCTCAATGGAGAAGGGGTGGGGATGGGGCTGGAGTAGGAGGTGGGGCCAGAGTGGGGCCAGGAGTTCTGCATTGCTTCTGTGTGTGGTGAGCCGGTGGCGCACATGCTGCCCAACTGCAGGTTGTTTTTTGTTGTTGTTCTATTTATTGGGGGAGGGGAGAGAAGGGCCCAGTATGCGTGTGCAGGATGTCCATGCATGCGCTGTACAGTTTTGATGTGGGGGATAATGGGAACTGTCGTTTCCATGGTTTTTAGGGGTTTTGTTTGGGTATTGGGGGAAATGTTTGGGGTGCTAGACATAATTTGTTTCCGGGGGGTGTTGTGGCCAGATTTGGTGTTTCTGCATTCAGCAGTTTCTTTGTTTTTAAGGCTAGAAACACGACATGAAGATATATATATATATATATATATTTATATATATATATATATATTGCAATGGGTTCTCCTGCACTGCAAAATTAATGCAGCTTGATTTTGACTTTAACTGCTATTGCTCAGTGCTATGGAATCATGGGAGTCATTTCCAGCAAAATAGTACCTTGAAATTCAAATATTGCCTGCACCACTTTTACATGATCATTTAGTGGTTGAGGAGAACTAGAGAGGGGGGAATAGAAGCATTCTTCCATGCCCCTACAACCAAACATACAATGATTATGTGATCCTCCAGAACTTCCAGAAGAACCCCAATAGGTCCTGAAGATTTAATCATCACTGAGTGTGTCATTGGTGGAGGGCATATCTGAATTCTCTCCATGATTAACATCCCACACTGGCCATTACATGGCCAAGTCAGGGTTTGTGTGTTGGTGTGGTTGTCATAGAATATATAACAACTCCCATTTGTGTGTGTGTATGTGTGTGTGTCAGGAACAATTTGAAAAACTGCGAATAGCTTCAGGTGTGAGGGAATTGTCTGTATGCAAGGATGTTGCCCATGGGATGCCTGGGTGTTTTAGATGTTTTTTCATCCATGTGGGAGGCTTCTTTCATGTCCTCACATGGGAAGCTAGAGCTGACAGAGGGAGTTCATCTGTGCTCTCCCCAGATTTGAACCTCCAACCTGTCAGTCTTCAGTCCTGCAGGTACAAGGGTTCAACCCAGGAGTTCTCAACCTGTGGATCCCCAGATGTTTTGGCCGTCAACTCCCAGAAATCCTAAGAGCTGGTAAACTGGCTGGGATTTCTGGGAGTTGTAGGCCAAAACGCCCGGGGACCCACAGGTTGAGAACCACTGGTTTAACTCATTGTGTCACAAGGGGCTCCTAACAAGTCCCATGATTCCATAGCATTGAACCATGACAAAGTTATGTCAAACTGCATTAATTCTACAGTTGTAAATACCCCCAATCTTAGGTGGGTTATGGTATGGCTAAATTCTCTAGTGGACAAGAACTATTATCTCAGTCCTGTCTCACAATTTCATCCTCAAGCTATAATGGAAACATATGTGGCATAGACAAATTAGCATAGACACTAGGGATGGTTGGCATAAATTGCAATAAAATAAGGATTGCTAATTCCATGCTTCCTTTGAGCAATACAATTCCGACTGTTGGTGGAATGAGGAACAAAAACAATGAATTTGGCAAGAGGACTTTAAAGAGGTGAATTCCCCTTCTACTAACCAGTCACAATCACAGGGCACAAATATTACAAGATTCAAGGAAGAAGAAAATGTCATTTTAATATCTTATATGAAAATGTCCATAGGGCTAAACCAATTGTCTACTTTGCACTTATATTTAGAAACTGAGAAGCCTTATGGGAAATTCCTACATATTTTATGACTTTATCTAATCCTCTCAAAACTCCACTAGTACAGTTTCTCAAAGAAGCTCTGAAGTTTATCAATATCTTTAACATTCCTGCTACTTTAATAGTACATCTTTCCCCAGTCTGCACATTAGTTTAACTGGAATACTTTCTGAAAGTTAAATTAAGATTTTGAGTGCCAGTGAACTTTGGAATTACATTATCAGATATATTATACCAGCAGGTCGATGCCAGTAAAAAATGCTAATTATTACTTAAGTCCAAATGTAAGTTGAGTTTTCAAAATGCAATAAAGTCAGATTTGCTAAGTATTTTTATAATGTCCTCTTCCAAATGTCATAAAATTTTAAGATACTAATAATTCTTCTTCTTCTGGCAGCATTATGAATTATGAACAAAGCATATTCTGCCTTTGACACAATTGTTGAAGGTTGCTTTTAGTGTAAGTAAAACTAAAAGTTTCAGCACCCCATTGTCTTCTAATGTCATATTTCTACTGTCACCTTAATTCTGAGCAATAAATATGCATTAAGCATACTGAAGTGAAAATGGAAAAGACGTGTTTAAAGAGAGAACACAGCAAGATGAGAAATACACCGACAGAGCATTGAACTATATTTATTTTAATGTTTTCAAAATAAATATCTGAAAACAACTCTTACAGTTCAAACTTTGCATTTTTTTCTTGCAAACAAGTCCCAGTTACTTCTGGTGGGACTTGCCATGTATAAAAACCTGCATTTTGAGCAATGTGCAATGGTTTGAACACCTACCTGGAAGAAATAGACAAAGCATATATTTGGGGTAAACTAAGATCACTACTTTAATTTTGAAACTTTTCACTGAAAGTATGCATCTGCAGAGGAGATCATCAACTTATGCAGTATTTTGGATGTACCAGTCTCTGAAACAAATAAAAAAATTCCTTTCTCATAGCCACTGTTGGGTATAAGAGGTTCTCATGACTTAGCAACCCTCTTCCAAACCTCTGATCTGTGGGCATATGTTGTGAAACTCCCCAACTGTGGTGTAATAGTTCGAGACTTGGAAACCAGAAAACTTGGGTTTGAATCCTCAACTCAACCACAAAAATCAATTGTTTCCTTGGACATGTCACACACTCTCAGCCTCTGAGGAAGGCAATGGCAAACACCCAGAACAAATCTTGACAAGAAAACCCCATGATAGGTTTGTTTTAGGGTTAAGTTAAGGCAGAAACAACTTGAAAATCAATACTACTACTACTACTATTGCTGGTACTACTACTACTACTATGAAGAATCTCTCAGTGGTTTGCTTTCCTTAATTCCAGGCTCAACAATTCTGAACAACACAGTAATGATTAGGCTTGTGCAATCCAGGTAAACTCCAATCTGTTTCAGTGTCACAGATTGGGGGGGGTCCCAATCCATTTTTCAGAAGCGTCCCAAGTTTGGGAGGACAGAAAACTGTTTTCAATCCAGGAAGCTGAAATATTGGTTTTATATCTGGCTCATCGGTGGCAATGAGGATACTCCCCTCTTCCTATCACCATTTGCCATAACAAGTCCTGGAATAAAAGCATCAAAGTTAAGATACCAGTCTTTCTGCAATCTTTTCCCTTCTGGCTGTAGAATAGACTGGGTTTAATGCTTTGCTAAAGCTGTTTTTACTCTAGGGGAGACAGGAGCTGCAGGCGCGCACACTCTATCCCTACAGCAGGCATTTTAAAGAGGCTTCCCAGTTCCCACGGAAGTAATAAATAGTGTCAGTAATTACAGCACAATAACTAACCCAGGTGCTTTCCATTTTACCCCACCCTCTAATGTGCTGTAATTACTGACACTATTTATTGAGCTTAGTTTGCTACATAGAGTACCGTATACGTGGTCTATACTACTTTGTGATGCCCGTAGTTGAAGCTATTGTGTTAAGTTGCTGCCCTATTCCATCCCTATTCCCTACCCTAGTGTTTTTTGCCCTTTGTGAATTTATACTGATTGCATAATATTATATAACAAATTTATTACTTGATTTATATTATATATATGCTGGGATTTCCCAAGAGAAGCTGTACTTTTGCCTGAAAACCACCCTGATGAAGTTCTGGTGAACGAAATGGGATTGGGTCCATCGGTGATACGGAGCTTTCTCCCATCCTTTTATCTATCGCACCTCCAAACAGCTTCCATCCAAAGCCATGGATAATTGACGCTACACTTGGGTTTCTCTTCGTTCCCCAGCGACCACCGGGCTGGCTGTCTTGAATTCTGCCACTTAAGGTTGATGGTTTCTTGGAAGTACATATTGCCGTAAAGCTGCAATTGTGTTGCAACATTGTTTCCTTTCTGGCACACCCCAGTAACTCAGGCTTTTCTCAGTTAATTTCAAAAGTATCCAACTGTCGCAAAAGTTTTGCTGCGCCACCGCTGGGAGTTCGCAGCTGTGCTTTCTACAGCTTCCTGGAGCTGCGGAACGTTCTACTTCTACCTCACGTGATGGGCTTTTTCAGTCCCTGTTGGATTACAAGTGCCTCATTGGAGGACTTTATCTTGAACGAATTTTTCCAGACTATATTTGTGTGCTGGGACTGTGAGTACTTTATATTGTATTGAACTTTTGATATGTTACTTCTGTGCTGAACAATATTGTGTTGAACAAAGGACTTGTGTAGAGGGAAGAAAGTGTTGTTTGGGTAGCTCCAATGGAGCTACCAAACTTTCCTCCCATTTCCCCCATATGATGGAGGAAAAGGTGATGGGGAAAATGCATGTTACCATGTGTTGCCTCCCTTTCTCCCATCTGATGAGGACAGGATGTAAACACTCTCTGTTCTGTCCCTACCTACCATGTGATGAGGGAAGAAGGGAGGGAATGGGGGCACCATGAGCCAACTCACACACTTTCCTTTCACCTGTGCTATGGCATGGACTTAAAGGGCTGTGTGAAGTGGTCAAATGCCACTATCACCACTCATAGCTATTTGCAGAGCTCCACTTGAGCTCCTGGTCATCATAAGCACCTTGTTCTGATATCAGTAGAGGTGCCTGTGTGACCAGAAAGAAGGAGAGAGTTGATCTTCCAACTTTCATCTTGGTCACCTGGTATGTTTGTTGATGTCACATGAGGCACCTGCAACATTCAGGAGATGCACCATTTAAGAAACTGGTGAGCTACCATAAGATTTTTCACATTTGGACATTTTTGGTTAAAAAAAAATAACACATACAAGAATGATTCTTCTTGAAGACTCCCACAATTTGAGCAGAAAACTTTTTGCTTCTTCTTCTTCTTGTTATGCAAATGGAATTTTAATTTTAAAAGTCATAACGAAAAAGCCACAAAATTATTGGAGTCCCAGCCAGTAGGGAGAACACATTGGAAATGATTGATGTATGTGTGTGTTAACAACAAAATACTTAAGTGATTTACATCTCTAGTATTCCATTCACTTTTCCAAATGTGTTAATATTCCCAGTAATGACTGTTGTTACACTAACAATTTTACCAAGTAAATAACTAATAAATATCTCCTCATGTTGAATAAATATTATAGACATTGAAATGGCTTTAGATTCAATCACTTTACAAGAATTGGAAACACATCCTTGAATTATTTTCTGGACAAGTTACCAAATACATATTTCTGTTACAGGGATGTCTTTTGTTTTGCCATCTGTGATCTACAGTGACCAACTGCCTATTTAGTTAAATATTATGCCGAAGTTTAATGCACATATTGGTCCCCAGACAGCCACGTTCCAACTCCCCAATATATTAATTTATGACAAGGATCATCTACTTTAACTCAGTTAATTTTGAATCCCAAGCAGTGCCTGGAGATTTTGTATGACTTTTCCCTCGATGCTAATTACTGGAGTTCTATATTTATAAAAGAGCTGGCATCTCATGAATTTCTCATTGTACTGATATCTTCATACATTCTTGTTTTCCCCCTAAATATAGCACAACATTACAAGTAGTGCTAGAAATATGCATTAAAAATGAAGGTTAATAAATAAGTAAGACTGGTATTTGCTTACCAAAGTACAAAGCAAAGATTTTGCTTGCTGCCCCCCTGTGATTTGGATATCTTAATACTACTTGCTTCATTATAGCTTAATTGAAAGGTGGATGAGCTATGATTATATAACATATCACTCTAATTAGTTTTGCAAAATGTTGCACCTTGTCTTTCTTAATCAAAGGCATCTGAGATAGAAAAGATTATGTAGCTCTGTTCTTTTTTAAGCAAATTATTATCCTATCAGCCTCTATATCTTTGTGGCAAACAGAAAAGAGAAGTGGGACATGCTATAACCAAATGTGGTAGATATTCCGAACTAGAAAGAATGCTATTCTTCAAGCAAACTTTTCATGAAAGGGTATGACTTAAATATACAGATCGATTATCCTTTATCCAAAAAGTTTGGGACCAGATTCTTTCAGATTTTGGAATACTTGTATATGCATAATATGATATCTTGAGATGGAATTGAGATCTAAACATATGTTTTATGTAAATAAAATTATCCCTTATCTGTGACTGCAAGTTATTTTCATCCTTATTAGGAATGTATTTCAGGCTTGGATGTTACCCAAAAACCAAAATTATCACTCGGTTTCCAACCTCCCCTTTTTGAGTAAGGTCTTGAAGCATGTGGTGGCCTCCCAACTCCAGGGATTTCTGCATGATACAGATTATGCAACAAAGATAGCTTTGGCAGCCTTGGTGGATGACTTACAAAGAGAGCTAGACAAGGGGAATGTGTCCTTATTGGTTCTCCTGGCTTTCGATACAATTGACCATGGTATCCTTCTGGGTTGTCTTACTGGGATGGGACTGGGAAGCACTGTCTTATAGTGGCTGTCTTATAGTGGTCATCTGGAATTTTGGAGTTTGGTGCCACCTATATGCAGATGACACCCCTCTACTACTCATTTCCATCTAAAGCCAAGGAAGTTGTCCTGACCCTAAACCAGTGTCTGTCATCAGGAATACTAATGTATTCTTATGAATGCAATGGAGCTTTTTAAACTACTTTTGACTTCACTGCTTTATCGAGAAAAGAAAGGGGCAGAAGAGAGAATCTGTCACATCATGCGCTCCCTCACGGCGACACATTCCCCATCACATGGAGGAAAGATTGCCCTTCCAGCAAGGCACTGTGCTGGCTCCAATAGACCAGCACAACACAGGAAGCCACCTATGTTATGGAGAAAGCATCCGGGGATGCTTTCACACTGGTTGGGGCTGGGGCCTCCATTAGAAGTCACATGACATCACGTAATGGCTGGCATGTGTGTCCAGCCATAAGTTGGGTGAAAGTTATGGACAATATAGGTTCTTTAGGTTTGTTTTTAGGTATAGGGATAGATAGATGATAGATAGATGGATAGATAGATAGATAGAGATTACACTTCACTTTTTGTCCCTGTGATATTTGGATTTTGAAAAATTTGGCTTGTTGCGGGAACAAGGATTGATGAGAAATCTTCAATTGAGACACCTTTTCCCAATGATAACTCTTTCAGGTATAAATTGCCTTTCCTAGGGGTAGATTTTCCTCATTTCCTATTGTCTCACTCTCTTCTTAACTATGACTCATTTGTAACTTGGATATTTGTAACTCAGGGACTGCCTATAGTATAAACAAACAATTGTGCTAACAAGGAAAGACTTTCCTGGGAATGATTTCTGTATTATTTCTTCTGAAACCAGGACGCACTGGTTATCTTATAAAAAGCAACCAACCCTTTAAAGCGGGTTTGGTACTTTTCCGTGCAAAAAGTACAGTCAGAGAGTGATGCTACATGCGTGTTTAGCTTTGAGATGCGGGTTCCTGTGCCAAGAATCAGACAGGCACTTGCAATGTGAAAATAACACTGTGATTGATGCTTTAATACACCCTGTGCCTGACTTGAGATAACATAGGCTAGATGGGTGGAACAGTACAGTTTGAGCTATGGGAGAACTTAATGCGAATAACGAAAGCACTGCGCATGGCAAGAGAGTCTGACCCCCTCTGTTGCTGGCACGGAGCCTGGAAGTCAATGTTTCAAATTAGGGAACATCAGAGACTCAGGATTGATAGCTGTACTGTGAGACAGAACGCACAGAACTGCTATTGTTCTCATTCAGAGGTGTGACTTAAAGATGTGATGCTAATGAAAATGCAATGTTTATTGGATTAATGAAATGTCATGTAAGCAACAGTAATCACCAGCCAATTATGATTGTTTTTATCCATGAAGAAGGGGTGGGCTTAACTGAAATGACTCCATTGGGGTATAAATGTCTTTGTATTGAAAGTGACGGGGTCTTTTGCCCCTGATTGCAGCGTGTTCTGCTGGCAAGAGCCCACCAGCTGGTGCCAGAAATAAATCTTTTTGATTTTCACCTATTTCACAGTTGCCGTGTGTTCTTCCTCATCCTTGTACCCGCACGTTCAGGTAGCTTGGTAAAGTTAACTTGGTACTCGGAGTTCCATAACTCCTAGATTTGGCTGCTTCATTTGGTGACCCCGACGTGATCTAAAAAGGTATTTAGACGGGTCTGTGGTGAGGAAAAACAAGCACGGTCCCCATCGAGGACAGCCCCCGCTCCAAGGCAAGTAAGGTGAGACGGATCAGGAAGGCTGAGCTGGGGCCCCACCTTTTGTCCGATTTTTCCATTGACCGGCTGCCTGATTCGCCCCACACGAACGCCTGTGGACACGGGAGAGACTGCAACTAAAGTTGTAGGTGAACTCAAAGCCAGAAGGAAGGGGCAGCTGGGAAGCAGCCCCTTGAGAGCCGGCAAGTGTAAAAGTCCGGGGACACCATAACTAGGTGCCCAGCCGTTGTGGGCTAGCAAACCGGCACAAGCGCGCAGAGAGTCGGAGGCGACGTCAGGTCCGTTCGCCAAGAGCCGACGCAAATCGAGTGGTGACGCGGGAGGCGAGACGCGAGTCCCGGGGTCTTCAGGAGCCGGCAAGTATTAGTTTCTTTCAAGCACTTAACACTGAGGGAACACACATTGGGGTTGGGGAGAGCACTGAAGTGGGGTTTGATCTTAGGCAAGAGAAATGGGGAGTGCAGGATCAAAGCAGAAGAAAGAGACCCCTTTGCAATGTGTGTTAGATAACTGGGACAGGTTTTGCCTGTTGGCAGTAGAAGGAAACCCCCAAGAGATGAAATCTTTTGAACTTAGTAATCTGTGCACAGAAGTTTGGCCTTCCGTCCGTGAGATCGGATGGCCAAGCACAGGGACCTGGGATTGGGATAAGTGTCAGCAACTTGAGGATTATTGTTTTGCAGTCCATCCAAATGACCAGTGGATTTATTCTGCAACGTGGGAACGCATGGTCGCTCAAGGGGTTTGGTGGGCTGGCCCAAAGATCCGTGAAAAGAAAGGGTGCTTTGTAAACAGAAGGTAGAGAGAAAGCCTCTGGTGTTGCCGGCGGAGCAAGAAGACCTTCCCCCTTAAGGAGAAGACAGAGAGAGAGACACATTGCCCCAACCGGAGCGTGGGGAGCCGCCACTGCGCCTCCGCTCTACGCCAGTTTGAGTGCCCCTGTTCAAGCTCCAGCCATGTCCCCCACCCTTGGGACTGGCTCGGCCGTCCAGATGACGTCAACGGCCGTGACGCAATCTGAGGCGGTCCCGGCTGTTCCCACTGCGCCAATCCCGTCTGTCCCCGCCTCGCCGCTCCCGGCAAGCCCAGAGTTTCTTCCTGTTCCCGTCGCGCCAATTTCAACTCCAGTAAATTCCTCAATGACTTTCCAATTCGAATTAGGGAGCCAGGCAAATGCGGGTTCAAGCGGGACGTTTCCGTCTGCCAGAGCAGCGTCCCAGCCCGCGCCGGCCCCTCCGTTTCAGACACCAGCAATAGTGACATTCCCTGTTTCCCCTTCAGAAAGGGACCTGTTTTGTGAAGAGCCGCCTGCCTATCAGGCCCCTCTCTCCATGAAGATTAATTACCCCCTGGAAGAAGCAAGAGAGGTAGAGAGAGAAGCGAGATGTCCAACCTCTAATGCTGGCAGGATGAAACCCCCAAAGTGCAACGGAGCAGCTCCTTTGAATCCATAAGAGCGATAGAGCGCTCGCCGGATTTACACAGAAGGCACAGTGTAAGACGAGTCGCTTCCCCAATGAGAACCAGAAGTAAAACCAGGGGGCAGGAAGCAAGGGAAGAAGAAGAGGTGGAGAGAGGGGCATTAGAGTGTCCTATAAGGCAGGTCCCACTACTGGACGTGCATAACAGGGTTCAACAAGCTTATCAAATAGTTCCGTTTTCTTCTTCGGACATTTTTAATTGGAAACATAATACCCCCCCCCCATATTCTGAGCAACCTCGTGCTATGGGGGATCTCCTTGAAGGAATTATGGCTACCCATGATCCCACCTGGTGGGATTGTAAACAGCTGTTAAATGCCCTGTTCACTGCGGCAGAGAGAAGGTGCATCATCAATCAGGCCAGATTGATAGCTCAAGAGGGACATGGGCAGATGGAAGCTGTTGCATTTGGGAGTGCTAGGTTCCCAGTGGAACAAGATCCAGGATGGGATCCGAATCATGTGGATCAGAGAGACAGAATTAAAGACTATCAGCAAATTCTCTTACAAGCCATCAGAAAGGGTCCACCCCGGCCTTCTAGTATCCAAAAGATACAAGGAGTCCAACAGGATAAAGTTGAGACGCCTGCTGCTTTTCTCGAGCGATTGGAGGAAGCTTACAGAAAATATAGCCCTTACAACCTAGAACAGAATGATGGGAGGGTTGCTCTCACACAATCCTTCATCTCTCAGTCATCCCCAGACATCAGAAAGAAAATACAGAAACAGCCAGGGTTTTTGGGCAAGAACTTAACTGAACTGTTGGCAATTGCGGATCAAGTGTTTATGGCCAGGGAGCAGGTAGAAGAAGAGAAGAAGGATAGGAAGAAGAGAGAGGGATATAGAGTTTTGGTGAGCATGTTTGAAGAAAGATCAGCCAGAGGAAGAGGAAATGGTCGTGGCAGAGGGTCAGGAAGAGGAAACAGTGGAGGACAGTTTAAGTTGGGTCGAAATCAGTGCGCTCGTTGTAAGAAAGAGGGCCACTGGCAAAAAGACTGTGTGGAGGAAATGTCAGAGGAAAGTGATGCTAGTACAAAAAGAGTCAAAATTCCAGCCAGAGGATCAGGAAAGCCTAGGGGAAGAGGCAGAGGAAGTTATAGGCCTTATCAGAAGGCTGTTGTGGCTGCTGCCATGCAAGAAGAAGAAGAAGAGGAGGAAGTTGAGTGGGAAGATGAATGTTGAAAGATTGGCAGGGCTTTTCTGTTACTTGACCCAGAGGAGCCGTTGATTGCCGTAGATGTGGAAGGTCAACGTGTAAAGTTCCTAGTAGACACCGGCGCGGACAAATCTGTAGTGAACAAGAAATTAGCACCCCCTAGTGGTCAGCACATCAAGGTTGTTGGAGTGACAGGAAAGCCACAGAAATGTCCTTTGTTACAGCAAAGAAAGTGCAACATTGCTGGAAGAGAGGTGATACATAAGTTACTGTATGTCCCAGATTGTCCAATCCCTCTACTCGGGAGAGACATTCTGGCGAAGATAAGGGCAAGGTTGGAATTTTTGGAAACAGGCCAGTTGGAACTTACAGTCCCACAGCAAGAAGAATACAGATTGTTTAGATTGCAACAAGTTAGAAAGAAAGATACAGTTTGGTGCTGGGACCAAACTCCCAGGGTTTGGGCGGAAGATAATGAACCAGGAATGGCGATAAATGTTGCCCCTGTGGTGGTAGAGATAAGAACTGGTCAGCTTCCCGTGAGAAAGGCCCAATACCCGATAAGTAGAGATGCTGTGGAAGGGATCCAAGAAGAGTTACAAAGATTGTTACATCATGGGATTATTGTGCATTGTGAGTCAGCTTGGAATTCAGCCCTCCTCCCTGTTCGAAAATCAGATGGAAAGTATCGCATAGTGCAAGACCTTAGGGCTGTCAATCAAGCTACAGTGACATTAACCCCTGTTGTCCAAAATCCATATATAATGATGAGTCTAATACCAAGCACAGCTGCTTGGTTCTCTGTATTAGACTTACGTGATGCTTTCTTCTGCATTAGGCTAGCTCCTATCTCACAACCTATCTTTGCCTTCCAATGGGAGACCCCAAAGGGAGGGCGAAGACGTCAAACAACGTGGTGTAGACTTCCGCAAGGTTATAAAAATTCCCCTATTTTTGGTCAGGCCTTAGCTCAGGACTTGTCAGATTTTGAAATTCCAGAGACTGAAGGTGTTTGGCTTCAATATGTGGATGACCTGTTGGTCAGTACAAAGACTAAAGAAGGGTGTGAGCATTACACTCTAGAACTGTTGAAAGTGTTGGAGGAGAAAGGGTACAAAGTGTCCAAAAGAAAGCACAGTTGTGTCAAAAGAAAGTTAAATACTTACTTAGGCTTTGGCCTGACCCAGGGAGTAAAGTGTTGGAAGTTGAGAGGAAGGAAGTCATTTGTGCTATTCCAACCCCCAAAGACAGAAGACAGACAAGAGAGTTTCTAGGAACCACTTCTTATGTAAGACATTGGATTCCTAATTATGCTGTCATTGCAAAGCCATTGTATCAGGCCACCAGAGGAAGTAATAAAGATCCTTTTGAGTGGACAGAAGATTGTGACCAGCTTTCCAGATGCTGAAGGAAGCTGTAATCTCACCACCTGCGCTGGGCCTGCCAGATTTAGACAAACAATTCTATCTCTTTGCTGCAGAAAGAGATGGGACTGCAATAGGGGTTTTGGCACAGTATTTAGGTACATGGCAACGCCCTGTAGCCTATTTGTCCAAGCAGTTAGACACAGTAGCCAGGGGGCTTCCCCTTGTTTGAGGGCTGTTGCAGCTGCGGTGGATTTAATCAGAGAAGCCACCAAGCTCACCCTAGGGAAAGCACTCACAGTGAGGGTCCCACATCATGTAAAAGCACTGCTAGATTCAAAGGGTCCGCGTTGGCTGACAAATGAACGACTGACTAAGTATGAGGGTGTTTTGTGTAATAACCCCCTCGTTACCTTGGAGATGTGTCCCATGTTAAATCCTGCAACACTTTTGCCCAGCCCTTCAGATCCCTCAGAACATGACTGCATTGAGACAATGGACTTGGTTTATTCCAGTAGGCCCGATTTGCGTGATTTCCCTTGGGAACAGGTAGATTTAACCCTATACACGGATGGATCCAGTTTCATAAGAGAGGGAGTGCGTTATGCCGGCTATGCTGTTGTCACCTGGGAGGATGGGGTTCTTGAAGCGGAACCCTTGCCTCCCTGGGTCTTCGGCCCAACTGGCTGAGCTGATTGCGCTGACTCGTGCTTTGAAACTGGCCGAAGGGCAAAGGGTTAATATTTATACTGATTCTCGTTTTGCGTTTTTAACGCTTCATTGCCATGGGGCATTGTGGAGGGAAAGAGGCTTTTTGACTTCTGCTGGAAAGGCAGTCAAATATGCAGATGCGATGTTGGATTTGTTGGACGCTGTTTGGCTCCCTAGTAAAGTGGCTTTGATGCACTGTAAATCACATCAAAAAGGTAATGACCCGGTGGTACAGGGAAATAGGCTAGCGGATCTGACTGCCAAAGAAGTAGCTACTCAGAAATACACACCTGTAATGTTAAATCTCACTGACTCAGAGCCCAAAGTGGAGAAATGCAACTACACTAGAGAGGAGGAAGAGTGGGCTTTGAGTGAGGGTGGAGAATGGGAAGACAGTTTCATAAAGATGCCAGACAACCGCGTATTTGTTCCTAAGACAAAAGCGTGGCACATAGTACAGTTTTACCATGAGAATACACACCTAGGGAAAAGCGCCCTGGCAGCGCTCCTAGAAAGACAGATGTTCATCAACGGATTGCACAGCCTGACGTCCTTGGCTGCGCAGAGATGCTGGACATGTGCAAAGAACAACCCAAGAGAGGGGCCTTTGAAAGCGCCTGGGATACAGTATCAAGGGAATTGGCCCTTTGAAGTGTTAGTGACAGACTTTACAGAAATGCCAATGAGTGGAGGCTTTCGCTATTTGTTGCTTTTTGTGGATTCTTACACGGGTTGGATTGAAGCTTTTCCTACACGCACGGAGAAGTCAGCTGAGGTAGTGAAAGGCCTCATGAAAGACATTATTCCTAGATTCGGCATGCCTTTGCAGATAGGCTCAGATAACGGGCCAGCGTATGTGCACCACGTGGTCCAGGGACTGTGCAAATTGTTAGGGATCACGTGGCGTCTTCATTGTGCGTACCACCCGCAGTCTTCTGCCAGGGCAGAAAGAGCCAATCGGACTTTGAAAAACTGTTTAGCAAAGATTTGCCAAGAGACTAAGTTGAACTGGAGGATGGCGTTACCTCTAGCCCTCCTGAGGGTCAGATGTACCCCTCACAAGAAGACAGGCTTGTCACCTTTTGAGCGTTTGTATGGCAGGCCTCCATTGAACTTAAAAACTATGTGTGGACTGACTTCTGATAGTCATGTGTTAGGACACCAGCAAACCCTGCAAGATGTCCAGATGTTAGGGAAACAGCTAGAAAAACTTAGTCAATATACTGCAGATTTGCGACCTCCTCTCCCGTCTACTTCTCTTCACTCTTTTTCAGTTGGCGAATCCGTCCTGGTCAAGGAGTGGCAGATACGCCCTTTGCTGCCCAGATGGAGAGGTCCCTTCACCGTGCTGCTGAGCACACCAACAGCTATAAAGGTGGAAGGCATTCGTCCATGGGTTCACTACACGCGGGTGAAGAGGGCGCCGGTTGCTTTGGAGTCTTCCGTGGATCCAAGCAACCCCCTCCGCCTGAGGATTACAAATACTTTGCGACGCCCTATTTAAGGGGCACACAGAAGAAGAAGGCCACAGAAGAGTCGTCTGATACCATCGCTCCCAATCCGGGTAATGGTGGTCCAACGCAAGAAAGATGGACAGAGCCAAAGGCACTCTCATTTGCAATGGTGGCTTAACATCCTAATGGGACAGCGTTACAGGAGTAAGCGCTCAGTGAGGGTAAAGACAGTGTTTGGATTCGTGGCTCTGATATTGACATTGTACATTACTGGGACACACGGGGGGTGGGAGCAAAATATGTTTCATAGACTGATAACTAACATGTCACATGAACTGAGTTTAAATTCATGCTGGATTTGCAGTCAAGGCCCTTCTAGCCATAAGTCAGGATGGCCGATAGTTCCTAGCGGGGTGTTAACATTGAGAGGGTGGAATAGCACCAAAGGAAAGCAGGAACTGATGGGAGGGGAAGCAGAAAGGGCTTGGTTCATGGTAACTCACGGTTCTCCTGTGTTGAGAGCTGCGCTGTGTTTTAAATGGGAGAAGGAAGGGAGGCCTTACTATGCAGGAAGCCAGAGGCTTGGCATGTATGAGTTTTTAATCAGGTTGAGCTAGGTACCTATCCTGCTTGTGATCACATGATCACAGTGCATAGCAGGTACAGAGGACGCTGTGGTCTGAGAACAACAGGTGTTTGGACTTGGAGTTGGGAGAGCTCAAACTGCACTCACATATTGTTCAGAAACCATCATGAGAATGCTATAGTGAACCTGGTTCAGAATTTGCCAGCTAGACGTTTAGGGTATCGTGCCACGGGGCTTCCTGAGGGAATTGTTTGGATTTGTGGAAAGGTGGCGATGCCCGTGCTTCCTGTAGTTTGGTCTGGAGTTTGTACCCTAGGCACCCTACAGCCTGGGGGTTTGAGAGTGCTCCCCAAGGAGACTCATGTGACTAATTTGTACTTACATATCCATAAGCGCTCATTTGCTGATGTGCAACGTTATGGGTATGATCCTGACAAAACTTATCTAAATGAAGCCCAGAGGTTTATAGCAATTGCAGAGCCAAGGTTGGGTGTGGCCTGGAACATAAAGCAGTTGCGTGTGTTATCATATGACTTGGAATCTTTGGCCAATGACACGTATGAAGGAATGACATCAATGCAGGTAGAGGTGAATTCTTTGGCGAGAATGGCCATGCAACAGAAGTTGGCACTAGATTACCTTCTGTCAAAAGAGGGGGGTCTTTGCGCGTGGCTGAACGTGTCATGCTGTCATTTCATAAACAAGAGTGGAGACATTGAGCTGGATCTGAACAAGATTCAGAGTGTTGCTAGAGAAATACAGAAGACTTACTCGGCTCCAAGTGATTTTTGGAGTACTTTGCTAAACTGGCTACCGAATTTGCATTGGCTGCGGTCACTTGTGATGATAATCATAGTGGTGATATGCTCTGTGCTAATCATAATGTGCTGTCTGCCCATTTTGCTCAAATGTTGTGCTAGGGCAGTGCAGAGTTCCATAGATACAGTAAAAGGTGTGCATGCTGTCCGAACTGGAGGAACTGTGGTCCCACGGGACTGGAGAGTGAATTGGTCCTCTTAAAGGTGTTCCAGACATGTGTGTAGGAAAACTCCATGTGATGAGTTTCCTACAAGAAAAGAAATTCTGGAATAAAGCGGGTTTGGTACTTTTCCGTGCAAAAAGTACAGTCAGAGAGTGATGCTACATGCGTGTTTAGCTTTGAGATGCGGGTTCCTGTGCCAAGAATCAGACAGGCACTTGCAATGTGAAAATAACACTGTGATTGATGCTTTAATACACCCTGTGCCTGACTTGAGATAACATAGGCTAGATGGGTGGAACAGTACAGTTTGAGCTATGGGAGAACTTAATGCGAATAAGAAAAGCACTGCGCATGACAGAGAGTCTGACCCCTCCGTTGCTGGCACGGAGCCTGGAAGTCAATGTTTCAAAATTAGGGAACATCAGAGACTCAGGATTGATAGCTGTACTGTGAGAAAGAACTAACAGAAAAATGACTATTGTTCTCATTCATAGGTGTGACTTAAAGATGTGATGCTAATGAAAATGCAATGTTTATTGGATTAATGAAATGTCATGTAAGCAACAGTAATCACCAGCCAATTATGATTGTTTTTATCCATGAAGAAGGGGTGGGCTTAACTGAAATGACTCCATTGGGGTATAAATGTCTTTGTATTGAAGTGACGGGGTCTTTTGCCCCTGATTGCAGCGTGTTCTGCTGGCAAGAAGCCCACCAGCTGGTGCCAGAAATAAATCCTTTTGATTTTCACCTATTTCACAGTTGCCGTGTGTTCTTCCTCATCCTTGTACCCGCACGTCAGGTAGCTTGGTAAAGTTAACTTGGTACTTGGAGTTCCATAACTCCTTAGATTTGGCTGCTTCAGTGCCGTGACGGACCTCCTGCTGTGCCACGAGAAAAGCTCTTTGCCCCCCTTCCTTCCCCCTCCTCCTGCCGAACTCCTGCTGCTTGGGGGAAGAGGAGGGAGGGCCAAGCGGCGGCGAAGAAAAAGAGGGGGCCGGGGTACTGCCTCCTTCGTCCGTTTCCCCAGCCAGCCTCCAATCTGCCATGACTCTCGCCCCTCGCTCGCTGAAGCTGCGTGGAGGAGGAGCCCCGCCCACTGAAGCCCGTACACTGCTCATGCTCCTCCTTTGTGGCAGAGCTGAAGCTGGGGGGAGGGGGCGGGGCATGGCACGGACTGGCTCTGTCTCCTCCCCCGGCTTAGGCACTCCCAACAGCTGTTCCAGCCTTGAAGGGACAGTGCCAAGCCAGCATTGTGCTGGTTCTGGCACCACTGGCTTGGCACTGCCCCCTCAAGGCTGGAGCAGCTGCTGGGAGAGGTGAAGTCAGGGGGAGGGGGAAAGGCATGGCGTGGCCTGGCTCTGCCCCCTCCCCTGGCTTTGGCACTCCCAGAAGCTGCTCCCAGCAGGCCACCATCCCCCAGCCATTCTTTACTGTGTTCGAGTGTCATTTTGTGTCATTTTGGTTGGTGGTGTGCCCCCAGAGTTTTTTAATGTTAAAAGTGTGCCGCAACTCAAAAACGGTTGGGAAACACTGTTTTAATATATATATATTTAAAATCATTTTTGTCCACAAAATACACATTTATATCAACACAACTCAACTTTATTTCTTACTAGCTTGGGGACCCGGCCCTGCCCGGGTTATTTGAGAAAGGCATTGTGTGCCAAGGGTGGTTCTTATGAGATGTTTACGTGGCTTGCAGTGGTCTCAGGAAATTAGTGAAGGTACTTCAAGTCCCATCATCTGTTGTCCAATGTCTTCCAAACTGGAGTAGGATGTGGTGTGGGTCATGGCGGCTCTGTGTGCCAAGTTCTGTCTTGATCAGTCAGTGGATGAGGGTTGCAGAGGTCTCGGGAAGTGATTGGAGGTACTTCAAATCCCATCATCCATGGTCTGCCCTCCTCCAAACTGCAGTAGGATGTAGAGTGAGTCATGGGTACTCTGTGTGCCAAGTTTGGGCCTGGTCTGTGATTTGTAGGGGCTTCAATGTTCTGTGGAAAATGAATGGGGTGAAGGTACTGCAAATCCCATCATTTGTGGCCCATCCTGCCCTACACTGCACCAGGTTGTAAAGTGGGCCAGTGGGCATCTGTGTGCCAAGTGTGGTCCTGATCCTTCTATGGTGTGGGCCAGAGTGCTCTAAGCAAGTGAGTTAAAGTACTGCAAGTCCCATCATCCATGGCCCATCCTCCCTCAAACTGCACCAGGATGTAGAGTGGGTCTTGAGGGTTCTGTGTGCCAAGTTTGGTCTTGTTCTCTCATTGTTTGTGGTCGCAAAGTGTTTTGGTCTTAAACTCCCACCATGCCTGACTGCCTCAGGCCTTTTCCTTACCCCCTCAGAATGTTCGTGTTGGCGACTGCCTCAGGTCTTTGCCTTATCCTCCTCTGCCATTTTAGAGGGTCGGAATGTTCATGTTGGCTGGCCAATAGAGGCGTTATGCAAATACTCCCTCAGTGGCAACCAATCATGTTGTCAGAATGTAGAGGCCGGGAGCCAATCAGAACGCTGCCACATACAAACATACAAACATACACACATACAAACATACATACAAACATTCCACTTTATTATATATAGAGATGATTCGCCCTCCACCAAGGTAGTCTAGGCGACTTACACAGTTAAAATAAACAGGTTTCATAGTCACAGCGTGTTACTTAACAACCATAGGCTCTTCTGAAGAGCCATGTTTTGAGTGCCCCTAAAAATGTATGTAGATCGGGAATGGTAGGGAGTTCCACAAGATTGGAGCTGCGATTGAGAAGGATCTATGTCTTGTGGACTCCAAACGAACCTCTCTAGGGCCAGGGACATAGAGAAGATTCTCATGAGCTGACCGTGGCAGTCTCTGGTGGTGGAGTGGCATTAAATGGTCTCTTAGATATGGAGGACCCTGACCTCAAAAGGCCTTGAATGCTAGGACCAGAGTCTTATAGAGGACTCTGTGTTCAACCGGCAGCCAATGCAAGTGCTGCAGAGACGGTGTTATATGGCACCTCATTGAGGTTTTTGTGAGGAGTCTAGTGCATTTTGCACAATTTGGATCTTGCGAATTGCTGCTCGAGGTAAGCCCACATACAAAGCATTGCAGTAATCCAGCCTCAACATAACCGTGGCATGGATTATCGTAGCCAGCACCTCTGTTGGTAAATAAGGTGCCAACTGCCTTGCTTGGCGTAGATGAAAGAAGGCCCTTTTACTAGTGGAGGCAATCTGGGCTTCCATCGTCATTTTGGAATCCAGGATAACACCGAGACTCCTCACAGTGGGGGATGGAACTAACAGTTCCCCTCCAAAAGATGGTAATATATTTAGTTTATATCAACATTCATTTTATAGAATGTGTTTGATCCTAAAAATGTACATCACAACTGAGACTTTCATCACAAAATTCAAAAAAAGCATGCTGAAGAATAATCACGAGTTGGTTCCCATGATAGGTTGAAAAGTATGTTTGGCCATAGGTTCCCCAAGAATGGCTTCATAATCATCCTTCAAACAATAAGCACTTGGTTACATTCCAGAATCTAACATGCAACAATTCATGGATAGTGAAGTCACCTCATTTGTGGTTGACACAAAACATAACATACCCCATTTAATACAATCTTCTGACTATGCATAGCATTTTAAAATGTTTAATGAACTGTCATATGGACAAGAGAGTAAAAGAACATTTTTATGCAGACACCCCATCCACAGCAAACAGACAAAGCCTTAGGTGCACTGGGGAGGGTATTTGAATGCCCCATGGAGACCAGAGTTAGTTGGGGTCAGTTAGCATCACTGGCCCCAATCACATGATGAGGTGTGGATTGGCAGCCCTGTAAGGCCATGCCACTCCTTCTGAGTTTCAATGACCCACCCTCCTACCCTAAGGACAGTGTGCATACAAATTCATTGCATAAGGGCCACGTAAGATTTTTCCCTTAAAGTATTTTTGTAGGCAAGGTGGTGGTGCCTATCCCACACAGTTTTGCCTGGGTGTGGTAATTAAAAAGGTTTCCATGACATGGTAAAGGTGACATAGTCCAGGTGGGCACTGTGCTACCCCCTTTTGGAGATGAAGGGTTGACTTCCATAATATTCCTCATGAATTTTGGGGGCTGTGGGGCCTTCCAAAGAGGGCTACCTTTGGGGCTATAATGAGGGTTCAATTAATGATTTTCAAGTTTTTATGAAGTGTATTTTTGTGAAAATGTCCCTATTTTTAGGTACCAGTCACTTATTCTTATATCAAAAAGTGGCAACCCTATTCCAGAAGTTTTAAATAAATAAATTGGTCAGGAGATGGCACTTTAGAACAAGTTTCCTGTATCTGGTATTTTTATTTCATGGTGGGAGTTTTAAAAAAATCTTCTAAATGTTTTCTAAGTATTTCAGCCAGAGTGAAGGAAATTGTAAAGTTTTTCATTACTACTCTTGTGAAGAAACTTGAGGCTGCACAGGTATTCAGATGCTTCAACCCAATCTGCGGCAGTGGTAGAGTAGAGTCCAGATGCTCTATGCATATTGAAATGGATTCAGTCTGGTTGAACGGTCACTTCTACCTTTCCTTTTTTTAAAAAAAATATTTTTATTGGGTTTTCAAAGATAATACAGTAAAACTTAGGGTGGGGGAAAAGACCATCAGAAGGAAAGGAGGGAAGGGGGGGGAGGGGGGAGAGGAGATGGGACAAAGGGGGATGGGAAGGGTAAAGAAAAGTGTTGAGAATAAAGAAAGAAAAAATAGTGGTGTTAAGAGGGGGGGGTTGAGGAAGGATTCTTCCATCGTCTTCCGATCCATTTCACGGGGGGTTTCTTGATTCTTGATGTGTCATTCCTTCATAATTTAGAAAAAGAAAAATTCCTTCTACCTTTCCTGTCACTCCTGTTGCCACAGAAGATGGCTGGAAAACTCCAAGGAGCTCCTATCCATTGTTGGTTACCTGTGCTGATCTTCCTCTTCTTTCTCCCTAGTTGTGTGAGCACCTTTGCTGATGTTGGCCAGGAGCCCTCTGGAGGTCACTAGCTATCACCTGCCATGACATGGGTGGCACAGCCTTAATCCATTCCCAAAAGAGATGGTAGCACTGACCCTTGTGCACAGCAAACAAATTGCATTGGAGCTGGTGTGCTGTCCACACTCTATCTGAGGTACAGGATTATTCCAAAGTTTCCAAAAAAACCCCCAACCTCTGGTACATTTCGTGGCTTTGTTTAATGTGGGACTAAACTTCGTAGTTTAAGGCTAGTTTATTCTGCCTTAAAGACTATATGCCATTTGGATACCCGGAAGTAACTTCTGGTTAACTGTGAGTCTTAAAGCTAGTGTAGAGAAATCCTGATTGTAAAAAAATAGGTCTCTACTTGGGAGGACAATGAATTGATATAAACACAAACAGTTTATTTATAACACAGCAATTACAGAGTTACAATGACACCATCGTCTAAACAACAATTTGACTCTGTTTACTAAGCTGTAATTGCAGTTTTGAGAAATTATACATACAAGCTAAATTTATGACTTTCATCTGGTTGTAAAAAAATTCAACTATAGAGCGATTTAATTGATTTACAGTGCATTTACTTGTCTGGGAAAACACAACATTCTCAATCAGATGCTAGTTTTCTCTTATTCAAAGCTATTCAGAATTTCTATAGATAGAAAAATAATAAAATACAATGAAATCTACATAATAGAAACTAAATTAGTTACAGTTGATATCACCCCCACTAGTGTTAAGCAGTTATCTACTAAAATAATGTGTCTGCCTCAAGGATTATCATGAAATACAATCAATGTGGTATATTTCCTTCAGAAAAATCCACTTTTGTAATCATTTATATGTATGCTGCATCTTCAAATTGGTTGTCATTCATTGCAAATGCGTCTCTTAAAATGAATAGCCTTGTCAAAGATGTAAAAGTGCAGATCTTAATGAGCAGAAAACAAATATGCATAGACTACTAGGTTTTAAGGAGGCAGCATCATTTCATGATTGTGTCATTACACATAAAATAGATAGGGATGGATGAGACGGTTTCCAGTCCAGTTCTACAGTGCTTTCCCTCCAAATTCTGTCACATTCATTGCCAGATTTATGTCTATCTATCCACAGCCACAAGCATATAATGCTTTCCCTACCTCCTGGGTCCAACAATCTAAAATGACCACTCCAGAGGATTATCCTTTATGAAAAGGTGCCAAGGTGAACACCAAAGTCATATATCTTCTAGACATGTGCATTTAGGTTGAACCTTGATCCGTTTCTGCTGTCTGAAGACCTCAGTATCCATTTTCACTCACCTCCCAAAATGGGTGGGAAGCTGGATAGCTTTTTTGAGTCCTCACTTGAAAAATACAGCTAGATCTGGCCCTTTGGTGGGAATGGGGAACTTACGAGGCTCCCCTTTCTGTTCCTAGAAGGAATTCAAGGGAGCCTGGATGTCAGCAAAGGGGTTAAGAAAGCACCCTATCTGGCCCATTATGGGGGGCACTTCCCACAGACTCCCCTTCCATAGCCTTCATTTAGACCTGGATTAAAAGCTTCAGAGTGACGAGATCACTCCTTCTGCAATCCATTCTCTGCTGTCTCTAGAGGAGATTGGTCTTAATGCTTTGTTGAAGCTGTTTCTACTCTAGAGGAGAGGTGATGCAGGCAGGTGCACACTTTCTCTCCCTGCAACAAGTCATGCAGCTTTCCTAGACATTTTAAGGAGACTCAGGGAAGGAAGAGAGATGACCTGAAGCTATTCTCTATGGGCTTCCTTTAAAAAAAACCCCTCCTCTTTTTCTCTCTACCACAGGTCCTGCCTGGAGTGAGCATGCTTCAGTCTCCTTTCTGCTTTCCCCTTTGGGTTTAATGCTTCCTTAAAGCTGTTTCTACTTTCTACTCTAGAGGAAAGGTAACTAGGTGGTAATGGTTTTCAGAGAATGAGGGTGTTCTTTTTTTGCTGAGATCTATAATCATCATCAACATCATCATCTTTTAGAAGTATTTGAAGGAGAGGAAGGGAAGGAGGAAAAACGTTAAAGTGGAGTCTCTCCCAAGCCCCTAAACACACATGTGCAGCCAACCCAACCATCCCGCATGCCCCCAACTCCCAGTCAGCCCACTAAATAAAAAGAATCAAGAAAGTAAAGGAAAATCAAAAAGTGTGATGCTGAATAGGGAAGGAGGAGCTGAGATCAGATGTCACGTAGTCATTTCTTTTCCGTATATCTTCCATTCACTTCCTTCCCTTCTTCTTTCCCTAACTCATTTCTTTTCCTTATTTCTTTCCATCACTTTCTTCTTTTCCTTCACTTTCTTCCCTTCTTTCCCTTATTCTTTACTTTCCTTTCTTTACCCTCCCTCTCTTCCTTTGCTATCCTTTCCCCCTTCCTTCCCCAGTTTTGGGAAATGTCACCTTGAGCCAAAGTTGCCAAAGATAGGTGAAAAGGTGCCCAAAGCCTGGCCACAGTCCTCACTTTCTCTCCGCCTTTTCAGTCAAGATGGTCTCCAACCTTGTTAAAGAATTAGGCTGCCTTTTGCAATCTCCCTATCTATATTCTTATCATAGAACTCGATAGAGTCTATTATCAATCTTATATTAGTTTTTAGGTATCTATTAGGTAGGAAGCCGTTTTGATCTTTTTTGATCCTGTTGTCCAAGAATCTTTTGAACCTATCTGCTAAAATGCTTGTAAAGATTTTGTAATCGCTATTTAGCAAAGATATGGGCCTATAGCTTGATGGACTACCTGGATCTTTACCTGGCTTCCCTATCACAGTGATGTTAGACTCTTGCCAGGAAGCTGGTATTATTATTGTTAAAAAGTTTTACCATTATATCGACCATCTGTTCATGAAATTCCTTATAGTATTCCAGCGGGTAGCCATCTGGGCCTGCCGCTTTCCCGTACTTTCCCTTCTTTATGGCGGTAATAATTTCTTCTTTTGATATTTCCTCGTTTAATATTCCCCTTTCCTTTTCACTTATCCTATTTAATTTTCTGTCTCCTATAAATTTCTGGATATCTGAGATTTTTATATTGTCTTTTTTATAAAGTTCCGAATAGTAGGCCTCGAAAACTTTCCTTATCTCGGCCTCCGAAGTGTATTCTTTTTGTTCGATGACTAATTTAGGGATTATATTCCTTTTTCTCCTTTCCTTTAACTGCCAGGACAAAAGTTTCCCTGGTCTATTAGCTGATTCAAAGTATTTTTGATTGAGGTATTTCAAAAAAAATTCTATTTTTCCAAGTCCAATATCTCTAACTGTTTTTGAAGAATATCCAGTTTATTTTTTATTTCTTTATTTTTTGGGTCTTTCTTAAGTTCTTTTTCCTGTTCTTCAATTTTTCTATATAATTCCTCGGCGGTCTTTTGGTATTTTTTTCCCATATTGATTGTTGTTTTAGAAAGAACCCTCTCATATATGCCTTTCCGGCATCCCAAATTACATCTATTTTGTCAATATTCTTACAGTTAATCTGAAAGTATTCTTTTAGTAAATTTTTGCTTTCCTCTATTAGTTTTGGGTCCCTTAAAATCCTCATTGGGAATTTCCAATGGAATTCTGCTGTTGTTTTCTTAAATTGCATTATAACCGGGCAATGGTCAGAGATCATTCTCGGTAGTATTTTATTTTCCTCTATCAGATAGGACAAGTTACTAGATATTAAAATATAGTCTATTCTTGACCAGGATCTATGCCTGTTCGAGAAATAGGTATAGTCTTTCTCTCTCGGATGGTTCTCTCTCCAACTATCTCTCAGATCGAACATATCCTTCAAATCAAAAAAAGATTTAGGCAGTCTTCCTTTCTGTTGGCTGCCTTTCTTATCTACAGAGGACCTATCGATTACCGGGTTTATAACTCCATTTAGGTCTCCCAAAATTATAATGTTGTCAAATTCCTTTTGGTGCTCCGATATTTTCTTTTCTAGTTCTTTAAAAAAAGTTGGATTTAGTATCGTTCGGGGCATAAACATTACAAATTAAAGTTCCATCCAGGCCGTTTATGACGGAAATCCCAATATATCTACCTTCCTTATCTGTGAAAATCAGTTTGGGTTTCAAAAGGCTATCTGCATATATATTGCAACCCCTTTCTGCTTTTTCTCCGGCGAGGCAATAAATGCCTCACCTAAATCGTCTCTTTTAAGAGCCGCTCATCGGATTGCTTTATATGCGTTTCCTGTATTGCTATTATATTTGCCTTTTTTCTTTTTAAATTATTGAATATTCTTTTTCTTTTATTCCCACTGTTAAGCCTGTTGACATTCCAAGTAATGCACCTCCACATTCTTTAGCCAAGGTTTTGAGAGTCCTCATCGACGTCTTTTTGGTTGTCCTCTTCTTCTTCGAGTTCCTCCTCCTCCCTTTCTTTATCACTCGGTTGGTCTTCTATTTGTTCCTCCGAGGTTAAATCCGGCGTAGTGGGTGTTCTTATCTGAGGTGAGCGTTGCTTTGCCCATCTCTCCTTCTCTGATTTTCCTTCCCTTCTTTCCTCTTTCTTTAAGTCGTCTCCATACCTTTTAAGAACTCTTTGGCCTTTTCTATAGATGTAAGCCAATGTTGTCTCCCCTTAAATGTAGTCATAAGGCCTTCAGTCCTTTGCCACCTGAATCTAACATCGTGTCTCTTTAGAATGTCCGTAAAAGAATTTTTTTAACGTTTTTCTAAAACTTCACTGGGGTTTCCTTCAATAATAATACTTATTTACCTTTGTAGGTGCCTTGTCTATTTGGTTGTTTCCCTAAGACCTCATCTCGAATGCACTTTTTGGTATATTGTACCACAATATCCCTGGGAGCATTGTTTCTTCTTGCGAATTCAGAGTTAACTCTATATGCCCGGTCGATCTTATCAAGGATGTAAACTTCTGGCATATTAAGGATTTTGGAAGTGATGGCAGCTATTAACTCCTTCGGATTCTGTTGGTCCTCTTCTTCGATCCCACGGAATCGTAACCAATATTCTTTTTGAGAGTATTCCATCTTTAATTGTTTATCTTCCAAAATTGTATTTTGATATTCCAAATCTTTTATCCTTTCCAGGTTCTTTTTTTGTAGATCCTTTAGCTCACTGTTCTCCTTCCGAAGTTCCATTAATTCAGCTTTCATGTCTGTCATGTTTGTGTTAAGTCTTTGCATTTCTTTCTTCATTTCCTTTGTATCTCCTTTTAGATCTTTTATGTCCCCTTTCAGACTATCATTCATCTTTTTTCTCTCCTCATCACTTCCTTTGATCATTCTCCTTATCTCTTGCATCTCCAGGAATACATCCTTGAGGCTTATTTCTCCTGCCCCTGATCCTCTTCTTATCTGTTCTACCTTCTTGTCCTTGTCTGTCTTCTCTCTTGTGGCCATTACAATCATCTGCTTTTTATCTCTGAGGACTTGGCTTCCTCCGTGGCTTAGTTGTATTGAGAAAGAGGTTTTGCTGAGTGCTTAACGTCGCTCTTAAGGCTCCTTTCCCTTCCCGGATTCTATTTCCCTGTCTTTTCTTTCTCTATAGACAGAAGTATTCTATAGTCTCTTTCCGTCACTTCCTGGTTCTATGTTATTACTAACTCTGCGGGGCTCTATTGAGCTGTAGGAGGGTGTATACGTCACTTCCGCCCACGTCACCTCTGTCTTCTCCAGGCGCTCCGCTTGTCTGTGAAACCAAGGCAATGGTGGTTTGTTTGTCTCCCTATCGTCTCTTCCGTGTTGCCGCACCTCCGGCCGCCATTATCGTCCTTCCCAAAGCTCCTCTCCCGCCTCCCTTCGGTTGGGTTCAGTCTCAGCTTGTCTCCGTCTGGAGCCTCCAGGTGTTCTCCTAGTTGGACAAACCAGTTGGTATTCTAATACTGTTATTATTTATTTTATTTTCCCTTATTTCCCTGTTTTTGTTGCTAGGGGGGATGAGTTGGCTTGGTTCTCTCGCTCCTCTCTCTTCTTACTCACTGTTTGCTCTTTCTTGCTCTTTCTTGTCTCTTGTCTCCCGGTGCGATAAAGTGAGTTCGTGCCGGCAGAGGGTTGTGGCCGGATGAAACCGGTCTCACCGTGTGGGCTATCCCTCCGGACTCTTCTTCCCGCTCCCCACTGTCACCCGACACCTTGAGGGGTTCGGGTTCAAGTGGCTGGGCTGTTAGTGAGTCCTTGGTCAGTCGTTCTCTTTCCTCTCGAGAACTTAGAGGGGTTCTTTCGACCCCAATAGCCCCTTTTTTGCTTCGGCTAGGAGACCATTCTCCAGACGCGTCCCCTCCGCTCAGCATCCGAACCGGTATTTATAGACGCCGAGAAGGCATTCGACAAGACCAATTGGGACTTTCTGGATGCCTTACTCAGGGAGGTAGATGCTGGATACCAAATAACCAATGCCATTCATGCCATATATAAAAAACAACAGGCGAAAGTGATAATAAATCAAAAGAAAACAGAAAATGTTAAAATCCAAAAAGGGTACGTCAAGGATGCCGCTATCCCCTCTAATGTTTATTTTTATTTTAGAAATATTGTTAGAGGACATTAGACAAGACAAAAGCTAAAGGGATTAAATATAAAAAAATGAAAACATTAAAATATTAGCGTATGCTGACGATTTAGCCTTAGTGGTGGAGGATCCAAAAGATACCCTAACAAAGTGGATTGAAAAAATTGAAGATTTCAGGAAAGTGGCCGGGTTTAAAATCAACAAAGAGAAAACCCAAATGATGACTAAAAATATGACTGAAAAAGATAAGCAAGACCTACAAAATAGGTCGGGAATGAAGATAGTGGACAAGGTTAAATACCTGGGAGTCTCTATAACAACTAGAAACTTCATAATTATTTTAAAATAATTATCAAGTAAGATGGAAGGAAATAAAAAGATCTAGAAAGATGGTCTAAATTAAATTTATCATTTCTTGGTAGGGCAGCCACAATAAAAATGAATGTTTTACCCAAGTTTAATTTTCTCTTCTCAACCCTCCCGATAATATATAAATCATCTGTCTTTGACATCTGGAACAGAGATATATCCAAATTTATATGGAGTGGAAAAAAACCGAGGGTGAAAATGAAAACACTCCAGGAACCCAAAGAAAGAGGGGGCATAGGCCTCCCCAATCTTAAACTATATTTTGAGGCAGACTGTTTTGTATGGCTTAGAGAATGGGGTAGATTGGAAAATAACAAAATTCTAAATGTGATGGGGCACGATTTAAAATTTGGCCTACATGGGTATATCTGGTATGATAAAGCCAAAATAGACAGACATTTTAATGATCATTATATAAGGAAACCATTATTGAAAGTGTGGAACAAATATAGAAATAAATTTCAAAGAAAAACCCCTATGTGGGTATCCCCAAATGAGGCCTTCCAAATTCGACAATTAGGAGAAAATAAATGGTTTACATATAATAATAATAATAATAATAACTTTATTTCTTGTGAGTCGCCCTCCACCACTGGTGCTCCGGGCGACTTACATTGTTTAAAAACCACGGGTACAACAGTTAAAAGCACAGGTATAGGTATAGATATAGAGAGCCATGAGAGGCTCAGCTTCCAGACCATCCAGTCAATCCCCAAGCGCCCGGCCGAAAAGCCAGGTTTTCAGGTCAGACAGAAATCTGGTAGAGGCCAATGTGGCCCTGAGAGCAGGTGGGAGCGTGTTCCAGATCATAGGAGCCACCACAGAGAAGGCTCTCCGTCGGGTCTCTGTCAGCCGGGCCTCTCTCACCCCTGGGATGGCTATACAGTCACCGTTTATAGCACGCACAGGTCTTTCGCTGTGTTGGTCTATCAGCCGGTCGCTCAAATAAGCCGGTCCGATTCTTTGCCGTGCTTTAAAGGTTAGCGCCATGAGTTTGTAGATCACTCTGCACTCTGTGGGCAACCAATGAAGGTCTTTCAAGATTGGTGAGATGTGGTTTCTCGCCGGTGCCCCAGAGATGAGTCTGGCCGCTGCGTTCTGGACGAGTCTCAACCTCCGAGTCGTGGACAATGGTAGGCCCGCATACAGGGCATTGCAGTAGTCAAGTCGGGAGACCACGGTGGCATGAATCACGGTCTTCAGCGCCTCTGATGGTAGGTAGGGGGCCAGCCGACGGGCCCTGCGAAGGTGGAAGAAGGCACCCTTGGCTGCGGCCTGGATCTGGGCCTCCATCGTCAGTCTCTCGTCCAGAATCACTCCCAGGCTCTTCACCACCGGGCCGCGGACAGGGGCACGCCTTCAAAGAGTGGTAATGGTGAGTGAGGGGCGGGTCGGCCAGGCCAGAAGATCTCCGTTTTTTGCCGGGTTGATTTTTTAGCCTGTGTGCTCTGAGCCAGCTAGTCACCGCCCTCAGTCCTTGACTAAAGTTTTCCGGCACTGACGACATCCCTGGATCGAGCTTAAACAGCAGCTGTGTGTCGTCGGGCGTATTGGTAGCAGCTGAAACCATGGCTCCTTGCAATGCTGGCCAGGGCTGGACATAGATGTTAAAAAGGGTGGGAGACAAGATAGCACCCTGGGGACCCCGCACTCAACTCGCATTTCCTGGAGACCTGGCCCTGCCACTCGACCCGCTGCGAGCGACCCCGAGGAACGATCCTAGCCAGGTCAGAGCTTTGTCCCGGATCCCAGAGGCAGCCAGGCGGCGGAGTAGCAGGTCATGGTCGACGGTGTCGAAGGCGCGGTTAGATCTAAGAGGACCAGGACAGCCGAGCCCCCTCCATCTACCTGGCGGCGGATGTCGTCTGTGATCGCTACCAAGACAGATTCTACTCCGTGGCCTGCACGAAAACCTGACTGGAACGGGTCCAGGCCCCCGGACCGGTGAAGGAAATCACGCAGCTGGCTTTCCACCGCCCGCTCCAGAAACTTACCCAGGAAGGGCAGATTGGCAACAGGGCGGTAGTTCGCCAGTTCATCGGGGTCAAGGCTCGCCTTTTTCAAGAGGGGCCCAACTCTGGCTTCCTTCAGGGACTCAGGAAGATGCAAGTATCCAGGGAAAGGTTCACCAGGTCCCTCAGAGCGTCCGATCTGAGTCCATGCAAGACTTAATTAAGTGCGATGGACAAGGGTCCATGGGGCAGGTCGTCGCCCTTGCCACGGTCACCAACCTTTCCACCTCTTCCAGGGTAAGAGGCCTGAATTCGGTGAGGGAGAGCCCGCTGGTCTGAGTTGGGCATCGGGTCCTCTCACTCTCTTCCTCCGGGATGGGCGGGAGGTCACGCCGGGAGTGCCATGATTTTACTGATGAAGTACTCTTGGAGGTCTTCTGCAGTTACCACAGAGTTTTAGGGTCACTCCGTGGGGCGCTAGAAGTCTCCGGACTACTTTGAAGATCTGTGCTGAACGGGAGCCGGCAGCTGTAATCTGGGCGGCATTGTAGGATTTCTTCGCCTCCTTGATCTCATGTTCATACAGCCTATGCTGTTCTCTATATGCCGCTCTATTTGCCCGCTAGGTTTCCGTCTCCAAATACTCTCAGTTGTTTCCTCCGGCGTTTTGTCTGCTTTAGGTTCGGCGTGAACCACGGTGAGCGGGTTTTACGGGACGAAGGGGGCCTTGGTGCCACCTGGTCGATGGCCCTCGAGAGGACGCTGTTCCACCTGTCGACCAGATCTGCCAGCGATCCTCCGGGGACCTCCAACGGTTCCAGAGCTGCCGTGAATGCCCTCGGGGTCATCAGACTCCTTTGGCGGACTAAGATGGTCTTTGGCTCCGATCTTTCTGTGAGGGGAGTGTCAATGTCTGCTCTTACGGTCAGGTGATCTGACCAAGGCACTGCTCTGGATTCACGGTGCTTTATGGCTAGGCCATGGCCGAAGATCAGGTCCAGCGCGTGGCCAGCTTGGTGTGTAGGGCCCGTTTCGGTCCTGGGAGATCTAGAGCATCCATGTGTAGAAGGAGCTCCCTTGCGCTAGGTGGGAGAGGGTCTGTGTCCGGGTGGATGTTAAAGTCACCCAGTACAATGAGCCAGGGGGAATCTCAGGGCCCAGTCCGCAATCAAATCAGTAAAACAGACGTGGCCTCCTTTTGGGCCCCAGGGGCTCGGTAGACCACCAAGATCCCCGTCTTTTCTCCCATTCCTAGGGTTGCTCCCAGGCACTCTATGCCGGTCATCTCTGGTGTCTGGAGGACCGAGGTAGTAACAGTGTCTTTTACAACCAGGCCCACTCCTCCACCCGGCCGGTGGATCTTGGCTGGTGGAAGGCTCGAAAGCCTGGGGGGGCTATCTCCTGAAGGAGGACACAGTCACTGACCTGGGTCCAAGTCTCTGTGATGCAGGTGACATCTACATCCTGCTCTGCGATGAAATCTCGCAGCGTGGCTAGTTTATTACAGATCGACCTCGCATTGAGGAGCAGGAGTGAGGACCAGAGAGTGGTTGGTGATTGATGGCAGTCATGGCAGGTTATGGGTCGCAGCCAAGTTGAAGAAGGTCTGTGGCCCTGTCTGCTGGGGGGTAGGTTGCTGGTCCTCCCCGTCCCCAATCACTGGGATGGGGCGCGAGGCGCTCGGACGCTGACACTGGGGATCGGGCGCTGAGTTTGCGGCACGTCCCCGAAAAAGGGGATGTTGGGAGGGTCTGTTTTTGATCGCGGACCAGAGGGACCGTGCCGATGGTGGGCTGGGGGCCGTACGGTGGCTGTGCCGCGGGGGGCTGGTGGCGGCCCTGGCCTTTCTGGCCCAGAAAGTCCTAGTCATGAGACGGCCGGGTTTTCTGACCGGGAGCTCCCTGGGGTTATTCTGTCCCCCGAAGATGGTGGTACTTTGTTTGGTCAGACTAAGTGTCCCAATTTGTGAGCCGCTCGCCTATTCTTGTGGTGCCCCTCTCACGATGGAATCCGGTGGTTCAGGTCCTCCCGTAGGCTCTGGAGGGCGCTCCGTCTGCATGTTGCTGGGCTGGACATGGGTGGAGGTAATGGTAGCTGGGCTGATCGTAAGTGGAGGTGGTTGAGGTGGTTGAGGTAACTGCTTGTCCGCACGTCCTCGCTTCTCCCTCAGTCGCCTCCGTCTCGCTTGGCCTGGGACGGTTTCTCCTAGGCTTCCCTGATTCCCTCCTGGCAGGGGAAGATGATGGGAGTTAATCAGAGCTGGTAGGCCGATAGGGAGCCGGCCGGCTCGGCGCCCAGGTCGGCCCTCAGGAGCCTTCGCCAAGATCTCAGAGATGTTTAGTGCTGCTAGCCTCAAGGGGAGGATTCCAGCAGCTCTGGCTGATGGACAGAGGTGGGAGGCTGCAGCTGGTGACGTCAGCAGGGAGGCGGAACTAAGGACGCCGAGTCAGGCAAGCTCGGCGCCATGTTGGGGTTGCTGCCAGCGCCCTTTCCTCCTGGGGCGGGCAGACTCGATAGCCCAAAGCCCTCCAAGGACTCCACCAAGGGAGGGCCATCATCTCCACTGGCTCTTTGGCGGCCCCCCCATCCAGGTTCTCCTCCAGGGAATCCTCCTCCAATTCTGCAGGGGTCTCCTCTTGCTGCAGCGGGGGCGGGGCGGAGAACGCCGAGCAAGCCGAGGCAGACGCCATCTTGTGGGCCTCGGTTGCCGCCGGTCCCTCAAGGCTGGGGGGGGGAGGCGTGCCCGGGCGCCCTCCGGGGGCACCGCCATGGATCCCGTTGGGCCTCCGCTGCTGCCTCAGCCACAGCCTGAGCTATTAAAGAGCTATTAATTCAAACCGATACCGGCTATGAATTAAAAACCAAGCAACAGTTGAGAGATGAGGGCAGAGAATTGGGATGGTTCACATATTTTCAAATAAGAGAAAAATTCAAACTAGATGAGAAAATAGGGTTCGAACCACAACAGGGGGAATTAGAACAGGTCCTCATGGGAAAGAATGAAAAATTGATAACAAAAATTTATAAGCTCTTACTAAATTGGGAAAACGAAAAACACTACGAGAAAAAACTTTATGAGGAATGGTCTAGAAACGTAGGCTTTAGAATAAAATTAGAGACCTGGAAAAAGATATGGAAATATAATATAAATGTGTCATACTGTTATAAATACAGGGAAAACTGGCTAAAGTTGCTGTACCGTTGGTACCTAACACCAGCAAAACTGGCAAAAATTTATTTAAAAAAACAAAACCGAACTGCTGGTGCTGTAACGGAATACACGGCACGTTTTTCCACCTATGGTGGCTCTGCCCGAGAGCCAAGGCCTACTGGGCGATGATTAGGGAAGAAATAGAAAAAATATTTTTAAAAAGATTACACTAAAACCAGAAAGTTTTCTTCTAGGCATCGTAGACACAGAATTTTCCCCAAAAGAAAGGAAGCGTTTTATATTGTTGACAACGGCGGCCAAACTAGCCTTTGCTAAACATTGGAAATCCAAGGACTCCCCCCCCCCCCCCCCAAGGAAGAATGGCTAAATAAAGTAATTGATACTTATCAAATGGAGCTCCTAACAGAAAGATTAAAGGAAAAAGATACAGTAAAGAAGTGACATATTCTAAATGGGACTGGGCCCTCCTCCAGGAGTATTGCAAAAAGATATGGAAGTTAGATTTAAACACGGTATAAAAATGGGGAAGAAAGGGTATGTGGTAGTAAATCTTGTTTTTTCTCTCTCTTTTTCTTTAATAGAATAATATGCAAGTAGATTGCCTAAAAAGAGAGCGAACTAATGTGAAGAAATAGCTGTTCTGAATTTATAAGTAAAGGTTGTGCATGATTGGAAATGAATAAGAACAGACTTGTCTCTTAACTCCCAAAACTGTTTCTTTTGTGCACAATGTATGTCTTTTTCATGCTGTTGTTCGTGATGTTTTTAACCTTTCCCATGCCCCATCTTTCCCTCCCCCACCCCATACCCTATCCCCCACTTAATCCAACCATTCCCCCGCTATTCCCCATTGATTCTTTTTCTGTATTAAAAAAACCTAATAAATTTAAAAAAAAAAAAAAAAGAATTAGGCTGCCTTTTGTTTACTCCTTCATGTGTAATTTTGGGGTTGGACATTTCTCCAGAAAACCCAACAGGAAAGACATCTTGGGGGAGGGAGTCGAATGCGGCCTGCCTCGGCTGTTAATACTGAGGAGGAGAAGGCGACGGGCCCTCCGGCAAGTGTATAGCTTCCTCCGCATTGACAGCTGAGGCAGACCTGGAGTTGTGGTGGAAGGGAGCCCTCAGACAGGAGTATCCTGAGTGGAAGAGCCCCTGAAGATTCCCCAATACAGTGCTGGTTTTTTCCTACTTCGCATGCTAGGCATGGTTCCGTCCAGTCGGAATCCTCGTAATTCGGATTAAATTCAGATCAAATTCCTTTTTGAAGCAATTTCAAAGCAATTTGGGAACCTTGCCATTTTGAAGCCACTGTCACCAACTTTGTTCCAACTCAGGAAGTGAATCGGAAATGACTCCGCATTTGGAGGCAAGCAGCAGCTTGCATGCTGCGATGCTTGCCTTCAACCATTCAGGCGAAACCATGTGGGGAGGGGAGGGGTTTTGGCATGGCAGTCATTGCACTTTAAAAAAAGGCTGCACATGCCTCATGGTCTCATTGCAAGCCGGGGACGTGAATAGAAAAGGAACTTGGTTGGGAAAGGTGCCACTGCTTGGGAAGGGAATAACAGGGTTAGGGAAGGGAACAGCTGGTAGCAGGCCCCTTGCCTGCGAGGCTTGCTTGTGTATGGGAAGGGAAGAAGGGCAGGGCAGGGCCGGGCAGGGTAGCACATAAGGGCAGCTGGGACACGTGTTCTTCTCTTGCCTGCCACTGCCAATTTCCCTTTTAGAAGCAGTGAATTAAACTTTCAAAACACCTCAATCCCCTTTGGGTTACAGTTTGGATTTTGGGATTCCAGAAAGTCCCTTGGAACTTTGTAAATCCCCTTATCTGCTAAGCATTTCCTTGCTAAACCACTGAATACAAGTTTTAAGACCCTTTCCTCTCTGGGATTTGACTTCTGTGCTTGGGAAAAAAATCCCATTATCTGCTAATAATTTCCTTGGTAAAACACACAAAAGTTTGGATGCCCCTTTGTTTGCTTGTGGTAACACATTGTACTTTTGGAAACTAGAAACCTCCTAATCTAATCTTTTCCTTGGGGAACCACACAATACCACTTTGGATCCCCCTTTGTTTGCTTTGGGTTTCACATTGTACTTCTGGAAACAAGTAATCTCCTATAATTTACTAATAATTTTCTTGGGGTGGGGCAGGGTTGAACAGTGGCCTGGCCTCCACTTATCTTGGAAACAAGCAAATCTAATAAATTAATTTAATGTTATGAGATAAATTCCATTTTTTCATATTTAGAGAGGTGTACTCTAGTCAAATATGCGAAACAGAGAGATTTAAATTTTCCAAAAGAATCCTGGAAGCAGCACATTTCTTTTTCTTGTAATATTCCTTATTAGATTACTGAAATTACTTTAAAAAATTGTCAACAACCCAGGGATCTTCTAAACACATTGAAAGGTAGTATGCTCACAGAGGATAATGTTTTCTACCACTGTGGCAAGTTTTGTTAGTAGCGGTCTAAAATGAGGGAAAGGGAATCCCTCAAGTTTTGCCTGTCCCGTTTTGCCTGTCCCGTTTGTGTATTGTGCAGTTGTGCCTACCATTAACGAAGCAATTTGGAAATTTTGGAAAATTCAGAAAATTCTGACTTTTTTGAGGAAAATTTCGGAAATCATTTCCGAATCGAATCGCCAACGCCCCTTACATCCAAAATTAGCTTTGAACAATTTTTTCCTTGAACAAACAAGCACATGTGTGTCTGCCATTAACAAAGTTATTCCGAATTTTCAGAAATTTTGGAAAGTTCTGATTTTTTAAAAAAGAAAAATCGGAATTCAATTCCAAATTGAACCACCAGCACCTCCTACATCTGAAGCAAGTTTTGGACCTTTTTTCTGGATCTAACAAGCTTAGCAACCAGATAAAGTCATGCTGCACTGAGAGCAGGATGGTGGTCATGCAAATTCAAAAAAGGGCCATGTGAAGACTGGCAAGATTTAAATACATTCTTTATCCTCCACATTTGTTTAGTCTAGGTGTGTGTACCAAAGCAATATTAATAGATGTTTATCCAAATAAATCAAAACATTTCTTTACCCGTGGCTTGCAATCTTGATTTTGAACTCCTTTGGCTGTGCTAGGCTGAGATCATAACCCTGTTTCTTGGTGTTGTCATCTGGGATATCTTCCCATATGAACTGCAAGATCCTCAAATCTGCATGCTTTGACCTTATTTTGTATGAATGTGTTCTATTTATTTCACATGAAGTTACCAGTCTTTTTGTTGCTATTAAAACTGTGCTATTCTCTCCCTAGCAAATGAGCAGCAGACAAATAATTTGTGGATTTCAGACCAGAAACTACACCAAAAAGCAAAGATGACCCCACAACTTCTCCTATCACTCCAGCAGCAAATCATAAAGACGAAGCAGCTGGCATATAATACAGTTTTTATAATTAGCATTTCTTGTACCTGATTAGAATTTGGATGAAGTAAAAAGAACACACCAATATTCCTAGCTGAGCTTCAAGGATTCCAGAGGGAGATGGAAATGGGACATTTCCCTGGAAGACTTTGCATACACAATAAATGGCAAAGTTTTAAAGGTGCACAGATTTGAGCACTCTAATCAAAATGTCATTTAATGCAAATTTCCACAGTGGTATCAACACAGAATTAGAAATTTGACAGTGAAGTGTCTTCCATAAATAAATTGTTAAAGAGCGGGTTAGGATATTAGAGTCTCATACCTTCTATTTATTTGCTGTCAAACTTGTAACACTTACATACTTCAAAAAACCAAGGTTGTCAAAGCCCATATTTTGCAAATGTTATTACAGCCTCTTCATAAAGTATGTCACTTGTCCATCATTGTGTCTTAAAGAGGGGGGTAGCTGTTCACATAAAAAAGGATCACATCCTAGTGGTAGGGTACAAGCTTTGCATGCAGAAGAGCTGAGAGGCATTCCTCTGTATCTGTGTAGTTGTCTTGAACTCTCATGCACCTTACATACATACACACATACCCCGTGCTGAATGAATTCCAATGTATGAAGAGTTAAGAGTCATGGGGTAAATTAGGACTGTGCATGTTATGTATACTTATTTTATTTCCGGACCTCCAATGTATCATCAAATGGGACAACCTGCTTATTGCACACCACTACTCTCCATCATTTCTTCACTACATTATAGATGAATACATGGGACTGTGTATTTCTTTGCTTTTGTTTTTTTCATACAGGTGAGAACAAAACTCATCTGACTAGCAAAAAGTGACCTAGGGAGAGAGGCATGGTGGTGAAAATCATCCACCTGTCATCCACCACCCTACCAAGGTCTTCTGATGCCAACTTCCCTCAAGTTGTGACAAAGGCATAAATAATACAAAACAGCCCAATAACAAACATAGGAAGTAGTAAGGAAAGGAGAGCTAGAAGGCAACTGAGCTGGAGAAAGAAACATGCTGGGATTTATGTCTAGCAGGCAGACCTGAGTGAAAAGGTCTTCAATCAAGTCTACTCTTGGTAGCCAATCAGAGCAAGCCAAGTGGCTCATCCTGATTGGTTGTGAGAAATAAGTGTGCCAGGAGCATGCAAAAGCACAAAGAAGTCTGAGAAGCAGCTCCACAACATGGCTAGCAGAGAGAGTGCTCGTAGTGCTATTGCCCTGTCTGGTAAGTCAGGCAGGAGAAAAGAGATGAAAAGAACTGATTCTGTTCACCTTTCTTAACGAGTAAGACATCCAACTGTTGGCAATCAAATTTTGCAAAATCAAAGGATAGATATCTGTGTTGAATCATCCCTGTCCCCAAACTCCCACTTTTAGTCATTGCATGGGAACAAACATTGTTGTAACAGACTATGAAGGATTGTGTTTTCATGAATGGATTATTTAAGCATGTTATTATCTCATCTACATGCCTGAAGTTCTCTTTTGATTAGCTGTTCAATTTAAGTTGTAGCATTTGAACAACAGGACTGGTTATTTATTTATTTATAGAAAACATGTTGGATCGGAATGGAATTTTCAGGGTAATAACTAAAGGTAACATGGATTTCCCCCATCCCTGTGTTATTCCTACAACCTGTTTAATGAGGAAGAAGAAACATTTCCTCATTTTCATATGGTTAACTATATTTCATGTGTTACTTAATCCAGGCTTCCATTGAACCCCAGAAGAAGAGGGCTCTCTCGTTCCCACCAGATGCACTTGCAAAGGTGGCGGGACCGAGAGTGGGGCCTCTCCAGATGATCTTAGCATCTTTGATGGTTAATAGGGGAGAATACGTTCGGACAGGTAAACTTCTATGATCATTTCCACCCACTAAAAAGAACATGTCTGAAGAGAGCTTGTTTCATCTGTTGAGTCTGTCCATGTAAGCTAGAATATGGAAAAAAGAAATCAGTAATAAGGCACATGGATGTAAAAGGCTTTATTCTTCACATGCATTTCACTTTCACATTTATTTATTATTATTTATTTAAAACCTTTATATCCCGATCTTCTCACCTCCGTAGAGGGACTCAGACCGGCTTACAGCAAGGATTCAATGCTACTAATACAAATTAATACATCCTACAACAATAAAAGATTAAAATACATATAAATAAAATACATATAAGCCAGTCGCCAAACTAAAATAATGTTCAACTCAGTCCACATATGTGGCCGCTCACTTTGGTCTGTAACCAGTCTCAGCCATTATTCTGGGGATGCTTCGTTTCATAGCCAGGATTTCACCCGCCTCCTAAAAAACAAGAGGGAGGGGGGCAGATCTGATCTCACTCAGGAGAGAGTTCCAGCGCCGAGGGGCCACCACAGAGAAGGCGCTGCCTCTCGTTCCCACCAGATGTGCTTGCAAAGGTGGCGGGACCAAGAGCAGGGCCTCTCCGGATGATCTTAGCATCCATGATGGTTCATAGAGGAGAATACGTTTGGACAGGTAAACTGGGCTGGAAACGTATAGGGATTTATAGGTTAAAACCAGCACTTTGAATTGTGCTTGGAAACTAATTGGCAGCCAGTGGAGCTGGTGCAGCAAGGGAGTTGTGCACTCCCTGTACCCAGCTCCTGTCAGTAGCCTGGCTACCAAGTGCTGGACTAATTGCAGCTTCTGGGCAGTCTTCAGAAGCAACCCCACATAGAGAGCATTGCAGTAGTCTATTCGGGATATAACCAGAGTGTGGACCACCGTGATGAAAGCAATGATGTAGAGTGAAGAAAATTAATACATTGTCCTCCTTTCAGGGGGAATGCACATGCTTAGTGAAAACTATATGAAAATATACTGTATACTCCAGGCATATACCAAAAACCAAAACAGAACAAAACTTTAGCCACCAACATTATCATGTTGAGATGTCACTTTTGAATTTTAGGCCATAGACATGTGTTCAGAAAAAAACAAACATGGCAATTATTTCTAGGTTCTATATTAACAGCAGTCCAAAGTCAGAGATGTATAGTTCAGGGAAGACTAAAACCTGACCTCCCATCACTCAACCATTAAACTCATTGACTAGATGACAATGCTGCTGGATTATCAATCTGTTAAAGTACTAACAAGACAGGTGGTATGTATTCTAAAGAGAGATAGTAAATACCAACAGATGGCTGAGATGCTTACTCAGTGGGAATTGGTTTTATGTAAAACAAACCCATCGAACAGCTGTTGAAACTCGAATTTGCTTTTAATAATCAATTAATATTTAATTAACAGATTGACTATCCTTAAAATTCCAAATGGATTGTGTAGTTAAACCTATTACCGTACTTGATTTGCTGTTTCCTCAATTAAACTGATTTATATTAATAAAAATCAAAGATGACACAGTGTCAGTTTCCTATCATATAAGAGCAGGTAGAGGGGATATCATCTTAAAATGTGTTGCACTTCAAATATGCAAGGAATAAATAACTCTCTGAGTTTAAGATGAGATGAAAAGAGTTCATGTTATCTTTTAATTGAATGTTTATATCTACTCACAATTTTATTAATATATGTGGCTGATCATTTTTTTGACATATTTGAATGTGGAGCTGCTTGGTGAAGTAACCCTTGATGCCTTCAATCATTCTCTTAAACAACATCTTGTGGTTATCCCTGGAGCTCAGGTTTTCTGCCTAGAAGAAGCTGCAGAGAACTCTGCCTCAGCAACTCCCACACTAGGATACTCCCTCCATTTGCATCTCTAAAGAAGATGTAATAATAAATGGAGCAGGTTTAAATACATTTGCCTATTTTTACAATCAATTGTTGTGACTGATTTTATTATTTCCCAATTTGGTCAACAAAAACTACCTTTTCATCCAGGGAGCACTTCAAACAACACATTTTCCAAGCAGACCAGACTCTAGTCAGGGGTCACATTGAAGGAAACAGTTATGACAGGACCCTGAAGAGCTGCATCTTCATGAAAATCCGCCCAACTGTGATGGGGCATTGGATTGCATTTCCCGGTGCCATAATCTGTAATGCTCTTCACGTTGGTCTTCCTTTGTCAGTGACCCGGAAACTTTGTATAGTTCAAAAGGCAGATGCCAGGCTTCTTACATGAATTCCTGTGGGATGTCATATAACACCTATCCTGTGTCAGCTGCATTGGCTACCAATCGAATTCTGAATCTCCTACAAGGTGTTGGTACTAACCTTTAAGGCTTTGTATGGCCAGGGGCCGACATACTTTAGGGACAGTCTCTCTCACCATCAACCGCAGTGGTCACCTCAATCTTCTCAAGAGAGTCTCCTTTATATACTGAGCCCTAGAGAAATCCGCCTGGAGGCAACTAGGCGGAGAGCTTTCTCATCCGCTGCCCCAAAACTGTGGAACTCTCTGCCACCCGGCATCCAAGCTATGCGTGAATTGAGATGTTTTACTGTCGCACTGAAGACTTGGCTCTTTGGCAGAGCATTTGATTAGTGGTTTTAATGATAATTTAAGTGTTTTATTGATTTATCCTGTAAGTTACCCAGAGCACCGTTGGTGGAGGGCGATTAAGCAAGTAATAAAAATTGATTGATTGAAATTGATAATCTGCATGATAGCTGAAACTTTACACCTAGGATGCTGCCTGGCTGAAAGCTACCCTTAGAGAGTGTGACACTAGTTGTAAGTACAGTAAATCTCTGTCATAATAATATCTAACAATGCATGATCACACCCTCATTTCATTGAATGGCATACAAAGGGAGGCTGCTACAATTTGAGACAAACCCAGTGAAAGACGTTTGTAGGATAAACTTGTGTAGGCTACAGCTGCATCTGTCATAAATGCAGTTTCAAGCTGCATTATATGGTCAGTGTAGACTCATATAATATAATTGAACTAAATTATATGAGTCTACACTGACCATGTAATGCAGTTTCAAACTGCATTATATGGTAATGTAGATGGGACCTGAGTCTTCTTCATCAGATGCTACAACCCTTCTTTGTTGAGACTCACTTCCACAATTTCACTGAAAACATCAGAGCATCTGAACATCAGAGCCTCTCCTGAACTAATTGTGATTACACTAGGTCAGTAATTTTCAACCTTTTTTGAGCCGCGACACATTTTTTACATTTATAAAATCCTGGGGCACACCACCAACCAAGATGACACAAAATGGCACTGTAACACAGTAATACATATAGTTAATATGTTTTTTAATGTAGCTAACTTTGAGGGCTCTCTCATTTACCTTTGTGGTTTTTCTCAAAGAATTTGCCTGTTTCTCATTGTTTGTACGTAAGCGTACAAAATAGTCAGTTGGCTTGTTTTGAACGGAAGGGTGTCTCATTTGGAGATGGCGTTTAAGCTTGGTTGGCACCATGGCACTATTGGACAGCTTCTCACCACAAACCAAGCACAGCGGAGTCAGTGCCGTCACATCCCTGGTGAAAGTGAATCCAAATGAAAGATAGCTTTCACTGTTTTGCCTCGAGCTCACCGTCCTTTCTTTTTTCTTTTGTCCACCACTCATATTAGGGCCTTCATCTGTGTCATAATTTTGTCCGGGCCCTATTCGGCATTTGCATTTTCCTTCTCAAAAACTTCTCCATCACTGTCACTCGCTTGTCTTGCTGTGATCCCAAATTGCCACTGTCACGTGACGCGCAGCTGCAGCACTAACTCTAACTTTGTTTACTTAGCCGCGTCTGAGCGAATCCAAGATGGTGCGACCATAGCACTCTCACGTCACTATTTAGGTGATGCGAGAGTGCTATGGTTCCATTTCTTAAAGGGACAGATGCGCCTTATAGTTTATATATAAATGAAGTTCGAAAATAATTTCCCACAGCACACCTGATGATCTCTCACGGCACACTAGTGTTCCGCGGCACACTGGTTGAAAAACACTGCACTAGGTAAACTCTTTATTAAAAAAATTAAAACAAAAACACCAAGCATTTTAAAAAGAGCCACCACTGTGCTAAGTGTCTCCCTTAGAAATTTATTTATTTATCATTTCGATTTGATAACCCGCCCTTCCCGAGGCTCAGGGCGGTTCACATGTAAAAACAGCATACAGCATATAAAACAGCATATAAACATGATTAAAACACCTAAAAAATTCCATTAAAACAGACATAAAATCACAACCAGCTGGATCATAGGGCTGGGTCATAAATTGTGAACTGAATGGCATGCTATCATCCCACAGACCTGCAAGATATGAAGACCTTATTCAATTCCTCACTTTTCAAACTACAATGGATAGCTTGGCATAGTTTGTTCTATATAACTCTACTAGCTGTACCCGGCACGCGTTGCTGTGCCCTATTTAGGAGATGTGAGAAAGTATGAGTATGTAAGGGTTGGAATTGATGTTACTTATGGTCTTGGTGGGTGTGTGCATGTCTATATATGTATATGTGCGTGTATGTGTGTGCATGTGTATATGTGTGCAGGTATATGTGTGTGCATGTGTATATATGTGTATGTATGTGGGTGTGTGTATGTATGTGTATTTGTATATGTGTGTATGTACATATGTGTGTGAATGTGTGTATATGTATATATGTGTGTGTATTTGTATGTGTGTATGTATGTGTGTGTAAGTGTATATGTGTGTGAATGTGTCTATATGTATATATGTGTGTGTATGTGTATATGTGTGTATGTATGTGTATGTATGTATATATGTGTGTGAAAGGGGGAGGAATGACATGGGAGAGGGTGGAACGTGGTGAAGGATGGGAATGGGAAGTGGAGGGAGAGGGGCTGGAGAATGGGGGAAGGGGGGGTGAGACGGGAAGGGAGGAAGAGGTTTGCCCTGGCCTAGGAGAGAGAAGCCTCCCTCTCCTTTCCCCATTCCTCGAAGGGAGAAAGCATTGTGGGGAATGGAAGCAGGGAGGCGAAGAAGGTCTTGGAGGGGGAAGGAGAAGCAGCAGCGCACATCTTGCTGGGCCGCAGCCTCGCACCTGTGGCGGGGAATTCTGCCTCTCCTGCTCCTGGGAAGCCCCATAGGCAAAACCCCCATAGCCACCAAGCGTAGTGGCGCTTGCGGCACACTCAGCCACCCCCACCCACCCACACAAACATCCCCTCGCCCTCACTCCTCGCTCATCAGGTGCCCGGGTCCAGGAGCGGCTGGAAGGCGACAGAGGACGAAAAGCCAGCGGAGGAGGCACCCACAACGCAACCTGGGTTCAGAAGTGCCGGGGAAACAGCGGAGGCAGCAGACACGGCCACGGGACTACATTTCCCAGAAGGCCCCGCACGGCGACTTCCTGTTCCTTCGCCCTCCTTGCCATTGAGCCGTGCGGGGCCTTCTGGGAAATGTAGTCCCGTGGCCGTGTCTGCTGCCTCCGCTGTTTCCCGGTGCTTCTGAACCCGGGTTGCGCCGTGGGTGCCTCCTCCGCTGGCTTTTCGTCCTCTGTCGCCTTCCAGCCGCTCCTGGACCCGGGCACCTGATGAGCGAGGACTGAGGGCGAGGGATGTTTGTGTGGGTGGGGTGGCTGAGTGCTCGCAAGCGCCACTACGCTTGGTGGCTATGGGGTTTGGGGGGCAGTTTTAGGGGTCTTCCGCGGGGACACGGCGGAGGGCGTATCGAAGGTTCAGGGTGAGTGGGAGAGAGGGAGATGGGATGGGTTGGTATGTTGGGGGAGGTGGTTTTGAGTGCACCTGCGCGATTGTTCTCCCTGTGTTCTGCGCCGCGCCAGCGTAGAACGGGAGTCAATGGGCGGTTTTTGGGGCTTGTTTTGGGGGGTTGCAATGTAGGGTGGTGGGTTTTTGGGTGTTCAGGTTATAACTCGTGGTCTGGGGGAATGTGTGTCGTTGGATTGGTGTTTGTGGGGGGCGTAGTTTGGCCGTGCATAACGTCCTTTGCACGACCACTCGATTTTTATATATATAGAAGATGCAAGACATGACACAGCCAAAGCTAAGCAAATGCTGCACTGATATTCAATGAGAATGAAATACAAAAACGATAAATCTTTTTACTGATGTTGCTGGACAGATGATACAGAATGAAAAGTGAGTCCTTCTATCTGTTCATCTTCAGTAATCCACAGCTAACCTTAAGGGACCAGATAAAGTGGTAATTTACTATTTTTATATTAAGTTCAATTTTTTGATCAAAGAAACAGTATAACAGACTTAATGGTATGCCGTTGAGATCAGCACAAAAACTTAATGTATATTTTAGAATAAATTTGAGAGTTCTTGGTATGCATTCCCATTTAGTATGCAAACAGAACCCAGGAGAAAACAGTGCATCACATTTTCTAGTATAATCATGAGATGGTGGAAGGAAAAGGAGCTGGAATTGCAAGTTGTTATTTCCCTGAAGAGAAGGCTTTTAAGTTGTCTAATTGAGCTAAATTTGAAAATAAATGTATAATTAAATCATAGGGCAAATGTATGCACAGAAATGCCAATTAGGGGGAAAGGGGCTCCATATATAATTTTCTAGCTCCCACGCACAACTTTGAAAATGTGCCCCAAAGCCTACACATAAAAGAAATGCAGAATGAAGGAAATAAATTTAAAAACAAACAATTATATTGGCTAACAAAGCCAGGAAAGGGTGGGGAGAAAGACCTCTTTAGGCTTCAGATCAAAGGAGTGAAATGTTGAGGGGCATTGGGGGGGGGGGAAGCAAACTCATTGGCAAATTGAACGAATATCAGTTGAGAATGATAAATTCTCTGATCGCAGAAGCTAACAGGTTAATCTGATCTTTCTCCTTCCCCTATCTGTTGAGACAAAAAAAGCTACCTTGGATCCTGGGTTAATATAGAAAGTAGGGTAAAAAGGTGATAATACTAATTATATTATTATTAACAACACTAAAAGTGAATTAGAAGGCATGGCTACGACAAGGAACTGTTGAAATGTGAATGCTCCATGGGAAAGTGAGGATGTAAAGAAGCACTGAAGCTATCATGCATTTTTTTCTCACACATAAATTGCAATATAAGGTAATTATAGGGCCAAACTAGCAAAAATAGAGCAGACATGAAAAAGAAGGCATTACTACTCCTACTTGCCTTCTACTCTGCCATTATGAACCTGTAAGGGCCTTGGGTGAAGTGGTTGGTCCAAATTTGAATCTCTCAATGCAGGCTGTTAAGAATCCTCTATCCCAGCACAATCTTATAGATTTCAACAACACATCTGAATTAATTCTAGCTTAGTTTTTTTTATTAAAAAAAGTGGATAAAGGCTTTTGCCCTTAATGTTTTAAGAAGAACAAGTTTCAGAAAGGGCTACCGATGAGGTTGATTATATATGCGTGAACGATGTCTCATATCTGGAGAAGGCATTATAAATAAAGAGGATAAAACAATGTTGAAATAGGCAACAGCCCAGCATCTTAAAGAAAAATTAGTAGGATGAGAATTTTCTACCCAGAAGCATAAATGTCACTTTTGAAGTGAGAACGGAGAGCAATTATACAGTCTTCTTTGCCTTTAAGCACCAAGCCTACAAAAAATGCTAGAATCTGATCAACTATGTAACATCTGGATTGAAATCACACTCTTGCAAAACAAATGAAGACATTTTGCTGGTCAGTTTCCAAGTTCCTCAGTCAGCACGTATGGGGACTTGCATGAGGAGCTGAATGAGAGTCTAAGGTACAGCATTGCTAGGCAGGTGCAATGTCACATTGACAATACTATAGAACAATCATCTAGTGCCCAAGTACGTATTATGGCTGAATTGTTTTTAGCAGGTAGGATCTGGGAGGACCAGACCTTAGAACAGGTGTCGGGAACCTATGGCTCGAGAGCCAGATGTGGCTCTCATCATGCTGGCATGTGGCTCTTTCATCCGGTGCTGCCCCCCCTTCTTGGGGGCTGCCTGGCTTGTGCGCCCAGCATTCTTGCCTCACTTGAGGCTTTTTGGGCCACGCTGCTGCCCTCTGCGCCCAGCTGGCTGGCCTCAAAAAGGAGCTCAAGAAGGAGGAGCTGCGAGCCGGGGAAAAAAGAAGCCTCACCCATGCCGGAAAAGTGAAGCCGATGCTCGCAGGAGGGAGGGAGCCCAGCTTCCCATCTCTCGCCATCCTTTCCTCCCTCCCTCCCTCCCTCCTTTGCTTCCTCACTCTCCATCTCTCTCCCCAGCCTGCTTCTGTCCCTCTTTTTCATTCGTTCATACTATCTCTCTTTCTTCCCTCCCTCCCTTCCCATCTCTTCCCTTTCCTCCCCCAGTTCTTCCTTCCCTCCCTCTTTCCCTCCTCCATCTTTCTCTCTCTTTTTCCTTCCTTCCCTCTCGCTTTCCTCCATCCCTCTCTTGCCTTCCCACATCTCTCCCATTTCCGTTCTTTCCTTTCCCCTCTCATGCAATCCCACTCCCCTCCCTCTCTTTTTACTTCCTTCCTCCCCGCTCTCTTACCTCACTCCCTTTCTCCCCTCTCACTCTTTCTGCTATACGTCCCTGCCTTTCTCCCTGTTTTTCCTTCCTCTCCTTCCTCTTTCCACCCTCCTCCCTCCCTCGTGTGTGTGTGTGTGTGTGTACACACACACACATACACAAGGTGTCCCCTGCCAAGCGTTGCTGTGTGCCAGTCTGGTGATCTGGAAAATAAAGTAATGGGAATGTGTTGGTGTCTAACCTATGTAATGTCTTTCTGCTTGTGGGTAAACAGTATTTCTTGCTGTTTCTTTGTCAGTGTTAATGTGGTAATGCCCTTTCCCTGCCTACGCAGTGGGCGGGGAAAGGTTGTTAGCTTCTCCCACGAAGGGAGATGATTGGTTCCCTGGCATGGAACTTTCAGGGGAATGGGGCGGAGGCTGCCTGGCACGTTGGGGCAGCCTCCTGCGCCATTCTGGCTCTAGGCGTTGAGCGAAGAACACTGAGGATTCCCAGCTAAAGCCAGGTCGGTAGGGATGCGGGTGGGGGAGCCAGCATGGAGAGCTTGGCCTTCAGCTCTCATGGCTCCTTGCCTGGGAGCACCCTCACCCATGGGACCTGGGCCACTGGGACTGTTATATTAGGGATTTTCCTCCCTCCCTACAGAGAACCCCTTCCTTACCTTGCCCAGCAGTGGATGGGGCCTGGGTGGTGGGGATCCGCGGCCGCCGCTCCCGCCTGCTGCCTTTTATCGCGTCGGCCTGGCGGCGGGCTGGGCCTCCGCAGCTTCTTTCCTTTTCTTTTCAGCCCCAGTGCCGGCGCAGGGTGGCCGGCTGCGGCTGGCCTCCTCCGTGGCCTGATCCGCGGCCGCCTCCTTGCGCTGGGACCGGCACCAGCTTGGCTTTGCCGGCCGGGCGCGGCCTCCGCGCTGCGTCATTGTGCTGTCGGGGGGTGCGCCGCCTCGGGCGGCCTCCTTGCCCGGGGTCCCCCCGGGCGCCACCAGCGGCAGGGCTCTCTGGTGCTCCTGGGCCTCGGGGGCAGGCGCTGCTGGCGAGGCGCCGCAGCGGTTTCGGGCGGCCCTTTGCAGGGCTGGCCCGCGGCGCCACCAGCGGCGTGCTCCCTGGCCGCTCCCTGGGCCTCGTGGCAGGGAGGCGGCCATTGTTGGGGGCGGGGTTTCGGGCGCCATCTTGGGATGGTCGCCACTAGTGGGGGCGTGGCCCCGGTAGCCATCTTGAAGAGGTCAAAAAATGAAAGGGGCGTGGCCTCGGCGGCCATTTTAAAGAGGTCGAAAATGAGGAGGGGCGTGGCCTCGGCGGCCATTTTGAAGAGGTCGAAATTGGAAAAGGGGCGTGGCCTCGGCGGCCATTTTAGGAAGGCCAAAAAGAAAAAGAAGGCGTGGCCTCGGCGGCCATTTTAGGAAGGCACAGAACAAAGATAAGGCGCCGGGAATGTGGCGCAGCTGGTTGGGAGTCAGCTGCATAAGATCTCCACTGACCAGAAGGTCATGAGTTCGAGGCTGCCCAGGTCGAAGTGAGCTCTCCACCAATTGTGTGGTTCATTGTCTGTCAATATATGTTGTTACGAAAAACAATTAAATCTATAAATAATATAATAAGTTTGTTGGGACAATTGATTTTATAGTTAATAAGAAAATGAGCATTTATATAAGAAAAGAGGAATGATAAGGGAATATAGGTATACATATATATGTAAATAAAGCGAAAATGTAGGGGCTGAGCCATGTTGTGGAGCTTTCGCTGTCAGCCCCAGGTTTTGTTTTTTAAGAACTGGAGTAGATCAACAGGTATTCCTCATGCCGGCAACATGCCGCCGTTTAGATGTGATAGTTAACTCTTCCATCTGGTCTTTTCTTTTAGGATGTCCCATCGGAAAAATTTGGGTGGCCCTAAGGGGAAGGGCCCTGCGAAACAGGCTGCCACAAGGCACCCTCCAGCTCCGACCTTATCATCGTCGGAGGACGAGGGTGTTTCCATAGAAGAGCTGCAGGCCTTTGTGGCACGGATGCAGAACGTCGAACGACAAACTGGTTTGTCCAACCCAAGGACCAGCAGTAGGCCGGTTCGTTGGGCCAACACTAAAAGTGTTTTTAAAGATCTCTTGTCTCGTATGTCTTTCGTAGAGACCAACATAGCCACAGGAGGGCGAATGGTGCAGGCGGTCCCGGAAGTAATGGCTGTTCCAGGAGCCCACGATGTGACGGCAATGACGGAGGTGCTGCCCGTGGTCCTGAGTACACCACTATCCGGGAGGATGCCACGTGCTACCAGTAGTCCTGTTGGGTCGCCACCTCCGACCGCAGGGGAGCCGGCTACCCAGGCCGGGCCATGCGGGGTCAGCCCGCCGGGATTCATTCCAGAGGCCGTGGCCGGGCCTTCTTCGGTAGAGAAGCCGACCACCTCCCAAGGTACCTCCACCACATTGTCTTGGCCCTGGGACCAGGTCCTGGCGCCCAGCACCATTCAGGGTCAGTTAATAAGTGCGGAGGTGGCTTCTTTGACAGATAGCACTCCAGTGGTTCCTACACAGTTAACAGTAGACATGCCCACATGTAGCACAGGCACAGGGGTGGGCGCTTCCTCTCAAGTCGCTACTCAAGAGATAGTTACACTGGAGTCAGCGAGGACGGGGGAGGCCAACCAGTTTTGGGGGAACCAGTAAGTGGCCACCACAGGCCACACCAACGCAGACCCTCTCTAGCGTTGGGTTCACATTTGACAGATAAAACAATTGAAAAAATTTTGAGAAATGAATACATAGACTTGTTCTCACTATACTACAAAGAGCGAGAACGTAAAGAAAAGGAAGAGCTCGACGAGGAAGCTAAGCGGGCTCTTAAGAAGAGAAAGGTAGACCAGACGTGGGAAAACTGGTTGTCCTGTTATACAATTTACTCGTCCCTACTTGTAGAGGCCCATCCAGCTAGGGCCCAGGCTTTGTTTGTCTATCAAAACATAATTCAGTCGGCGTATGTCGATGGCCCACCTAACGCGTGGCTGATTTACGATAATCGCTTCCGCAATAAAGTGGCTAGCCGGCCTAACATCCGCTGGGACCTTATTGACCAACAAATTTGGATGGAGGTGATGAACCCCACGAGGTCACCCACCATTGAAAAACTGATAGTGGCCATACATTGAAGAACAAGGGTTGGCAGCCCTTTCGGCAAGGGGCTCCCCAGTTACAGGCCCAGCGACAAAAGCCCATGTGCTGGGAGTACGCGGCCCAGGGAGCCTGCTCACGTAGGGGCTGCACCTTTCAGCATGCTTGTTCCATCTGTGGTGGCACACACCCAACAAAGAATTGCTCGAGGGTGCGCTCCTTCAGAGGCTGGAATAGAGATGGCCAACCCAACAGGAGACAGGCACCTCAAACCTCTATTTCCAAAGGGCCCCAGCCCAATCAGGGTTGATAAGCTCAAAGTGTGGCTGAGGGACTACCCGGATAGGTCATCGGCTCATTATTTATTGGAGGGTTTTTCAAAAGGTTTTAGGATCCCTGCACAAGGCCCCCGTACCCACTTCATGGCACCTAATCTAAAATCCACGCGTGGAATGGAACTATTAGTACAGCAAAAAATCGATAAAGAGGTTAGGGAAGGTAGGGTCCTAGGTCCATTTAGTTCGCCCCCAACCCCCGTATTACGTATCTCTCCTCTGGGGATTGTTCCGAAGAAAGTTAAAGGGGAATATCGACTCATTCACCACCTATCTTATCCCAAAGGTGGGTCGGTGAACGATGCGATTCCCACTGACCAATGTTCAGTACAATATACGTCCTTTGACGCGGCGGTTCGCTTGATACGACGCTTCGGTCTTGGGGCGGAGCTGGCTAAATGCGACATTAAGTCTGCTTTTAGGTTGCTACCCGTACATCCACTGGACTTTGAGTTGCTCGGTTTCCAATTTCAGGGCCTTTTTTACATGGATCGAGCTCTTCCCATGGGATGCTCGGTGTCATGTGCTGCTTTTGAGAGGTTTAGTACGTTTTTAGAGTGGGCAATTAAAAAGAAATCGGCTTGTAGAGGGGTGGTGCACTACCTCGATGATTTTCTTTTCATTGGGGCGGCGGGATCCGCGAAATGTGTTAAATTGCTTGAGTCCTTCCAGCAGTTGGCACATGACCTGGGGGTCCCACTAGCAGAGGAAAAGACAGAGGGCCCTCACACAACACTAACCTTTTTGGGGATAGAACTCGATACCATCCACCAATACTCTAGGCTGCCTCCTGATAAGTTACTAGAACTTAGATGCAAGGTTCAGAGCTTTATGCTCCGGAAAAGGCAACATTGAGAGAGTTCCAGTCCATTATTGGGTGCTTGAACTTTGCATGCAAGGTTGTGGCCCCGGGGAGGCCTTTTTTTGCGCCGGATGTGTGATGCTATATCAGGTGTAACATCACCCCATCACCACATCAGAGTTACTCAGGCCATTAGGGCGGATTTTGCAACATGGCTGGAATTTTTATCTGATTTTAACGGGGTTTCATTTTGGAGGCAGGAGTTAATGTTGAAGGATGCACTTCAGGTGGGATCTGACGCTTCAGGCGCAGTTGGCTTCGGAGTTTTCTTCGAGGGTCACTGGTGTGCTGAAAGGTGGCCCCAGTTATGGCACACCCAGGGGTTCACTACCGATTTGACATTTCTCGAGTTCTTTCCCATTCTGGTAGCGGTCACTTTGTGGTCTGAGAGATTTGCCAACTCGGTGGTACACTTTTGGTGTGACAATTTGTCAACAGTTCATGTCATCAACACGTTAACGTCCAAATCGCCCAGGGTGATGGGGGCCCTTAGACATTTCACTCTACATTGCCTAAAGTTTAACATCATGTTTCGAGCCTTTCACATCACTGGCCTCGATAATACCATAGCTGACGCTCTATCTCGCATGCAGATGGAGCGATTCAGGCTGCTCGCACCCAACGCAGACGTTCGGCCGGAACGCATGCCAGGCCATCTTTGGCAGGTTGGAGTGACGAGGCTTTGAATGGTATGGCTTGGGCGTTGGCTCCGAGTTCTCAGAAATCATATTCGAGGGCCGTTCGGGAATTTAGAGAATTTAGGCAGCAGTACTGTTTACCCGAGGTTAGTCCGCTTCCTTACGACCATTTAGTTCAATTTTGTGTCTACCTCCGCAGGAGTGGTTTGTCCCCAGGATCTATTAGGTCTAAATTAGCTGGGTTAGCTTATTGGTTGAAGGCTCAGGGCTTACTGGATACCACCAATGACTTCCGGATCCACAAGATCGTGTTGGGATGGTCACGTCAGCGGGGCCCGTCCCAGGACGACCGAGAACCTTGACCCCTACAATCTTGAAAGGTTTAAAGCAAAGTTGGCCCGGAATTTGTCAGTCCTATTATGAACAGGTTTTGTTTCATGCTGCAGCTTTAACAGCCTTTTTTGCGGCGCTGCGGGTTAGTGAGTTAGTTGCATTTTCCAAGGAGGACAAAACTCATCGTGCATTGTTAGATTCAGATATACAGATGGGTTCAGACTGTGTCCTCATTTTGATTAGATCTTCCAAAACGGACCAGAGAGCTATGGGCAACAGGATCAGGTTAACAAGGTGTAGCGATTTAGATTTGTGTCCGGTGTCGGCTCTAATGCAATTCACGTCAATGCGTCCCAAGTGTGCTGGATATCTCTTTTGCCATCAGAATGGGGCCCCTTTAACAAAATATCAATTCTGGACAATAACAAAGAGGGCATTGGATCGATTAGGCTTTAGGGCACCATAAATTTGGCACGCACTCATTCAGAATTGGAGCAGCTTCCTCAGCATCTCAATTGGGTTTACAACCTAATATTATAAAGACGATAGGTAGATGGAAGTCCGATGTTTTTAAACGTTATATTCGTACCCCGATGTTTTAACAAGTTTTTCTCGTTTTAGACATATCGATGGGGGCGCGGAGGCGGAGGATCCTTATATGTGGACACAGTTATATCCACTGGGCTGAAAGACATGCTTTGAGGTCCTCCTTTGGCCAAAATCTAGGTTTGGGCAGTGTTGCCACAGTCCAATGGAAGGGCATTCGTGGCCTTCATTGGGCGGGGTTTGATCCCTTCATTGTTAGGTAATGAGAGCGAGCCCCCTCCTGATGTTCTGGTCCTCCATGTGGGAGGGAATGATGTTGGCTTACTCCAGGGTAAGGCCTTGTTTTTGCAAGCTAGAAAAGATATTTTTAAGTTATGGCGGGCTTGGCCGCTAGTTCATATTGTTTGGTCGGCGATCATACCGCGCCTCAAGTGGCGAGGAGGCGGTGACGTGCGACAGATGGAGAGAGCCAGGAAGCGGGTCAACAGAGCGATGCGTTCGATGCTTCGGCGTGGTAGGGGATCCTACATTGCTCATGACCTAATTAGGGGTGAGAACCCACATTTCTATAGGGTTGATGGTGTCCATTTGTCTGACACGGCAAATGTTCAATTCCTTTTAGATTTGCAGTTGGGCATTAGGTTGGTGTTGAGGGATGTTGTGGGTGATGGAGACTGAATGGACATTCGTCTCCAATCTGTGGCGTAAATAGTTTAGGGTTAGCCATAGACCCATATTCTCACATGCACTCCTCAAGTCGGGACGGGCCAGTGCACAAATACACTTACCAAGACTGCGGTCGGGGGTAAAGGGGGATGCATTGGTCCTGAGACTTTGAGAGTTCTGTTGAATATTGTTTGAGATGTTTGATTGTGTTCTTCCTTGAGAGGTGACAAGTTCTGGTGTGATAGGGGAATCAGGAGAATTTCCCGTTGCTACATATAGTTCCCTTGACACCTGAGTTTTAGTCAAGCTAAGCATAAATAGGTAACTTTAAAATAAAAGTTGCCCTAATTTGATCCAACTACTGTTGTCTGTCTCGTTATTTCGGGGGTTAGAAGATAATTGTCTGGTTTGCCTACTCTGGAACATGCAACATAGAATTGTCCTTTTTAGGGGTCCCTTTCAAATCTAGGATACTATATCTATGTGTGTGTGAATCATTTTATATATATATATATATATATATATATATATATATATATATATATATATGGCTGGATGGCACTTTGTCAGGAGGGCTTTGATTACGTTTTCTTGCCCTGGTGAAGGGAGTTGGACTGGAAGGGCTTAAGTATTTTCTGTTGATCATGGGGATTCTCTGTGGGAAGTTTGCCCCAATTCTGTCATTGGTGGGGTTCAGAATGCTCTTTGATCGAAGGTGAACTATAAATCCCAGTAACTACAATGCCCAAATATAAAGTTGTATTTCCCCCAAACTTCACCAGTGTTCACATTTGGGCATATTCAGTATTTGTGCCAAGTTTGGTCCTGATCCAACATGGTTTGAGTCCACACTGCTGGGTGAACTACAACTCCAAAACTCAAGGCCAATGCCCACCAAAGCCTTCCGCTCAACTGAAAAAAATCCCACATTTTCTGTTTTGAACTGGAATATACAGTATGGCAGTGTGGACTCAGGGCCCTTCCACATAGCCATATAATCCATAATCATCTACATTATCTGCTTTGAACTGGATTATCTGAATCCACACTGCCAAATAATCCACTTAAATGTGGATTTTATGTAGCCGTGTGGACTCATGGCATTTCCACACAGCAATACAACCCAGAATATCAAGGCAGATCATCCACAATATCTGCTTTGAACTGGGTTATCTGAATTCACACTGCCATATAATCCAGTTCAAAATCCCACATTTTCTGCATTAAAATTTTCCCCTCTAGAGCAGTGCTTCCCAACCTTTTTTTGGCCATGCCACATCTAAGCATCTCTAAAATCCTGACCCCCACCTCCACCCCATGACATAATTCCTATTATTCAAAAAGTAAAGTTGTATTGCTTTTACCTAATGTTTTAATTGTAATTGTTTTCTTTTGTGGTTTAATAATCTTTGAACTTGTCCCTTGTAAGCCGCCCCGAGTCCCAATAGGGAGATGTTTGGTGGGATATAAAATTATTATTATTAGTATTAGTATTAGTATTATTACAGAATTATTTAAAATAATAAATTCAGAGGCTTATTATACACACATATAGTTGAATTCAGTCATAAAATATATTATATGGCTCTCACTGAAATAAGTTTCCAAATATTTTGCTTTTATGGCTCTCCGAGTCAAAAAGGTTCCTGACCCCTGCCTTAGAAGATAATGTTTTGCTTTGGTTCATTTCCTGAGCATTTCAGTGGATCCTACATTATGACCTTGATCAAAGATGCAACTACATTATTTATTCATTTTCATTTTTTGTTTTTGAAACAAGGAAATATTCACTTAATTAACAGAATAAAAAGGTTTTGCAATGAAGTTCAACTTGAAGTACCTCATGAAGAACCAAAAAAGCAAGCTTCCTTGTAAAGTTTCAGTGCTGTAGGAGACCTTAGCTCACCTCTGTTAGTTAATTAGAAATGATTGATTAGTTCTGATTAACATAAACCAAATTACAGCACTGCAAGTTAGCAAAAAGATGAACTTTTCTCAGATTGAGCTAAAGAATTTATACTCCCCTTCCTGCGATTTCATGGTTCCGTGACCAAGTTCATCATCATAAATTTATTGCTGAATTACATTAAAATCATGTACATTAATATTAAGTAGTTACACTAGTAACACGGCATTCACAGGAGCTGAATCTGCTAATTAAGCAAACAATTAAAAATGGTAACTGGTAAATTGTAACAGACATTACTAGGATTTCTATATAATCTCATGCTTTCTCTAACTAGAGCAGTGAGTTCTCTAATTACCATTAGATGTTGCACAAATTACAATTAGATCAAACTGTGAAAAAGTCTTAGACTACACCAAGTTCCAGATTCATAGACATTTAGGTCCTAGTTTAAAAAATGATTTAGCTAATTATGTTCACTACATACAATAAACAGAAATGTTTGTTGCTGCCAAAACCACAAGTCTCATGGGCAATTTTTCTTTAAGAAATTGTACAAAATTAAAGCTGTGTGTAGAATCATTGCTGCATGAGCAATGGAGCTTATGGCCAAGTTCCAAAGTAGTCTGACAGTTAACCCCTGAGAAGAGAATCATCTGTGAAGGAAATTAGCGTTTGCTGCTAGTCCCAGAATTAATATGTATGTCATAGTATACAGTTGACATCAGATGAACAAGGTGACCAACTTCGTATCTGGTGACTTTGGTATCCACAGAAGAGTATATGTCTTCTGGTTTCAAGTTTGTTTAAAATTACTATTCAGGGTACTGAACCAAATTTTGAAGATAGGATCAATATATTGGGTAGCTCATTCCATTCTAAGTCACTTTTGTTTTATAAATTTATGCCTCAGTAATACGAGACCCAAAGCAACTGAGATTATCAATCAAAACTCCTGGAGGTGCCCAAACACCGAAGGGCTTTTACCCTGGCAAGATGCCATGCCCTCCCATCGGCTGTATTAGAGGGGAAGTATCAGAAGACCCCCTTCAAGCAGAGACTAGGCCCCTGTGGGTCTGGTCATGTGGAAACAACTGAGCACGTGCTTCTTCAATGCATGTTCTACAGAGATCTTAGATCCAATCTCATTGGACCATGGCTTTTAAAGTACCCGGGGCGCAGTGAAAGATGTTATTCCACCCTGCTGCTTTCGGACTCTAACACTGCAATGACTTACAGTGTTGCTAAGTTCTGTGCTGCTGCCCTTAATATCAGACGGGTGATGATTGACATCGTAAGGCAACAATATCCTGTCTTTTAAAATATATTTTTATACTGATTTCTAGTCTGATTTTAAATAACTGTTTACTGGGGAGTTGTCCTTTTTCTCTTAGGGCGCTTGTGCCCGCTTTGTGCTGGTCTGTGACCGTAATAAAGTTTTGATTGGTATCAATCAAAACAAAATGTAGTGAAGACAATACATAATACATTTTTTTTTAAAAAATAAAACAAAATAATCAAAATATTAGTTTATAATAATTAAAATAGATTAAAACCAATAAATCAGATCACAATATCACAGCCTGAAGAAGGTGAATTAAGGAGGCAGAATGACTCCCCTATCTATTAGGGTTGAGAACTCCCTAAACCATCCGACTCGTGACTTGTCCCCTCCTCCTGGAAGACCGACTCTCTTTGGAACTTAGGGTCAATCCACAAGAGTTGGAGGTCGGCCCCTTTGGATCTTGCCTTCCCCCTTGGCCCCCCAAACATCGATGGGCTTCACTTGAACTACTGACTCTAGCCCATTTTTTATAGTTAGTGCTGTGTGCTTATAATTTAGTATTAGGTAATGATCTGTCTTCTATTATATCTGTATTGTACTTATGTCATGCTACTGCCACGGGGAGTGGCGGTCTATAAGCATGAAGTAATAAATAATAAATAATTAATAAAAGTTAAAGATCTACATTTTTAAAATCTGCTGGTAGAAAGAGAACACAGTGAGGGCCAACGAGAGATAGTTACATACCATGGGAACAGTCATTTGCCCCATCTACGCTGACCATTTAGGTTTTGTAGCCACACAAAATAATTGGCCTATTTGATTAAGGAAAAAATGGTTCAAAACTCGTTGTGGATGTAGGGGGTGCTGGCGATTCGATTTTGAAACGATTTCTGAAATTTTCTGGAAAAAAGGACAAAATTGCCAAAATTTTGGAAATTTCAGAATCGTTAATGGCAACATGCATGCGCAGTAGGAAAGAAACAGCACTGGCACTGGGGAAATTTCTGGGGATTGTCCCCCCCTCATTTTTAGACCAATTGTGATGAAACCTGTTGGTAGAACACATGAATTACTGCTAGCTCACCAAATTTCATAACTTTTGAAGTATCCATGGATTTTTGGCAAATTTTCAAAGGTTTTTTTTTTTAAAAAAATTATAAACTGACCCAGCTTAAATGCAAGTTCTGCCTTCATTTTACTACAGGGATAGCAAGGGAAAAGAGACAGCTAGAGGGCAAGTGGAGGAAATTCTGTGACGAAGTTACGAAATCAGCTTATAAGCTTGTTATGAGCATGCTATCAAGGCTGCAAAAAAAATCACACTATGCAACCGTGATAGTGTCCGCTAGCTCACGCCCGGCTCAATTGTTTAAAGTTATTAGGTCACTAACGATGGTCCCTACCATCTCAAACAATAATGATCAGGCCCTCTCTGCCGAGGTTTTTCAGAGCTATTTCGCGGACAAGATTTCGGCCCTCCGCCGGGACCTTCCCCCTACTCTTGATACAGTCAGTGAACTTGAGACTCCGTGGTCTCTTGCCGGGCCCACCTTTGACCGGTTTCGGCCACTGGACGCAGAAGCTGTTGATAGGATAGTCACTGCAGCTAGGCCGACCACGTGCTCCCTTGATCCATGCCCCTCCTGGCTGGTGAAAGCTTGCCTGGAGGGGTTATGTGACCCCCTGTTGAAATTAGTCAACGCCTCCCTTGAGAAAGGAGTGTTTCCAGGGGGATTGAAATTGCTCCATTGCTGAAGAAGCTGAACTTAGATCCGTCGGTCCCTTCCAACTACCGCCCAGTGTCGAATTTACCATACCTGGGCAAGGTGGTTGAGAGGGCAGCAATGGAGCAGCTGCAGTTCTACCTAGATGATGCAACTTGGCTTGACCCCTTCCTGTCCGGCTTCCGTTTAGGGCATGGGACGGAGACGGTGCTGGTCGCCATCACAGATAAGCTGCGTCGCCAACTAGACCAAGGTGGATCGGCGCTGCTCATGCTATTGGACCTCACGGCAGCATTCAATACCATCGATCATGATCTTTTGACCCACCGACTGGCCGGGGCTGGGGTGAGAGGGTCTGCCCTTAGTTGGTTGTCCTCCTTCCTCCGGAACCGGTCTCAGCGAGTGAGAAGGGGCGAGGTTGTCTCCGGGGACATCCCACTTCCTTGTGGGGTGCCTCAGGGAGCAATTCTCTCCCCTTTATTATTCAACATCTATGTCCGACCACTTGCCCGGTTGGCGCGCAGCTTTGGGCTGGAGTGTCACCAATACGCGGATGACACCCAGCTCATTCTGGAGATGGAAGGCCAGCCCGACTCCGTACCCGATAGTTTCCATCGTTGCCTGGAGGCCGTTACTGGATGGATGCGAGCCAGTAGGTTTAAGGTGAATCCAGCTAAGACGGAGATCCTGTGACTGGGTCGTCCGGGTACGGGAGGGATCCGTCTTCCAACCCTTCTTGAGCTGCTGTGAGGGAAAGGAGAATGCATTCGGCTCCCTCCCTTCCTTGTTGCTGCTGCCGGAAACAAAGCATCTCTCCGGCAAGGAAGTCGCACTGCTCTCGCCTCGCTCTCTGCAGCAAGGAAGCCGCGCTGCCCTCGCCTCGCTTGCTGTTTGCTGCAGGCCGGATGGCATTGCCCAAAGGGCTGCATCCGGCCCCCGGGCCATGGTTTGCCCAGCCCTGATGTAGACAAATGGACTTGCCTGCTGCTCATCCCAAGCTCTTCCTAGTTCTGTGATGTGACTGGCAAATGAGCCTAGGAATAAGGAGAATAGCTAGAGATTATTATTTGTAGTGATTCAAATTTTATCCTGCCTTTCTCCCCAAAGGAATTCTACGTGATTAACAACCACACAATCTATTAACAATTTAAAACAAAAAATACAAATAGTAAATAAACAAATAAATAAATAAATATCAATTTGTAGATACTAGGGCTGTACAAAATTTCATTTGTGCTTCTTTAAAAAAATCTATTTCATAAGATTTGTACATTAGCAACACGAGGGGCACCCATGCAACAAAACTTAAGATTCAAAAATACGAGCTATGACTTTTCAGAAAAAAATTATGTAGCTCTCATAAATGGTTCCAGGTGTCTGTCACGGGCACTGCTTCTCCCCCAAAAGTGCTGGGTTTGGCTCCCCCAAAGGGCCCCGAGGAGAATGGCGAGGCCAGAGTTGATGGAGAAGCCCCACCTTTTCCCCACAGGGGGCAGCGATGGGCTCGGGGCAGGTGAGCACGAGGGAGAGATGCCTAACTGGATGGTCAGGCAAGGAAGAAGCCCCTCTGAAATATGGCCAGCCCAGAGAGAGACAGGCAGGCGAGACAGACAGGGACCATCACATTGAGACTTTAACACAAGTGAGAAAAAAAGTCTGGGAAATGCAATTTAGAGCTTTATGAATTTTCTGGTACAGGGGTCCTCAAATTTCCAAACTACATTTCCCAGAATTCTGCAACCACCTTGTCCTCCTCCTCCTCCCTGAAAGTTTTGGTGTTCAGTCTCTGAAAGGATTTTGAGATAAAAGGGAATTGTTGGGAGTTGAATCAACCCTGTGAGGAAGATAAAGTTGAGAGGCAATATCACCACAGTTTGCCTAGTAGGTTTATTATTATTATTATTATTATTATTATTATTATTTAAAAGCCTGATTGGGCTTCTGTTGGGGGTGCTTTGACTGTGCTTTTCCTGCCTGGCAGAAGGGGATAGGGCTGGAAGGCCCCTGGGGTCTTCTGGTGAAATAGTACTGTTAAGTTTATGTGGGTTAAATTTCCTAAACATCAGTGGATTTGCAAATCTTTCTGAACTTGGGGAGAATGATGCCCTGGTTATGTTATGTTATTGAAAATGGAAATTCAAGAGACCAATATAAGTCCTTTTTAAATTGTGGAATTGTGCAATATAATAATTTTATTTGGCCAGCACCTAAAACACTCTGACTTGGACACCACCTCAGCCCTGTTGACTTGTAAATGCCTTTTTACTTTTAATGTTTTGACTATTTGCTATTATTAGATCTAGTAGTAAACATGTTCTAAATGTTTGATTTATATATTTAGGTTAAAAGTATGTTATTTTTTAGTTGTTCTATAAGTACACCAGATGTTTTTTATTTTATTCTTTATGATTTGATCTGTTATGCTGGCATTGAATGTTTGCCAATTTTCTGTTGTAGACTGCCCTGAGTCCCCTCGGGGAGATAGTGTGGTATAGAAATAAAGATTATTATTAGTATTATTATATTATTATTATTAGACCTAGGGTCCATCTACAATAACCAAGTAATATGGGACAAAAATGGTATAGGACAAAGCAATTGGAGCTGATTCCACATAATGTGAAGGACCGAGTTGAGGCCTGAATGGTGCTTATATGCACTAAAAAGTTCAGCTCCCAGGCAGGATCTGCAATATTCCCAGCTTCACAGCTGTGGATGATTAAAGCTTTTTTCCTCAATGGACGTCCACAATGCCCCTATTGCAATGGGTATGTGCAGAACTCCAGAGCACCCATCCATTAATTGATTTTGTCATGTAATATGGTACTTCTGCATGCTGATGCACATATCAGGACTTCTATTGGAGCACCCACAATTTTCTTATCCTGTATTAAGGGCTTTAAATCACATTACTATACATTTTCATGCCATGCATAATTAAAACACCACATTTAAAGATGCCTTCAATCTATGCTAAGTGGTTCAGTTCAAGAATGAGGAGTGTAGTGAAGAGTCTCTGCAAAAAGGATTTACAGGTAAGACACCTCTCTCTCTCTCTGTCCCTCCAGTTTTGAGGTCTGGGCTTTAGATCCCTGCAAGAGGCTGTTGAGGGGTCTGAGGTGAGATTCCACCATAAACACCAGGGTGCTAAAGGAACATAACATGCACATTGTCTAAGAAGACATGCGACCCTATAACTGCAAAGTGCCATCAGCGCTGTGAGAACTTTAATCCTTCCATGATCACCAGATTCATCACTCAAATTCATTACTCTCTTTAGGTTCCCTATGGGCTCTGCAATGGGCTCTGACACAGAAGGTGCAGAGGTGAGTACCACCAGGCTGCTGAGCATCCCATCATGCTAGAGCACCAGCATTATGCACCTTTGTGCTGGGTTGATGATGATCTGAGGGGCAGAAGCATCTGGCTGGCCTCTGGAGATGTTTCCTCTGGGCACACTTCTCTGGCTCACCAGATCTCCTGCCTCTCATCAATCTCTTGAGGTTAGTTGAGGGGCTGAACAGAGAACAGGTTCTCCTATGTTGTATGTAGTTGTCTTAGGGATAGCAAAGAGTTAGAGGATTCCCTTTAAAGCGAAAGCTGTAGCCTCTCTAGCTCTTGATACATCTCAGCCATTGGAGGGTGGCATTTAGCTCAAGGATGAAGACATTGACAAGCCAAACTGCCTATTGTTATGCCCAATGGTTCTGGACAAAGCCCGCCCTACAGGTCCATGTGTTTCTGATAAAGATGAGTGCCAAGCTGAGCTTCTTGGATGCCATTGTGGCCAGTGTTTGCTAGGCTTCCTCTTGTTCACTAAGCAAATCTTTCAAGTATTTGCTACATCTGCAAGAATCCACCTTCTTGGGTCTTTTCATCATCAAAAGTTCCAAGAGGACCAGACAAAGCTAAAAAAAAACCCATTGGCAGTAGAAAGAGTCCCAGTCTGGACATATTCAGGGGGTAGGTATGGTATTGTGCCCTAATCAGTCTGGGTCTGGCCCAATGAGCTGCTCATGGTTCCCTTCTTTGGTCAGTGGCTGAATCGTGCTAATCCAAAATCTGCCATATGTGGATTGAGTACTGCATCCAAGAGGATGTTAAAGTTCTTTACATCTCCATGAACGAGTCTGGGAAAGTCACTGTGCAAGAACTGAATGGCTCTGCTAGTGCCCACTGCCACATGCAGCCTCTAAGGCAGAGACCAACCTGTCTGTGTAAATGGTCATCCAAGGAGCCCTTTGGTAGGAAAATGTACACAAGGCAGAAAATCCTCTGTTTGGCACAGTAACCAGCAAACTCTATAATGTTAGGATGGCGGAACTGGTAAAGCTTTCCCACTTCAGTGACAAAACCATTGTTTATCATGCTCATCTAATTCTGCTTCCTCAAGTTGCTTGACAGCATAGATAGTGTTTTACAGTCGGGCCTGATAGACACAGCCAAAGCCTCCTTCACCAATCTTTAGGTTTTCTGGGAAGTCACTTGTGGCTTGCCACAGTTCTTCCAATCACCATTCAAAGGGACAGTTTAGGGATAGGGAGCTGAGGCCCTGCTTGTCGGGCTTTGTGGAAGGTGGCCATGTGCTGTTCTGGTCCATGCTGCTAAGGCAGCAGCTGGGAGCGGTTAGTAGAAGATACAGCGGTGGGCAGGAAGGCTATGGGACAGGTGTAGATGGCTGTAAGGACTCACCTGTCCTAAGTGGGTGGAAAGCCTGCTTGGAAGTTTTGTATTTCTGTTGGAAGATAGCTGGCATCCATTTTGGTAAGGGATTTGCAGCTAACAGCCATCAGGGGGAGGTCATAGCCAGAGAGGGGGCGTGGCCTTAGAGTCAATCCTGCTCAGAGATAGGAGTGCCCTGTGATTGGCTGAGTGCCAGAGGGGAGGAGCAGAGCTGACTAAAGGAGGGATCTTGTCAGAAAGATTCTCAGTCTTGGGCAGAGCTTTGATTGAGAGACATCTCAGCTCTAGCTGTCTTGGTTTGAGGGTGGAGTGACAATATCCTCCAAGCCTCAGCCATAGATTCTGACCAGTCTTTTACTATAGTGCCACATCCAGGGTGTTTGGGGTGACACTGATAGTTAGGTTAGAGCCATTAGGGCAGACTTTGTAGAGTCAGACTAAACACCTTGTCTCCTCAGTGTAAAGAGGGAAAGGTGGGTTCTGAGGCTGGGAGTTGGCAGGTAGCTAACTCAGTCAGGCAAGACTCAAGGGGATTTCTAGTGGATAGAAGCCCTAATAGGAACCAGCTGTTCACTGCTATTTTCAGACAATAGGGTGACAGGTTTATATTTTAGTCAAGACTCAGTACTGACTAGAGTATTGTTAAGATCTAAGCATAGTGAACTACTTTTCTGTAACCGCACGCTCAGCATATCATTATCTGTAACCGCAGGCTCCAGATTATTATTATCAGTAACCATACGCCATTGTTGCCTCTCTGTAGAACCATTACGATCTGTGCCTCATTGCTAGCCGTTTGTTAATTAATAAATTCTTTTTATTTGTCAACTTTAAGAAGCTTCCATCTCTCTATCTTTTAGTTCCTCACAGTGTGGTTGTTTTGGGCAGCTCAGTTAAAAGAACTACCAAGTAAACATCTTAATTAACAATCTCAAAATCCTAATTTGAGTATTAGGCTGGTGGCAGTACTACCGCGAGTATTATTTTAATTAGTAAACTCCAAAACCAGTGGCAGGTCATCACAATGGCCCTTTTTGGGGCTCCCACATTGCAGTCTTCACTTTGCTGCTGCCAACACCAACCCTTCCACCAGAATCAGGGGCAGGCAGGGAAAGTGTGTGTGTGTGTGGGGGGGGGGGTGTCAAGAGGAACTGACAGTTGATGACAAGACACTGCTCTGGAATCTACTGGGAAATAATGACATTGTGTGCCCGATAAAACTACAAGTCATCAAGGATCTGAAATAAGTCAACCACTCAGGCATTGCGATTTATCCAGGCCCACATAACGTCGTTTGTTGGCGCATCGTAGAAATGCAGCTCCACCTGATCTCGGACAATCTTGGAGAAGCGCAGCCACTCTGCCCAGCTGAGGGTGTCCATGATCTCGTAGAAATGGCACATGACGAAGGCTGGCAACTCATACAGGAACTGGGGCGAGTGGGAACCAGCCATCCCCCTGGCAAATAATTGCTGCGTGGTCAGAGTTGATGAGCCCTTAGTCTATGAAAGGTTATTCTATCAACTTTGTTCTATTGGTTAGTCTCTCAGGTGCTACAAGATCCATTTCCATTCGTATTGAAGCAGAACCGGGAGTTCTAGAACTCCAAGTACCAAGTTAACCTTACCAACGCTGCCCGAACGTGCGGATACTAGGAAGAGGGAGAACGCGTGACAACTGTGAAGTAGGATGAAAAACAAAAAGGTTTATTTTCTATCACCAGCTGGTGGGTATTTTGCCTACGGAACGCAGCCGTAGGTAGGGCAAAGGACCCCGATACATTTCATACAAAGGCATTTATACTCGTAATGGATTCCAGTCAGTTAAACCCACCCCTTCTTCATGGTTAAAACAATCATAATTGGCTGGTGATTAATGTTGTTACATGACATTTCAATAATCCAATAAACATCATTCAAATCATTTACATCATTTCTCTGTCATCACTAAAATGAGAACAATAGCCATCTATAAACGTATTCCTTTCTCACAGGCAAACTTATCAATGCAGAGCCTCCTTGTTCTCTCTTTGCAACTTTTAGGTCTGGGCTTCCTGCCAGCAGTGAAACCAGACCGGCTCTGTCATGCGCAATGATGTTTTCCCATTAGCACTAAAAATTCCATTAACTTTCATAGCTCAACTGCACTATATTCCCACTCATCTAACATATATGGTATAACTTGGCACAGAGTGGATTAAAATGCATTTAATCAGGGTGTTAGTCTTCTATAACATGTGCCTGATTGATTCCAGACACCAAAACCCTCTTTTTCAGAGTTGACGCGCAGGTAGCATCACTCTCTGACTGTACTTTTTGCTTGGAAAAGTACCAAACCTGCTTCATTCCAGGATTTCTCTTTTGTGGGAAACCCACCGCAAGGGGTTTCCTACACCAACATCTGGAACAGTTAGTTATTTAGACCAATCAACCCTCCAGTCTCGTAAGACCCCGGGTTTTCCAGTTGTGACAGTTTGTGCACCTTTTACTGCCTCCAAAGAACTCTGTACTGCCGTAGCACAACATCTGAGCATAATAGGCAGACAGCACATTATGATCAATACTGAACAGATCACCACAATGATTATCATCACAAGAGAACGTAACCAGTGTAAGTTTGGCAACCAGCTCAACACTGTATCCCAAAAGTTACTTGCATCTGAATAAGTCTTCTGTATTCCCCTAGCAGCACCCTGAATTTTAATCAAATCCAGCTCTATCTCTCCAGTCTTATTTACGAAATGACAGCAACTTTGGTTTAACCAAACACAGAACCCGCCTTCTTTTGAGAGAAGGTAGTCTAAAGCCAGCTTTTGCTGCATTTCCATTCTGGCCAGAGAATTCACTTCCTCCTGTAAAATTGACAAGCCCTCATGGGTGTCATTGGCCAAAGCCTCCAAATCATAAGATAACACACGTAACTGCTTTACATTCCAAGCCACTCCTACCCACGGGACCGCAATTGCTAGAATCTTTTGACCTTCTGTCAAATAAGTTCTGCCAGAATCATATCCATAACGCTGCACATCCGCAAAAGAGCGTTTCTGGACATGTAAGTATAGATTTGGCATGCAGTCAGGACTGTGCAAACCATGGTCAAGAGGGATTGGAGAGTGGATTGGTCCTCTTGAGAGGTTCTAGACGTATGTGTAGGTAACTCCATGTGCTGAGTTACCCACAAAAAGAAAAAATTCTGGAATAAAGCGGTTTTGGTACTTTCCCAACAGAGGTACAGTCAGAGAGTAATGCTGCACACGTGTAGAGATTAGAAAAGGGGCTTTCTGTGCCAAGAATCAAGCAGGCACTGGCTCCGTGAATGTTACACTATGATTGGTGCTTCTAGCCAATGCTGTGATTTGCCAAAGTACATCCCGTGCCTAGCGTAGATAACGAGGCGCAGATTGGTCTAACAGTACAAGGCGTGAGGTTTGTTTACCTTAGTGCCAAATGGATAAGAACTGCGATGAGCAGAGGGATTCTGCCCCTCCGTTGCTGGCAAGGAGTCCGCAGAAGCCAAATGTTGCTAGTTGGGAACATGAGAGTCCCAGCCACTGATAGATGTACTGTGGGAAAGACTACCATAGAAATGTTCATTGTTCTAACAAATAGGAGGGGATTAAGATGTGATGCAAATGAAAATGTTATGTTTTATTGGATTAATGAAATGTTCTGTGACACCAGCCAATGATGTTTGTGAAATGTTTATGAAGAAGGGCGGGCTTTGTGGATGCCGCCATGAAGGGTATAAAAGCTTTGTGTTAAGGATGACCGGGGCCGTTTGCCCTTTACAGCACGTTCTGTGGGCCAACCCCACCAGCTCGTGTAATCAATAAATCTTTGACTTCATCATGAGCAGTAAAGTTGTTGCGTGATTCCTCATCCTTGCACCCGCACGTCCATGCCACTGTTTTGGTAAGAGGTAACTTGCCACTTGGAGTTCCATAACTCCCAATTTGCTGCTACATCACATTACTATACATTTTCATGCCATGCATAATTAAAACACCACATTTAAAGATGCCTTTAATCTATGCTAAGTGGTCCAGTTCAAGAATGAGAAGTGTAGTGAAGAGTCTCTGCAAAAAGGATTTACAGGCAGGACACCTCTCTCTCTCTGTCCCTCCAGTTTTGAGGTCTGGGCTTTAGCTCCCTGCAAGAGGCTCTTGGGGGGTCTGAGGCGAGATTCCACTAGAAACACCAGGGTGCTAAAGGAACATAACATGCACATTGTCTAAGAAGACATGCGACCCTATAACTGCAAAGTGCCATCAACGCTGTGAGAACTTTAATCCTTCCATGATCACCAGATTCATCACTCAAATTCATTACTCTCTTTAGGTTCCCTATGGGCTCTGCAATGGGCTCTGACACAGAAGGTGCAGAGGTGAGTACCACTAGGCTGCTGAGCATCCCATCATGCTAGAGTACCAGCATTATGCACCTTTGTGCTGGGTTGATGATGATCTGAGGGGCAGAAGCATCTGGCTGGCCTCTGGAGATGTTTCCTCTGGGCACACTTCTCTGGCTCACCAGATCTCCTGCCTCTCATCAATCTCTTGAGGTTTGTTGAGGGGCTGAACAGAGAACAGGTTCTCCTATGTTGTATGTAGTTGTCTTAGGGATAGCAAAGAGTTAGAGGATTCCCTTTAAAGTGAAAGCTGTAGCCTCTCTAGCTCTTGATACATCTCAGCCATTGGAGGGTGGCATTTAGCTCAAGGATGAAGACATTGACAAGCCAAACTGCCTATTGTTATGCCCAATGGTTCTGGACAAATCCCGCCCTACAGGTCCATGTGTTTCTGATAAAGATGAGTGCCAAGCTGAGCTTCTTGGATGCCATTGTGGCCAGTGTTTGCTAGGCTTCCTCTTGTTCACTAAGCAAATCTTTCAAGTATTTGCTACATCTGCAAGAATCCACCTTCTTGGGTCTTTTCACCATCAAAAGTTCCAAGAGGACCAGACAAAGCTAAAAAAAACCATTGGCAGTAGAAAGAGTCCCAGTCTGGACATATTCAGGGGGTAGGTACGGTATTGTGCCCTAATCAGTCTGGGTCTGGCCCAATGAGCTGCTCATGGTTCCCTTCTTTGGTCAGTGGCTGAATCGTGCTAATCCAAAATCTGCCATATGTGGATTGAGTACTGCATCCAAGAGGATGTTAAAGTTCTTTACATCTCCATGAACGAGGCTGGGAAAGTCACTGTGCAAGAACTGAATGGCTCTGCTAGTGCCCACTGCCACATGCAGCCTCTAAGGCAGAGACCAACCTGTCTGTGTAAATGGTCATCCAAGGAGCCCTTTGGTAGGAAAATGTACACAAGGCAGAAAATCCTCTGTTTGGCACAGTAACCAGCAAACTCTATAATGTTAGGATGGTGGAACTGGTAAACCTGAATATATGCTTCTGGGCTTGATTGATTTTGATTTAGAAGATAATAAAGAAAAATTGTTTATATATTGTATAATAGCGGCGAGGATGACCTATGCAAAGAGGTGGAAGGCTGAAGACACTCCCGAGCTACGGGAATGGAAGACGGAAATCCTGGACATAGCAAATATGGACACTTTAACATCTGCACTCGCGGAAGATATTCACAGGGAAAAGACAGATTGGTCCCTCGTCACTACTTATTTTAAAAATTCTAAGATAAACTTATTAGTTGAACTTTAGAATATAGATGCAAAAGTGCTACCCCAATAGGACTATGCGGAGGAAGTTCGAAGATTAGACTTTCTTTTGCGTAATTATAAAACAAGCATTTATCTTTAGCCGTTTGGCTTCTACCAACATGGTAGTCAACTCTTTGGGAACTGAGTGAGATGGAAGCACTCCGTGTATGTCTATTTTGTCCGCACTGTATGTCCTTTGTTGGGGGGGGAAGGGGGAGTGGGGGTGGGATAGGGGAGGCCAACCGTCGTCTTCTGTGAGCAGCCACGCACGGCTGCTTTTGTCTGTCTTTTCTGTTATCTTCATTTTTAAATTCAATAAAAATTATATTAAAAAAAAAAGAACTGGTAAAGCTTTCCCACTTCAGTGACAAAACCGTTGTTTATCATGCTCATCTAATTCTGCTTCCTCAAGTTGCTTGACAGCATAGATAGTGTTTTACTGTCGGGCCTGATAGACACAGCCAAAGCCTCCTTCACCAATCTTTAGGTTTTCTGAGAAGTCACTTGTGGCTTTGTGGAAGGTGGCCATGTGCTGTTCTGGTCCATGCTGCTAAGGCAGCAGCTGGGAGCGGGTTGTAGAAGATACAGTGGTGGGCAGGAAGGCTATGGGACAGGTGTAGATGGCTGTAAGGACTCACCTGTCCTAAGTGGGTGGAAAGCCTTCTTGGAAGTTTTGTATTTCTGTTGGAAGATAGCTGGCATCCATTTTGGTAAGGGATTTGCAGCTGACAGCCATCAGGGAGAGGTCATAGCCAGAGAGGGGGCGTGGCCTTAGAGTCAATCCTGCTCAGAGATAGGAGTGCCCTGTGATTGGCTGAGTGCCAGAGGGGAGGATCAGAGCTGACTAAAGGAGGGATCTTGTCAGAAAGATTCTCAGTCTTGGGCAGAGCTTTGATTGAGAGACATCTCAGCTCTAGCTGTCTTGGTTTGAGGGTGGAGTGACAATATCCTCCAAGCCTCAGCCATAGATTCTGACCAATCTGTTACTATAGTGCCACATCCAGGGTGTTTGGGGTGACACTGATAGTTAGGTTAGAGCCATTAGGGCTGACTTTGTAGAGTCAGACTAAACACCTTGTCTCCTCAGTGTAAAGAGGGAAAGGTGGGTTCTGAGGCTGGGAGTTGGCAGGTAGCTAACTCAGTCAGGCAAGACTCAAGGGGATTTCTAGTGGATAGAAGCCCTAATAGGAACCAGCTGTTCACTGCTATTTTCAGACAATAAGGTGACAGGTTTATATTTTAGTCAAGACTCAGTACTGACTAGAGTATTGTTAAGATCTAAGCATAGTGAACTACTTTTCTGTAACCGCACGCTCAGCATATCATTATCTGTAACCGCAGGCTCCAGATTATTATTATCAGTAATCATACGCTATTGTTGCCTCTCTGTAGAACCATTACGATCTGTGCCTCATTGCTAGCCGTTTGTTAATTAATAAATTCTTTTTATTTGTCAACTTTAAGAAGCTTCCATCTCTCTATCTTTTAGTTTCTCACAGTGTGGTTGTTTTGGGCAGCTCAGTTAAAAGAACTACCAAGTAAACATCTTAATTAACAATCTCAAAATCCTAATTTGAGTATTAGGTTGGTGGCAGTACTACCGGGAGTATTATTTTAATTAGTAAACTCCAAAACCAGTGGCAGGTCATCACAATGGCCCTTTTTGGGGCTCCCACATTGCAGTCTTCACTTTGCTGCTGCCAACACCAACCCTTCCACCAGAATCAGGGGCAGGCAGGGAAAGTGTGTGTGTGTGTGGGGGGGTGTCAAGAGGAACTGACAGTTGATGACTAGACACTGCTCTGGAATCTACTGGGAAATAATGACATTGTGTGCCCGATAAAACTACAAGTCATCAAGGATCTGAAATAAGTCAACCACTCAGGCATTGCGATTTATCCAGGCCCACATAACGTCGTTTGTTGGCGCATCGTAGAAATGCAGCTCCACCTGATCTCGGACAATCTTGGAGAAGCGCAGCCACTCTGCCCAGCTGAGGGTGTCCATGATCTCGTAGAAATGGCACATGACGAAGGCTGGCAACTCATACAGGAACTGGGGCGAGTGGGAACCGGCCATCCCCCTGGCAAATAATTGCTGCGTGGTCAGAGTTGATGAGCCCTTAGTCTATGAAAGGTTATTCTATCAACTTTGTTCTATTGGTTAGTCTCTCAGGTGCTACAAGATCCATTTCCATTCTTTTTTAAAAAGTAGTAAAGCTCTACATTCTGACATTACAGGGCTGAGGCACTGAACAGGTGAATACCGCTTCCTTTGGCTCATAAACCAATTACATTTCACTCTTCTTGCTATGCAATCCAGATTTGAATAAGTATGGACCACGAACTTCTTTCTCACAGATGACTCGATGCTTACAACTGAAAGAAGCAAATGTGCTTGGCCTTTGCCACTGCTGTATCACTTCAAAGATTCATCTGAATATGTGAACATTACATTTCTTCTAATTTTGTTATATTATGCAGCTGTCAAACTAAGAGACGGGAATAATTTGAAGGTCACAGAAATCATTTCAAGAAGAAACTGGCATTTAAGGAGTATTATTTAAACTGCTGAAAGAGAACTTGTTCATGATGGTCTTACAATAATAGAATGCTGATACATACAATGACCCAATATCAAATATAATTGAAAAGGCACATTGGGATAGTGATATATGCACAATAAAGCCAATATCAAAAAGAATTGAAAATGCACCTAGAAATACAACTGATTGAAATGGAAAATGCAATAGCGGAATTTTTAATATGAAGAATATTATATTACAATCTATTTATTATTTCTTGAAAAATTGAATGTGATGTCAAATCACTTCATTAGCCAAATAAAACTTCAGGAGTATGGGAGAAAAACATCATTTAAAAGAAGAAATAGCAATTATTTTGACATATAAATGCATATTAAAGAAAGTGTTGTGTGGTGCCTTAGCATTGGACAAGGATTTTGAGAGATCAGAGTTCAAATTACTGCTCAGCTATGGAAACCCACTGGCTGTCCTTAGGTAAGTTACACTCTCTCAATCTCAGAAAAAGGCAGTGGAAAATTTCTTCTAACTAAATCTTATCAAAAACACCCCCCACCCCCCAATAATATGGTTGTCATAAGTCAAAGTTGATGTGGAGGCACATGATACCAGCAACACCTGTTATATTGCACATACTTTCGATTTTTTTTAAAGAAAAATATAAGTTTTAGTATGTGGTGCTTTACAGAAACATTTCCTCATTAATAATTGATCAGATAGTCCACTAGAAATTATCAATAAGCACGCACCCCAACATGAAGCAGAAAACAAGCTTTTAAAATAACCATTATAACTGCAGATCCATGGATGTGTAGAGAAGACATCGCTCTATGCTCCATATCACATGAATTGGCTTACCTCTCATCCCATGGGGGAAAGGGTAGCCTTGCCAACCGGCTTCTCCACATTCCTGGGAAGACAACATGGGAAGGCTTCTGTGTTCCCACCACAGCATTGTTCACTGCTTCCTCTCCTCTTTTGGAATGGATTCTGGCCAGAAGTTCCTGTGTGTCGACAAATGGGTTCCATTTCAAAAGTGGAGAGGAAGCAGAGTATGACAGGTAAATCAGCCCATGTGATGAGATTTTTAATGTGGTCAGAAATGCACATCAAAAATACTTGGCAATAAAGGTATTGCTGCAGATTTTGTGTATATATTCCATTGTTTATATTACTTTCATTCATAACTGATAATATGAAGAAAAAGCCATACTATTTTCATAAAATAATGTATTGCAAGAACTTTTTAAATAACATCTCCTAGAGGGTCTGGATATTAGTCGTGGCAAATGTGTGTGTGTGTGTGTATATATATATATATATATATATATATATATATATATATATATATATATATATTGAAGACACTATTACAAACCAGCACAGTATGTAACATGCTGAGAAACATTGATGTCAAATATTGCTTAAGAAAGAAAATATACTTATAACCAAAAGTTTTATTTCGAAATTGTTCTATTAAATATTTTGCCACCATCCCATCATTATTTTTACTTCAAAAACCAAAACGGGAAATATTTAGCACACCTCCTATTCACAATATTTTTATGTCACATAAATATACTGTTTTATTTCTAGTTCCATGAACAGAACACCAAGAATGGATCAGATTTGAAGAGAGGCTCCACTGAGGTTTTATCTGGGAGTTATACGGCTCTCTGTAACAATGAGTCCCAGTGGAGAAGATGGAGGATCTTTTACTCAAGTCAATTAAATTTGGACTTGCACATTCTTTAGAGAACAATCCTTCATGAGAATGAACTGGATATTTTATTAAATCCTTTCTTTCCATAATTCAGCCCTGAATAATGAAAGCTTACACAGCACCTATGTGGTCTATGTGGGACCAAAGCCTAAGCCATCAAGTTGACAATACTCTAAAGATTAGTCATTCCTCTTGGTAACATAAAGTGATTTAAGATGTGTTTGGTGGAATCCATATATATTAATCTAAGAAATGTAGTCCATTCAGTTCATAATACATTAAGACTCTGCTCGATGAGAATAATAGATCCATTTTCAGTATAAACAAGAGACTGGATATTCATTCTTTTCCACTGTAGGTGGCTGTGTGGGATGGCATTTGAAATGAGGTAGTCTCAATGATAGCCATCTCCTCCACCTCTGAAAGTAATGGCACAATGTCATGAACCATAGTTCTCAGGGATATTTGTAACCCCATTGTGACCCCATTTGAACATGTGGGACATATATGGCAGCTGTAAAATGAACGGGACTCATTTTTTTAACAAAACCTGCCCCATATACATCTGCTTTTCATGTCAATATCTCATGCCTTTGCAGAGTTCTACTGTCATCAACCATACTACAATTCATCTCTATTCTCACTTAAAATATGGTCTGTTGTTTCAATGAAACTTAACACACCCTGCCAGAGGACTCTCAAATAACTGTGTTTGTCATATCCCATGATATCCTGGTTTCTGGTGGAAATGCTTGCTACATATGTTTTCTAATGTCATTGAAAAAGCTTCTCCAAATTTTCTGACCTCCCATATGTGCACAATGCTTAAGCACAAATGAAAGTATTCTCATTGGGCCAGAGAAAGCCCTTTCCTCAACAGACTCTTCCTATAGTTGGCAGAAAGCAGGGGATTGTTCCCAATATAGCTGAAGATGATTGTGTCATCTTGTGGTGGCAATGCCATCTTACCTGGCTCTACAATCTTCTTCTTCTTCTTCTTCTTCAAGATCTTTAGAGAACAACCCTTCATGAGAATGAACTGGATATTTTATTAAATCCTTTCTTTCCATAATTCAGCCCTGAATAATGAAAGATTACACAGCACCTATGTGGTCTATGTGGGACCAAAGGCTAAGCCATCAAGCTCTACAATATTCTTGTGTAGTCCTCTGGATATCCCTTCGACCAGCATCCAAATATATGTATTCTTAAATTTCTGATCCAACCAGAAAGACTGTATTTTCAGTGGGAAAATTAGTTCAGAGCAGAAGGATTTTTTACCTCCTTCCTTCTTGTTGCCTGTCCTTCTTCTCTGCATGGAAATCACTCCCTTTCAGCTGTTTAACTTTTATGTAAGGGGAAAAAATAGCATGATGTATGAGTATTAAGTAGTTCCTCTTTTTATAGTTGTGGTATTTTTTTTAGTTATGGCATTTTTCAATGTATATTTTACACCACTGATAGTCTGGTTTAGGTCCAAGAATCTTCCTTCTTGACATGCCCATGCAATATTCCTAAAACTCACTATATGCATTAAACTGCATAAAGTATCTGTCTATGTACTCAACTACAGTCATCAAAATTGTGCAGATCTAAAAATCATTGTTATATTGGTGATTGTCTAGACCTGATTTTCTAATTCACAATATGTCAAATGGAGATGAAATTCCCGTCTATTCATTTTGTGTTACATTTAAACATGAAATATTTTAAAGCACTAATAAATTTTGTGGAGGTGTTGCCTCTTCATCAAGAAATACATATAAATAGCTCACAGCTATCCTTATAACAAATAGGAATTGTGCCTTGTTTTATATATCTAGATATTCCTGAGAAGCATGCTTTATATCCAAAAGAGAGAAAAATGTTTCTATAATAAGTTAGAGCTGTTCCATCCTCACTTTAATTCCCCTGTATGGTAGGCAAAATAAAGCATACCATATAACACCACATGTTTTTGGAAAATGCTTCTCAAATTACTAATTGAAATTAAAAAGTGAGAACAGATTACTTTCTGAGGACATTTCCATAAGATAGATAATTCCCTTGGCAAAGCAATATATTAAGTTCTTAGTTCTTTAAGCCAATGACAAATTGTTGATGGACATACTTAAGTATCTTTAGCCATCAACCATGAAACACATTATATTAATTAAAACATACTCATGCCCAGCCCACTATCTTTTCATGGGTCTGCAGAAATTAATCAAAATGAACTTCATCTTGTTAATCTCTTTAGCTCCTGATCAACAGCTTTTCAAATTTGTTATTAGTCATCTGTGCAAATCCTGAATGCTGAAATTACTAATTGTTGGCTGTTTATACAATGTAAAAGATGGTACCCCTTGAACCAATATAGAAACACTATGGCCAAATGGTTTTGCTTGTTGATCATAACATCTAAGGTAGTGGCTGGAGTCCAATTTACTTTAGTGGGATTCAAGGGTTTTCATTAGTACAATGCAATTAATATTTTTCCAGTGGAATCTCCTATTTATAGAAGTGTTTCTACATACAAACCTAAAGTTAAGGAAATGTAGTGTTGAGATGAAAATTCATGATATTTTCTCAATTGGTTAAATTTGGCAGTTGAGTGAAGTGAAAGATTTTCTAAATATTTCCTTTAGCAATGTTTCTACTATTCATTTATGCAATCCTAGTAGCAGCAGTTGGGCTTCTTGCTGATGTATTCATTTCTAAGTACGAGGATATCTGTCAGCTTGCTCTCTCCTCTATTTGAATGTTTTAAATCATTTCAATTTTTATTCAAATGTTGGTAATTTCCTCAAAATACGTACTAAATTTAAATGTCTCTGCAGAAGGCTCAGTGGCTGAGGATAGGACAGGGGGATGTCAAAACTATATATTATATATTATGGGTTATATTTTTCTTAGCTGCCACCAATTTACTATTAAGGTTTCTTTTGCTGCCACTGTTTACTATTAATCCATAAGCCACCTACTTGCTAGGATGTTCAAGAAGACAATCACATTCTTAAGGTGAAATACAAACAAAAATATGTTTATTTTGTTCTTGAATAGTAAAGATGTGTAGTGGTTTCAATAAACTGTCAGGATTTACTTTTACAGAGAATGATTTTATAACATGAGTTTCTTGAAAACTATGTTCTTCACACAGGAGTACAAACAGGTTGTTTAAACCCTTGAATCCTTATTCCCTGAAGCTTTAACAACAGCACTCTAAATTTTAACTATTTTTCTCAAAGAGGTATCTTTCTAACAGCAGTTCCCAAACCCTTCCTTCCATCCACTTCAAATCTCCAAAACTAACTCACTCTTCAAACTCCAGACATTCTCTCCCTAAACTCTGGCTGCATAGCTCTTACTTTCCCTCTGGCACTGCCCATCTCCAGTTGTTAAGCAACTCCTTCCAATTTCATCAGCCAATCAGACTGCAATTCCACCTATGAGGCTACCTGATCACTCCTCCCCCCTGCTGTCCTTAGCTTTTCCAAGCCAGGCCAGTTACTGTCTGTATACCAACCTTATAAGTTAGGCTAATCTGTTACAGTCAGAGCCAAATGACACAGATATGCTTAACAAGTTTAGGAAATCCCTGGAATATAACATCTAATCTTTAATATCAATGAAGCCCATACAGTCTTATCTTTAGCAAATATATATCTCTATATTCATTAAGTAGTGCACATAAAGTTAAAACAAACAATAATATAGTGGCTGACTCTCAGGTCTAGCCTAATTTCTAATAGCTGTAACCAAACAGTAAGTTATCTGGGGGATTTCCTCAAACCCTGCAAGGTCCAGAACATATCGATATAAAGTTCTACACAAGTTCTGCATAATACAGAGTTCTACACAATACAGAGTTCTACACAATAGGGTCAGTTTCAATCACGTTCTACACATTTCATAGTTCAACACAAGTAAAAAAGTAGTCCAAAGAGGCAAGCAGAATAGCTGCTTCAATAGATGAAGGCAGTGAGGCAGTTCACAGATTGCGCCTGGTTAACTCACAACCTCGGTAGTCCTATTATAGATGGGCGAGGAGCAAAGTAGCCACCATAACTGTGTGGGTCGAGCTGGATGCACGCCAATGGCCCGAAGTACAAGGACGCCACAAAATGGCCATTTCGCGTCATGTAGACGCTTCCTCAGGGTGTTCTCAGGATGCTCCTCCTTGGTATTCTACTGCCATCAATAACATCACAATCCTTTTTGGAACTAGAGGACCATCAAATAATGGGAGAACAAAAACATCACTAGAAGGTAACTTGGCAAGCCGCTTTCATCCATCCCGCATCAAACCGATGCGGTATGGATGAAAGCAGCTTGCAAAGTAGGTTAAACGTGTCTGCCATCAACAAAGGACTTCCGAAACTTATGAAATTTTGTTAATTTTGAAGTTTTTTTTCAAACAAAATTTTGGAAATCAGTGCAAAATTGAATTACCAGCGCCCCCTACAGCTGAAGCGAGTTTTGAACCTTTTTTTTTAATCAACCAGCCCTACTACAAATATATATAAATATATTGTTTGGTACAAGTAGTTAATTTCTCAAGTAAACATTTTACTCCAAGTTACCTTTCCCCCTGAGGGTTCTAGATTTTATTGCAATGTTAAATATGCAACTTGACTCACACTTTCTGAAAATAGACAGGATGGTTACCACTTGGTGACAGAAAACCTGCTGGTTGAGAAAGGATTAATCACTCCTCCCTGCAGCCACTTTCTCCCATTCCACAAGCTGTTTCTCTTTATGTAAAATAACATTTCTTCTATAGACTATCTTTTAAAATACATTAGGCATATACCAGCATATTTCTACCAGGAATAATCTCATTATCCAGAGACTACAACAGCAGTGAAACTCATCTTGAAGGTCGACAAGTCACATCCCATCCATCATTTCTCATCAAGGATGTTTGTCAAAGTGTGGAACAAATAAATACTACTAATTTATTTTCAATGTGCTTGGTAAAACATTAATTATTTGCAGCAATTAGGGCACCGTAATGAGCAACAAATATTAATTCGTCTAACAAAGCTCACTTTCATTTTATATGTTCACTAAGGTAATTAGTAAACTTGCTTCATTCATTAGGAGTTTGAATCTCATTAAAATGCAAATGGTTATTTATTTATTTATTTTTGCATATTAGAGGGTATTTGTTGACATTCATCATGCTAAACCATTTTAGTGCTAATTATTTTTTTAAAAAAATATACCTATGTAAGTTATTTGCTTTTGTGAAAACAGATGCTGAAAGGTAGGTAGGTGTTCACTGTCTGTTCATTGACAAGCAATTGAAGATCAATCTTTGCCCTCATTTTCTGTCACCTGCACAGCTGTTAAATACTATTGGCTTAGCTGTGGCAGTCAATGTGATGTTGTAGATGACCCATGTCTGATGTGAAGATGTCAGGGGTATCTTGGAACAAAACCACTGACAGAGTGAGCAAGTTGAATGCAATAAACCTGAGGAACACCACACATAGCCATTATAAACATGAATATTTATATTAATAAACATGAATATTTATATTAATAGGTAACAATCTTGTCCCCTATTAATATCAGTCTTGCTTTATAAAATAATGACTACTCCCCCCTTTTTCTATAATGTACTTATTCTCAGGTTTAGTCTTACTCTCCCATCTGTAATTTGGGGATGATAATAATAATGATTATGTATTCTTGTATCCTGAATGGTTCTTGTGGTGTCTTCCTACTCCAAGAACATGAAAGGACATTTTTATTAGCAACATTATTCTTTATGTGTTCTGTTCAGCATTTCAGACTTGAAGAATGACATTGATGCACTGGAACATGTTTAGAGGTGTATAATCAATATGGTAAAATGACTGGGAATCAAGTAACTTTGAGAGTTGGAGAATAGATGACAGTGACGCTGAGAGATGACACAATCACCATCTTTAAACATTTGAAGGGATGCCACATAGAAGATGGAGCAATCTTGTTTTGGACTCCTTTAAATATTATGACATGAGAATATGAATTCAAATTGCAAAAAAGACACATTCCATATTAAATTTGTGGAGAACTTCTTGATGGTAAGAAATATTAACAGTGAAAAACACTGGTCCATGGCAGACAAAACTTTCTTTTGTTGGGAACCTTTGACATTGGATGAATAGTGTTTAGGACTGCATAAGCTATCTATTGACTAGATGGCCCTTCCATTCCCTTCCATCTCAAATATCCTTTTTGCCATGTTACAACAACAGACATTGTGTAAGAAATTCTATACTTCTCCCCATATTGTATGTGATGGAGGAAAACTGTTATTTGGCAGTGGAATTTGCCATTGTAGCGAAACTACCAAATGCAACAATTCAAAGACAAAACAGCTTACTAGTACCTTAAACAACTGTATAGTAAGCACAATTTATTCATTTTAGTACAGTATAGTGGTCAATAAATATTAGTACACATGCTTATTTTTCCTTCCCTTTGGGAAAATATCAAAGAAGGATTTGTTTTAAAATAAATACTGAAAGAAGAATTCCTCACTCCAATAGGTTTTTATAACCAAGGCAAGATTTAAATTGAATTCCAATCATCGTGGCAGGAAGAATGTGTGTGTTTTTTCTTCCTCCAACTGCAGTATGAGGGAGATTATTATCACTCACTATATATTTGAATAACTGCCATGACTCTTTTTACCTTAAGCATGAGGAAGAGAGGAGATAAAGTCAACAAAAACTGAATGCGCAATAGCTTTAGGAAAACTGTTTTAAAATCCTGACAAAGCTGCAATTGCACATTCCCATGATTCCCTGGAGAGAAGAATGTTGGCTACCAGTTACATTTTTGTAAAGAGAAAGTTGTAGGTTTCCATTTATGTATTCATCTATTTATTCATTTATTACACTAAAACACATTGCTTCAGGATAAGATTTCAGTTTCATTTTAATTCAAATGCCTGGGTTAATGACTATAGCTAAAGTAAATGCTAGTGACACAGTTCTTTTCAGGGAGATACCTGTGCAGGGTGTACATGTCTCAATTAGGGATGGAATGGGTTTTTATATGTTGTTTCCCCCCCCAAAATCTGGTTGAAATTAGAATTCCTGACATCTTTGGAAAATGATGCAAGAAGAAAAACAATAAAGTTCCCACAGCTTTACCAGGATTTTTTCCCCTCTTTCCCAGCCCAAAGCTCCACTGTTTTCAATAAAAACTGCTCAGGTTTTTTCCAGGTAGCACATACTTGCGATGTTTTGGGGGTTTTTTTTTGCACCTTTCCATCCTAGCTCCCAAAATGGTACACATATTGTACAATGGACTGGGCTGTGGTGCAGCTATTTAGTAAAGCAGCACCAGTAAAATAGCAGCAAACCCCCTGAAAGGTAGCAATGGATATAGCCCCGTAATAATCAGGATTCAAGCAGGATCCAAAAGGCAAGCCTTTCTGTAGCAATCAGGAACAAAGCAGACAAGGCAAGCTGATGCCCAAGCGGGCTAGATCCAAACAGGGCAGCCAGCGAGCTGGGCACGCAAAGTCTTAGCAGGAAGGCTGCAAGGCCCGTTCAGGTATCCATGATCTTGAGATGCAAAAGTTGGCTCGAGATGGGAAGCCTTTCCAAGACCAAACAGTTATAGTTCTGAAACCCTTTGAACTTGCAATGTAGCTAAGTCGAGTGTCATGGTTCCCATGATGGACTACAGCTGCTGTTTAGCTGACCTCAGCAGTAAAGGTATGTGAGCCCAACTTCTGGTCTCCAGCGTCTCTGCTTATTACCAGGCATAACAGTCGTGGACTTGAATGTTTGAACCTGCTTGCCTTGTGCTGGATTCACTTGGGGAAGGCAGACAGACTTAGAGGATTCTTGGATGCCAACATGGATGCAGTGAGGTTCTGGGGAAACTAGGTAAACCGAAGCCTGCGGCCTGACAGGTACCACTTTTTGCGAGAAGGCCAATTCAACGGATTTATAACACCATAAAACCTTCCAGCAACATACAGAAGAATGAGGAAGTACTCCATCAAAGGACCCGGTGTAACAAGTGGCCAGAACCGAGCATACCCTCATGAAGTAGAAAAGCTGGAACATTAAATTGCCTCTGTGTTTGTCCATATATGTTGTATGTCTAGATATACATGTTTACCATGTATATGTGCATTGAAATCCACCCCGAGTCCCCTGCAGAATGAGAATGGCATAAAATAAATACTGTAAATCAATAATAAATACATAAAGTGTGGTAAGATGTTACAGCTATTAAACTGACTGGGGAATCTGGGAGGGATGTTGCTATAAAGTTGGCAGCTGTTGTTTATGTAAAAAGAATTTTTGCACAAAGTAAGTCCTGAAAGATTTTCATTTGCCCAGAATTTGTCTCTTTAGGAATTACCCGTGCCCAGTCAGCACATATTCCAACAATTTTCAAATATTTCCAAATATTTTTTCACTTCTAAACTGGACATATTGGGATACCACCTCATGAATTTTCCAGCCTTCTAAAAGAACTGTCATATGTGTATTTCCTCACATTGTGATTTTCAAAATTGGTTCAAAATGCACTCTGCATACAAATCTTCCATATGCACAAAATTACTCATGCTTTTGTTCAGCAAAAGTAGGCAAGTCACACATGACAAGCACAACACAACAGGCTAATTGACCTCAAATATAGAAATTGTATCATTATACATGTTTGCTTTTTCAAGCAATCACGATTTCTACTATTGTAGAACACCTCACAATTCAACCTCTTGAAATTTTTTATTGAGATAAAGTTCTCTTGTACTGAACTAAATGACCATGAATTTAAAAAATGGAAAACCTTTTGCAGTACTCTATTAACCACAAAGGAACAATAGCAATTAGATTTCCCACTGATATTTTACCCAAGGCAAAAACTGTAGTCTCGCTGCGGGGAATATTTTTTTCATAAGACTAAGAATATCTGGAAATTGGAGGGAGGGAGTCTCAAGTAGGAAAGCAAAAGGTTCTTGGAAGAAGGAGTTTACACAACCTTTAAAAGCAGAGCTCTCAGTGTAGCAGTTTTATTTTGACATGCTCATTAAAACATAGTCTTAATATAAAGAGGCACTTGACACTGAATTTGGCAATAATAAATTCTTTACAGGAATCATATCTATAATCTGAATTAGATCGTGAGGGGAATGTTCTAGTGGTACATCTGTTCCATATTAATATTTACTACTTTTCTGCTCATTTTTTCTTTGGTGTAATTGAAACATAAAGCTACCATATACAGTAGATTCATATATTAGTCAACTTTGTGTATAAGTCAAGGGCAAGTTTTGGGGCCAAAATTATTGATTCAACTTGTGGATATGTCAAAGGTCATTTTAAAGAGAGGGGAAAGTGCCAGCACAATCTGAAAGCAGCAGCCAGCCTTGGTGTCACCATTTTCCCACCCAAGGCATTCAAGCAGACCAGAAGTAGCACCATGGCAAAGAGAGTTGAGAATGTTCATATTGAACAAATTGCACAGCTAAACTGTAATAGCTACTGCGATGTTGCCTGGGATTTTTTTAAATAAAAAAAATAGAATTTCCATTTGTTGAATCAGTGTATAAAATGAGACACAGTTATTGTTCAATATTCTTACCTTTTTGTGACTTTTCAATTGAGATCCCCAACCAATTATATATATATATATATATATATATATATATATATATATATATATATATACACACACACACACACACATACACACACACAATGCACACATAAAACACATAAGCATAGAAACATACTGTCACACAAGTGCCCACTTTGTTATTCTTATATTCTAATCATTTTTTTCTGTTGTTTCAATTTGATGCTATAGTTCTGAATAAGGTGCAGAAGGAATGTGTGTGTGCAGAAAAGACCTAAATTGAATTGCAGCAATTCCATCTCCCCACAGTGACCTCAGTAATAAGAGTAAAGAAAAAAATCTTCTTTTTCTACTTATAGTGGTTGTATTGCCAACTTTCCCTTCTTTATAGTAGCAGTTTCTCATTTTATCGGTTGCAGATAAATTTTGTCTGTAACGATATACTCAATTAGATCGCTTATTTCTTGAGTGTAATTCTTGACTATTGGCATATTACTTTAAAATAGAACACTGATGGCTTACCAAGGCAAACCAGGATGAGGAGGGAAGAATTACTACCATTGTAAATTATTAGTGAGGTTTTAAGGGGGATATAAATTGCCTTGTATATAAATTTTACTATTATCTAGAGATAACATTCAGTTTAATATCAATAAAATTGATCATGTGTTTTCTGCCTTTGGCAATAGACAAGGAAGAAATAACTCCCATTATGACATTAGTCTGAATGGGACTGGGTCTTTAGTAAAAAGGAAGCCCACTGCCACTGACAGCTACCTCTGCTTGAAGTTTTTACATTTCCTGCTGCTTTCCACTGCAGTGCCTGGCACAATTACCTTGCTGGTGAAGAGAGTTAAGAGCACTAGGTGCAAAGAAGAACTTGAAAGGACGTAAAAGAATGGTGGCTCCTAAAAGGAAGAAAAGGAAAATTACAGGGAATAGAATAGAATATCTCTCCCCCTCTTCCCAATTTTACTATGTACACCTGTTTCTCAAATTTGATTTTTTTTATTTTGAAAGCAACACACAATTACAGGCATACCAATACAGTTACAACTATAAACATAACTCTAAACAAGACACCATTAATAATACAACAACTAAGACAAAACAAAAACAAAATAAAACAAAAACGACCCTAGACATCCTCACCCCCTGCCCCCCAACATAAAAAAAAACATTCTTTTGACTTCCTGATCACTTTGTGATAGCTATAGCATTCCTTAAACATATCCTATAGTTTTCTTTTATAATAGTTTTTATAACAGTTTTTATATTTATAGTTTTCACAATGGGAAGGGAATGCAAGGGGTACTTCCATTCTCACTCTGGTAGTCATACATTTTCCTCAACATTTTTTCTCATTTTCATGTCCTAGATAGTTTTTAATGCTATGTATGCACTGGATTTTTATTTTTTAAAATCAAAAAATAAAATTACTCCAATTTGTTTTGTTTGAAGTTGACCTATTTTGGGCAATTTTTTGCGTCAGTAAATCCATATTCATAATATTGAGAGCCTTCTCTATCCATCTTTAAGTCGTAGCCATTTCTTTCGATTTCCACATCCGTGCAATGCTTATTCTTGTGGCCGTGGCAAGGTAAAATAAAATTTTATCATTGTTTTTGTCTATTTGGAAATCCAAGATCCCCAATAAAAAATACTCTGGTTTAAAGTCAAAGTTTAGTTGTAGAATTTCTTTCATCTTTTTATAGACTTCCCACCAAGACTTTTTAATTATTTTACATCCCCACCACAGGTGAAAGAATGTTCCTGTGTTTTCCCCGCACTTTCAGCATTTTTAACTTAATTTCCCCTTGCTGTATTTGGCCAATTTTTCTGCGGTCATGTACCACATATAAAATAACTTAAACCAATTCTCTTTGATTTCAGTAGCATACGCATACTTAAGTTTTTTTGTCCATACTTCTTCCCATTTGGTTAAGTTAATTGTATGTCCTACTATTTTTGCCCATTTCGTCATCACTTCTTTTATTTGTTCTTCCATTGCCCAAGTTATTAGTTGTTGATAGATTTTTAAAATTAATTTGGTTTCTGTTTTGATAATTTTGTCCCAAAATGTTTCTTTTAATTCAAATCTTTTTTAGTGTCTATCTTGTAATTTTCTGTGATCTGCCAGAATTGAAACCATGATGTTTTTGGTTCTATTAATTGGATTTCTTCAATCGACTTTAACCTTACTTCTTGGTTGTTGATTTTTAATAATTTGTGATATGGCTGCCATTTTTCACCTGGAATTTCTCTCTTTTGGTTGGCTTCATTGGGAGCAAACCAAAGTGGCATTTTGGAGTGGAACCTCTCCTTATATTTGTTCCATTTTGTGATGAGGTGGTTATTTATGTGTTAATACATGTGCTGTATGTTAATCACATGTTTGTATATGTGTTTGGAAAGGACAGTCTTTGAAGGCTGCAGAGAGTAGAAACCAAGTGTTTTTAAGTATGTACCTCTCCGGACGTGTAACCAACCAAGCATTGAACCCGGTTGTGGAAAATAAACTGGTTGATGTTACTTAAAGAAAACTCTCTCCATGACGTCATTCAAATTACAAGTCTCCTCACCACTCTTTACAAGTCAATGGTCAAGCGTAAATAAATGGTGGCAGCGAAATTCTTTACATTTAAACAGTGCAAATTCTTGTTACACCGCAAAGCTCGACGCTAGCTTTGTCAGCGGCGTTTCGATTCTCCACATTTGGTGGCAGCGGTGGGATCACCTGCCCTGCCACAGTAAAAAAAGTTGGTGTTGACCTGTCCACGTCTCCACATTTGGTGGCAGCGGTGGGATCACCTGCCCTGCCTCGGTAAAAAAAATTGGTGTTGACCTGTCCACATCTCCACACATGTTTTTATCAAAGAAGATCTTATAAAGTGATAGTTGAAGTTCTTCTCCACTTTTGCCTTTTCCCTCCACAAATAACCATGCCATCTGTTTCTTTCCTCTTGATCATTCTTGAAACACAGCCAATCACCTTTTTAAAAAAGAGATTGTCTATAGCAGTGTTTCCCAACCAGTGTGCCGGGGCACACTAGTGTGCCGTGAGCAATCACCAGGTGTGCCGTGGGAAATGGGAACCTCCAACACCCTTTCTTCCCCCTCCTGCCAAACACTTTTTCTTCTCCGCTCGGGCTCCCTTCTTCCCAGGCTCTTTCTGCTCACTTTGCCTAGCTTTGCTCTGGGGCGAGTCTGCGCAGTAGCACCCGCACGGGTCACACCTTCCTCCCTCCCCCTCCCCTCCTGAACACGCTCACGCTGCCCCCTCAGATCAAAATGGTGGCAGAAGCAGCAGTGTAGGAGAAAAAGTAAGTGTTTGGCAGGAGGGGGAAGAAAGGGCGTGAAGGGGAAGGGGGAGGAAGAGGTATCTCTCGAAAGCTGGCATGGGCAAACTTTGACCTTCCAGGTGTTTTGGACTCCAACTCCCACCATTCCTAGCAGCCTCAGGCCCTTTTCCTTTTTCCCCCTCAGCCACTTAAGGGTCAGGAAAGGGCCTCAGGCTGTTAGGAATGGTGGGAGTTTTCTGAAGTCCAAATCACCCAGAGGGCCTAGTGAAAATTTACCTTAGGTTTTCCCATGCCTGTTTTAGGAACCACCAAAGTGGTGAGCCTCCTTCCAACATTGTGATTCTGGATAGAAAACAAACAGCAACATAACATAACATTGTTTGAGTCCACGGGGCTCTCTGGGTGTAGGTGAACTACAACTTCCAAACTCAAGGTCAATTCCCAAGCAAACCCTTGGGAATGAGAGTTCAATAGGCCAAGTTTGGTTCAATTCCATTGTTGCAAGAGTTCAGGATGCTCTTTGATTGTGTGTTAACTATAAATCCCAGAAACTGTAACTCCCAAATGTCAAGGTCTATTTTCCCCAAACTCCATCTGGGTTCACATTTGGGCATATTGAGTATTCATGCCAAGTTTGGTCCTGATCCAACATTGTTTGAATCCAAGAGTGCTCTCTGGTCAGGCATGTAGCCAGGAAGGGGGGGGCTAAGGGGGCTTCAGCCCCCCCCCCCCCAATTCTCAGGATGGTCCGCGAAAAGGCCTTACTGGTACATTATTTAAACTGTTATTTATTTATTTATTTATAAATTCAATTTGGTAGACCGCTCTCTCTGGAGCCCAGAGCGGTTTACAGCATAAAATCAATAAAACATCAATAAACAGATAAAAGGCGTATACCCCAAAGCCCCTCCCCACAAATGATCCCGGCAAGCACAATTACATGGCAGGACGGTATGTTGGCAGCTGGCAACTAAGGAGGCATCAGTTGGGACCAAATGCCTGCCTATATAGCCAAGTCTTCACAGACTTGCGGAAGGCCGACAAACCCCGTAGTGCATTTAAATCATGATCTGATCACAATGCTCATTATATCCCATATTAATGGGGTTATTGGGATAACAATACAAAAGGTTTGCTAGGGTAGACCCTCTCCCACCCAGTCTCAGCCCCCCCCCCGAACCAAACTCAGCCCCCCCCCCCCGAATCAAAATCCTGGCTACGGCCCTGTCTCTGGTGGTGTGCCCCAGGTTGGGAAACACTGGTCTATAGCACCAAAATTATCCAGCTGCAATTCAGTTTGTTCAGTTTTAGAGTTGCTCTAGATTCATCCTGTTAGGGCCACATTTATGTGCAATATGCCGCACTGTAAGTGTATTGCTGTCCATAGTCCAAATTTGAAGCAGCAACATTTATATTTATATTTCTCCTCCAAAATTATTTGTCATTGCCTTCCTTCCTTTCTCACGATTGCAATTGCAGTTCCCAGCAAAGCCTCACTGGGAAATTGCCTACTTTGACATCAGAACTAGCTATGCAATCAGCATAATATTTGTTTATTGATTTGTTTGTTGATTTGCTGTTCTGATTTAATTTTTTCCAGATTTGGTTGTGTGATTATTAATATTTATATTATTTTCTTTGTTTTAAGCCACCCTGAGTTCCCTTGGGGAGGGGTGGGTGGGACATAAAGTGTCCGACATGTGATCCAATACAACAGCCAGCAGAGTGATCTTGTTTGCTGTGTATTTATCATGTTGCATTTCAAATAATAATAAACTTTAATTGTATTTCACCCTGTCTTCCCAAAGAGACTCAGAACAGATTCCAACATACAATGGCAAACCGGGAATGTGGTGCAGCTGGCTGGGTGTCAGCTGCATAAGATCTCTACTGATCAGAAGGTCATGAGTTTGAGGCCTGCCCGGGTCGAGGTGCGCTCTCAACCAATTTGTGTAGCTCATTGTCGATCTTTGCAACCCGAAAGACAGTTGCATCTGTCAAGTAGGAAATTTAGGTACCACTTTGTGGGAAGGCTAAATTTAACTGATTTCTGGAATGTTAAATTGCCTCTATGTCTGTCTATATGTGTTGTATGTCTATGGCATTGAATGTTTGCCTGTATATCTGCATTGTGATTCGCCCTGAGTCCCCTGCGGGATGAGAAGGGAGGAATATAAATGACATAAATAAATAAATAAAAAAATTAAATGCTTCTATAAAACAAACAAATACCGACATAAAATTCCAGAAAAAACACATATGAAAATGAGATAAAACCTAACATCAAATTAAACCTAACATCCATGAATTGAACATCTGTAGCCAGACAAAAATTATATAATGGCATAAAATCTGAACAAACATCCAACCTTAATTTTCAGAAGCCAACTGGAGCTCACAGAGTTTTGTGAGTAGGTTGTGTGGCCAATGATGGTAATTGACAAGAGCCAGCAGAGCCCAGATACAAAATAGTTCTCAACCAGGGCCCAGCAGTGATCTTTTATTATCTAATCCTCCTCCTCTCCATATGTTAATGAGCAGAAGTAGGTCTTCAATTATTTTTTTAAGGAAAGGAGGGAGGTGGCCAGCATTAGTTCTTTATGGAGGGAGTTCCAGAGGTGGGGGGCAGCCATGGAGAAGGCCCCCTCTCTCATTCTCACCAGCCATACCTGAAAAGGGGTGGGACCAAGAGCAGGGCCTCCTCCACAGACCACAGTACTCAGTCTGGTTTGCATGAGGAAATGTGAATGGACAAATAGCCTGGACTTGAGCCTTTTAGGGCTTTAAAAGTAGTGACTAGCACTTTGTATTTAGAGAAGGATAAGGTGCAGGATTTGTGAGGATGTGGGTGGGATTTAGGGGGTAGGACTGTGAGTTTTAAAAATTATTTAAGTGTATTTATTACATTTAATCTGTTTTTACCACACTGTACTATTAAATTGTTTTTAACTTTTTATTGCACTTTTAAAACTTGAGTAAAGTGTTGAATTGTTCGCTGACTAGGTTCCCAGAAAAATAATCCTGTTGAAGTGAATTGTGTAGGTGTAAAGTGTTTTCCTCCTCCTCCTTGACATCCCCGGTGCATTCGTCAAGGACAATACATTGAGATTCGTCCAAGAACCTATCATTCTCCTGAGTGTGTTCCTATTGCACCTGGTCTATGATTGAGGATGGAACATCTGCATGATTGTGTAAGTGTGAATGTTGTGAAGTGTTGTCCCAGTCAGGGCTATCCCCCACACACTGATCAAGGATGATCCACTGAGCAGTATCTAAGTCATTGGGGTGTTCCCCAAAATGTTGTGTTTCCTGGTCAGGTGTTAGTTGTGTGAGAATTTGGAATCTATTGTATAACTGCAGCTGAGCAGAAGTATTCCACATCTGAAGTGATCTCATAAGCCTCCCCATAATGTTGCTGTGATGTGGATTGTGTGCCTAGGACAGTGTGCTGACTGGTGTCCAAGAGAAGTTTGAGTTCCTGAATGTCCTTAAGGGTCTTAAGACAGTCCTTGAGTTGTTGGGTCCTTTGTTCCATGTGAGTCATCTGTTTACACCTGGGGCATATGTAATTGAGTAATTGTTGTGTGAAGAAGCTGAACATGCCACAGCTTATGCATGAGATGGGAAGGTTTTGTATTTGTTCCATCTGCAGACTGCTAATAACCTCTTTTTGTGTGTTTGTTTATGTTGTTTTCTATATGCAGGGGTAAAGGTGTGGGTTTGTGAGGGTGAGCAGAACAGCTAGTCTCAAACACTCAGAGCAGCTAGTCTCACTGTAAGACAAGGCTTACCTGAAGCAAAGGGAACAAAGATGGCTTTTTGCATCCTCAACTTCTGTGGGAACTCAACTGCCACTTGAGCTCAGGCCCTGGCCTATATACTGTAGGTTAAACAGGAAGCAAACACTCAGTCCCAGAGAGCTTCAAAGAACAGGGAACAATGAGTCACTAATTGCTGCCCTGAAATTGTCAATCACTGCCTTGCCTTCCAAACAAAACAACACCCGGAGCATCTAATCTCAAACACATACTCAGATTTCTAATGCACTCTAAGACAAGGCTTATCTGATGCAAAGGAGACAAATATGGCTTCTTGCTTCCTCAACTTCTGAGGGAACTCAACTGCCACTTGTGCTCAGGCCATGGCTTATATAGGCTAAACAGGAAGCAAACACTCACTCTCAGAGAGCTGAAGCAAAGGGGGCAAAGATAGCTTCTTGCTTCCTCAACTTCTGAGACAACTCAATATAAAACTAGTTCAGCATATTTTATACAAGTGAAGAAAATAATAGCTGGTTATTTAAAAAGCAGGGGGGCTTTTTGTTTAAGGCTTCTGAATTTCCTTTTATGTGCCAAATTGTCCTTTTAGAAATCACACACACCTTTCTCAAAAGAGATAGTGAAAAAAGCTTGCTGGCTGCAAAGTAAAATAAGTCAGTCACAGGAAGATAGTTTGGAGACATTTCATCTATTCTTCCCCAATTTTGAGTGCAACATTATCTAAGTGCTTTAAATGTCCAAAATAAGTAAGAGAGGAAAATATTTATTTGTTAAATGTATATTTTGCTGTCCTGTATTGGACTGTTGGACCCTAATGGGATCCAGTTACCACCAACTCTGAACTGGGTGTGTAGGGGAAACTGCCATCCAAACCCTACACTTTTATGATTCTGTTCTATACTCAGTAGAAACTTATTTAAAAAGCTGTGTAGGGCATGTTAAAGGAATAATCAAGAAGAAAGTACAATTTCACTAGATATGTCTTTCATTTTCCTGAATCACAGAGGAGTTTCTTTCTCTATTAGCTTGCAGAATGCATCTGCCTTTGCTTCATTGAATACACAAAGAGAACTCACACCAAGTAAATCAGTAGATGTTTCTGGTTATTTTGAGAGAAATTTATTTTACCTACCCATGGCATACACGTTTTCGCCCCGACCCCCACTTTCCAACTTCAATTGGTCTAATTTTGGTTTCTGAGAAAGGGGGAAGAAAGTAATATTATTTTGAAAGCTTCTGACCATCTTCAATATTTAATTTTTTATTAGTCCCTGCCTTCCTTTCATTAATGTGCACAATACATATTCTGTCCTTCCAAATGGCAAAAAAAGAGGAAAGGGGAAAAAAAACACTTCAAGCGGCACACTGGGAGCAGTGAAAGGAATGATTGGTAGGTTTCATCTGTCTACATTCTTCCATGATTTATATTCTTGTCTCCTGAATAATTCAGTTTAGGTGACAATATCTAAAACCAGTCACACTGAAAGCATTTCTTCACTCACATACAAAGTATAACTTATTGCTTTCATGAATATAGAAAAAAATAATGTTGAGATTATTGCTTCATGCTCCCCTGGGTTTTAGGAGCTTCTATGGACAGGTCACTTTACTTGTAAGAGGAAAATACTGGCGACTTGGAGGCAGAGAGCTTCACAACTACTTTATTTAAAGCCAACATATTATTTACTCATTTGACTTGCTCATACTCTCATGTGAAGAGTCATTAATGTTTTGTTCTCCTTTCTTTTTAAAAACAAAATTTTATTGTTAATATATACAACGTACACTCACATACACATGTAACAAAAACATTTAGTAATAATCATGTTTTGATCTTCTTTCTATTAAACCAGTATGCAAAGGAAAATGGCAGTGGGGCACTGTAGTGAGGCAAGCAATTTTGACATAACTATTTCACCACTTGTTTGGAGCAACAACCAGGAGAGGAGCTGAAGCAGAAAGGGACTTAGACTTGAAAAAGAAGGAGGAACTACACGTGGTTTTGTGGAGCCTAAATACTAGATTATTTGAGGTTATTATTACATTTTTCTACTGTTTTTAATGACCCTATTCTTGTAGTTTTAAATCTTTTTTTGTTTTCTATCATGCACAAATTGTAGACTATGCAAACCACAGCAATGAAACAGCCACAAGTCCACATCTGAAGCAAATTCCTGGGTTGCAAATAAGATAGGTCTATTTTAAAGAATTGCTAACACTTCACAATCTTTATGTCTACCCCGCTCCCTTCCTACTCCACTGCTCAAATAAATGGAAAAAAACCACTGAGAGAAGTAGGTAGAGGCTACGTGTGAGAGAAGGAGTCCTGATATTGAATGGGGGGGGGGGGGGCAAATTGGGAAGGACATTCATGCCCACCTGACTAGCTGTTTATATGTATCCCACTTTTCTTGTATCCTATTTAAGTTCTGCGTGTATCCTTTTTTCTCTTTCTAAATTATGTACTATCCATTAAGGACATTTTCATAAAGACCCATGGATTTGCTCCTGTCACTCCATGCCCCACATTGCCCATTTTACCCCATACCCCGGGGGGAAGTGCCACCTCCCAGTTTCATCCCATTACTGGGAAGGCAGTATGGGAAGGCTTATGTGTTGCCGTGGCAGTGGGATATGGTACTTTCTCTCCCTTTTTGGTACAGATCCTGACCAGAAGTGCCTGTGCATTGTGTGAAAGGCTCCATGCTGAAAATGGAGGTGAAGCAGCAGACAACAGGCAAATCAGCCTGTGGGATGAGGTAATATGTAACTGCCCGAATTGCACTTTAATTGTATTTATTATAAATGGTCAAATTACATTTTGCTTGATCAAGCTGTATATGTTCAATTCAAGCCATCACTGGGCTTCCATTTTATTTTAAACTGAAGCTGTGCCAAAAACAATAGAAGTATGATTCCCCATCAGCCACTGTATTCTGCTACCCTTAATGTTTGCATTCAAAAAAATCAGAATTGAACAAATATTTGAAAATGGTTGAAAGCAAGTTTTCTAAGCATTCAGAAATGCAAATGAGGAGAATCATATATTGGTGAGAAAACTTTGAAGCTTGGGAATTTATTCTGCATTTCTAAAAATAAAAATGAAATCCAGAAAACAGAACTTTATGCTCAGAAAGCAGAGGAATAGGAAATGCATTTTCTGCATAAGAAACAACAATCGTTTCTCTCCTTCCTGTCCAAAGCTATGGAAGACATGTATATCTAATCAGAGAGGATGAAAGCAGAATTGATGAGGTGACTATGCTTTGCAAAAGTTGAACAAACACACTCACTCCCTAAAATATAAGACACCTAAGCATAGATATGGAGAGAAACATCTCATGTATTTCTTTCACTTCAGAATGAAGATTAAAGGAGAATCTTTCAAATTTGGGGTAGTAAATTTGAGTGAGTCCTTCAGAGAACGTTAATTTAATTTAATGTGGGTGGGTTGCCTTGAAACAAAACATATTGTACTATTGGACAGTGGAAAAATTGCACTTTGTAATGAGTATCCAGATACTTATGGTAAATGGAGATATAAATCCAAGATTTATATTGGGTCTCAGATTCAAATATTGGCTCTTGTGTTCTATCCTATTGAAAACAAAAACCTCTGAGCATTTAGATAGGAAACTTTACACACAGATTAAGATGACTGCCTTGTCAGCAAAAACTGTCCCAATATGCAGTGTGAAGGTTGGCTGGTATTAAAGAAAATAGATATATCTAGAAATACTGCAGATCCAGCAAAAAAAAACCAGTCACCCAATATCTCCACATCAGCGTTGTTCCTTATAGCTATAATGTTGCCATTGTACAATATGCCAGGGAAAGGACAGCAGAATGGCTATGTGCTCAAATTTATGAGATAACATCACCCATAAAAGTCGTACAGTAATGTTGTACATAAATCATTAGTTCTAATTCATGGTATACGAAAAGGTGAACATGAATGCATTTTTCCTGAAATGGGGTAACAGAAATGAACATATAGGACTTTGTTTTTCATCTAGATAGATCTTTTTATGGATCCCCACCATGTTTGTCCAAATAGTCTTCTGGCCATGACATTAAACATGTTTGTTAGAAGTTGATGTTTGATTAAAAAGCATCAGGCTGCTCATGAATAATGAAGGAAATGGGCATTTATCTTATAGATAAAATTTGACTCCACGTGTAAACAAATACACACTTATCCATTATCTCATGTTTTGTTTTTTTTAAACCTCTTAACATACTTATTCTATTTATCCTCCAGCTTTTCAAGCTTATTCCCATGCCCTAGTGCAATATAAAATGCATTTAACTGGCTCACTGAACCAAGTAAGGAGTGCCACTAATTAGTATTTTATATTTTATAGTAAATAAAAAGGGAGTGGCGGATGAGATACAGTACATGTATCTTAAGGTGTAGACTCCATTGGTTTTAGTACAAATATTCCAGGTAGGCGTATTCAGAATTGAAATCTGAGTGTTAAAGGACTTCATTAAACTTACTAAAATAAGTGTCCTAGGACACTTTGAGCCTTCTTCATGAATGGAGTCCCATGCCAGTCATCACATGACATCATGTGACTTCCAGTGAAGGTCCTGCCTCCAACTGAGCTAGAAGTGTTCTTGGGCACTTCCACCTTAACACTGGGGCAGCTATCATTTTGCCACTGGGGTGAGGGTGGGGGTCCCTGTGTGATACTTTGGTAGATCATTCAAAATACCGAACAGAATAATAGATACCAAGAAGTAAATTATTTTGTCCTTTTTTAATTAATGCATTTGGGTTCTCTGATAATATTTTTTAATACCATTCCATTGTTTTCTAGTCCAGAATTGCACATTTCTAGTTCCAAGAGCAATATCCAGTACTGGTAGCACCTCTAGTAGTAGAATCTTCACAGAATACTGTTAGCAGAAGTGGAGGAATGCCATGGAGGTTCCCTCAAATTCTCCACACTTTGAGGTTGGTGTGAATGGCTGGGCTGGTTCTGTTTTAAACCAGTACAGCTATTCACATGGACTAATGTAATCATCTCATTTTCCCTGAACTCCACAGTGCAGTGGAAAAAAGATGGCACTTACCTTTCCTGTTTTTTCTCTTTGTGGCATTGGCCACAGAGCTCAGAAAAGCCTTCACTGATGTAAGCAAAGGCACCCATGCAGACTGAGAAGTGAAATTGCTCCCTCCCAATGTGGGCATAAACAAAGGCATCTAATAATAGACAGGAGCTCTCTGTCATGGCAACAATTAAAAAGATAAGGAGAACCATCCTGCAGGTCAAGTTGGGTTTAGCTCAACTAGATGATTAGCAAACTGTTCCCACCAATGCCACAGTTTGGGAGCAGAGTGTACAAACAGGTCCTCAGAATCCAGGATGCTAGAGTCTTGTTATCTAGCAAATGAAAGAGGGGACTATGAGTATTTTTATTCTGATATACAAAATGAAACAAGACTCACAGTACTGTTGTGGGAATAAAACCAGATGGACCCCAACCACATGTTCAGAGTGCATGTAATTATTTGTAGAAAAGGCACATTACCAGTATGATCAATAAATTAAAGCTGCTAGAGAATTAGGAATCAATATTCTTCCTACTTCTTCCTAGACATACCTTCACTATCAACTTATCTTTTTTCCCCCCTGTGACATAGTTAACAATGATCAACAACAATTAAAGCAAAGAGTTGTTAATTTATCCAAGACAGGCAATTCTGCAAAGAGTTAATAGAAGTTATTAGCTAAATTGTTTACCATAATTGCAATTTAAGACAATTCAGCTGGATGAAAAGGAAATGGCTAATGCTCAAATTGGATTGTGTAACAATTCATTGAACAAGCAATCATCAGCTACAAAACTTTCTCAACTAACTTTCTTTAAAGATGGCAATGATAGTAGCAATGTAATACATATGTGACCGTAGATATTCTTATCATGTGTATCATTAGAAGCAAATAATATCCTCAAATGAGAAGGTATGGGAAAGAAATGTTGGTAGAAAGAATGGGGAACATTGTGTGAATTTCTCCTTCCAATCTGTTTGTTTTGCTAGAGAAGAAAATACTAGTTTTTCACACACACACACACACACACAAGCATATACATATCAGAATAAATCTACATTGTTTCATTATATAAATGGAAAAGCAGCATGTTCTTTTCTTTCTTTTTTTGAGTTCTGGAGACATACAAAGAAGGAAAAACCACAAGCGAGAGGACAAAATGGATTGCCATCAAATCTTGTTTGCTGACACTACATTGATGACATCTCTTCTTATATGACAAGGAAAAGTAGCTTTTTTACATATATTAATTTAAGAGATGGCTTTTGAAGACTTTCTTAGAGCAGGAAAATAATTGCTGAAATTACTGTTGCTATCTTAGAAACTTAGGCCCCTTCTGCACTACCATACAAACTCCAGATTATCTGATTTGAACTGTATTATATGGCAATATAGACTCATATAATCTAGATCAAAGCAGATCATGTGGATTATCTGCTTAGACAATCTGGATTCCATGGTAGTATAAAAGGGACTTTAGTGAAGAATTACTTTTCTAGTCTGATACTCTCTTCTGACCAAGGTAGTTGGGTGGATCACAGCTAATCAGATAGATATGAACTTGAACAACCTTCTTTCTGGGTGGCATTTGATACAATCAACCATGTGTTCCACTAGAAAAGCTTTGTTACCTGGGAAATTGAAATATGTATCACAGTGGGTGTTCTTCCCCACCAGTGTTTCCAGATGGTTGAAATGGGCCAATTATGCTTAGCTTCATGGCAGTTGTGCTAAAGCATCTATAGGTATCATTGTGTTTCTCGTTCTGTTTTAATTTAGAATGAATAGCTGAGCTGGCTCATTGGAAAATAGGGACAAGTTGCTCTTCATATACTGTATTAGTGACTCCTACCTCCATCTTTGTTACCTATCAGATTTAAAATAGAATTGAATTATTCAGAATCATGTGGGCAGTAAAAGGTTGGATGGGAGAAACTTGCAGTTGAGATGATGGAGGAGGCCATGGCCCTGAGAAGGACAAATGTAAAATTACTACGGCATGGAAGATTTAGACATAGAAGGGCGACTGAGTGGGAGATATAAACTTTTTAGTCAAGGCAACAGGAGAAGGAATTTGATGAAAGAAGAGGAAGTTCAAGGGATCAATGACCTGCAAGCCAGAAAGAGGGGAAATTATTGTTGTCAATTGCTGTTGTAAATTGCTGATAAGGAGACACCAAAAGAGAACAAAAGGGAAAGAGAAGTGTGAATGCAATAGTTTGTGTCTGTATTCTTAAAATCTTTGACTATAAAACCCCCTGAGCTGTGCCTCAAGAGTGTGGCACTTTCTTTTTCTTGCCTAATCGACAGATAATGTTGTTTCAATAAATGTGAGGTATCTGATCTCGTCACCTTATAGTGTCTAATTGGATAGAGACCCAAGGGGTTCTGGTGTTGTCTTTTAAAAGGGACACAGCAGTGAGTCACAATAGTGTACATTTCCCTTTCTACTGTGAACTGTATCTTATTTTATGTGATGCAGCTTCCAATATGCCTTATTGGTGAAAACCTCTTTGAAAATGAATAATTGGGTGAACCATTGTGATTATGCAATATTTTTAAATCTCTAAAGTAAATATTTTACTGGAATAAAAGAGGTGACATGCTAATTAGGTAATCAAAAGTGAAAGAATCATAGTTGAGGAGGCAGCAGTACCAATCAGACAGTTATCTTTCTAGGACTGAATCTGAACTTGGCTAGAAATAATTATTAATCCAATTAATCATAAATTACAATATTTCAACAATGCAGAAGCTGCTGTTTGACTCATTGAGCCAACAACATTTCAAAACATAATTTGACAGGGTGGGGTTGTGTATATATCTCATAGTAAGCCAAAACAAGATGCAGACTCCATAAAACAGCTCAAGGACAACTGAGTTGTTCTCAAATGTGGTGAGTGATACATATTTCAGGGAGGGGGTGTTTAAAATGGGGAAAATCCAGTTGGCATTTCCTGGAATTATATACAATCCCAAAAACAACATGAAATAGGATGCATGCCTGTGAAACAATCCATGGGGGGACAATTCCCAAAATGGTCAATCTGTTTCAAGATGGAAAAGGAAGGGGGAGAGAAAAAGTCTTCAAGCCAAAAATTAAGTATGCTAATATTAAAGATATATTTTAGCATTGAGATTTTGCTGATGGAAATGTGCTACCTCAGATGCATAATGAGGCACAATATCCCAGCCTGTTACATAGCTGTGAGGGTATATGCACCTCAAAACGCAGAATCACATGGTGGTAGTGGGATTAGTGTGAAATGGGATTTAGAAAATTGCAAATGTGTTATTTAAACTGACAGTAAAATTTCAAAGGATTGTTTTGAATAAACATCTTCACAACCTTGTAATACAGTATGTGTTCAAAAATGCGCACAAAAAACCTGTATTTAGGTATTGTGTATAAATATGGATCAATTGGGGAAAATGTTCATGGAAATGCATACAATATTTTTGGAGGAGGAAAGAGATGAGAGCTTAACTTTAACTTTAAGTCTGGAGATAAAATGACCTCAGTGTTAAAATAAAAAGAAGAGAGAATCTCCATAAGATAGATGTTGGCATATTTCTCTTGTATTGATTCTATCTTTGAAGTTCATATATAAACACTAGGCTTGTTTGATTTTTAAAAAGGTTCAAAACTCATTTTGGATGTAGGGGGCACTGGTGGTTCGGATCTAAAGTCAATTCTGATTTTCACAGAAGAGACTTCCAAATGCTTCATTAATGGTTTCAAAGGGTTATTTCCTTTTTCATTGGGTGGTCTTTACTTTGAATGTTGTTGTTTTACTCCAGAAAAGTGGGGGGGAGCAAAGGGAAGAAATCCATCCACTCTGGTTAAAACCGCTGGGAAAGGAAAGGAATCCATCCACACTGGTTTTAACTGACACGGATCCATCCCATCCACACTGGTTTAAACTGACATGGATCCATCCCATCCACACTGGTTTAAACTGATGCTGGAGAGAAAGGAAAGGGAAGGCATCCATCCACACTGGTTTAAACTGACATTTTTCCTGCTGTTTTTCTCCCTTTCCTTCTCCTCTTTCCTTATCTCTCTTCCTTTCCCATTTCCTTTTCTCCTCCAAAACCCATCCCATTCAGGAAAACATGGGGGGGGGCATTTTACTATGTTTCCCAGGTATGTTGTTCCCTTGCAAAGTGGTGGCATGGCACCTTTCCCACCCAAGCTGCCTAGTCCTTTCCCGTTCGCATCCCCGGCTGCCGTGCCAAAACCCCTCCCCTCCTCACATGGTTTCCCCTCATTGGCTGGAGGCAAGCATCCCAGCATGCAAGCTGCTGCTTGCCTTCAAATGCTGGGTCTTTTCCGAATCACTTCCTGAGTTGGAACAAAGATGGTGACAGTGGCTTTGAAAGGGCAAGTATACTTCCAGGTTCCCAAATTGCTTCAAAATTGCTTCAAAAAGGAATTTAAACTGAATTTTATACAAAATACGAAGATTATGACTGGACCTAGCCATACCTAATAAACAGTAAGGGGTTGCTCATGAAAATAGCCACATTTCCTCCAAAAGCTGCTCACCAAAAAGGAAGGAGAATAAGAGGGAGAAAAGAAATGTGGTTTTGCAATGAACAGCACTGTGTTCCAGGTAGAACATAATGGCGGGACCGCCTTTCATTTGGAAATTGATGTCATTAATATGAAAGAACATGTAGGTCCAGAATAGGTCTCTACAGTCACAGACCCACTGCCAAAACACTACACTTCAAAGGCAATAATATTCGGCCAAGAGTGATGATGATAGTGATGAATGTGACTAGATCTTTACTTGTTACCTTTTTTGGCAGATACAATAATAATACTTGCTGGTTCCCTAGCAAGCATGTCATTCAATCTAGAAGTACTTTAGTGGCATCATAAGTAGTTGTTAGGAAACCAGCAAATGTTCAACCTTCTAGGAATCCTGCTGACGATTTTCTGTGAGCCTATCAAACGAGGAACTTCCTTGTTGGATGGCAAAGCATAGAAGATTTTTTTCCAGCTATAACTTCCAGAATTCTTCAGTGTGCATGGCCAGTATCAATCTTACTTTGGGGAATGTAAGATGTGTTGCCTGTAAAGTATTTTCCAAGCTTTCATTCTAAGGTATATAGTCATTTCTTACAGACTTACAAAATTTTCTTTAACTGCACAGATTCTGACAAAGCCAAGAACTCAGTTCACGTGTTTTTCATAACAAGAGGAAAACCGTTTTCAAAGAAACAGAAGTTGACAGCATTGGCACCAATAACTCCTGCTGTCATTCATTTCCTCCCAGTCCTATTAGCTATCATGTAGATCAGTGGTTCCCAACCTTTGGTGTTTTGGACTTCAACTCCCAGGTTGTCAGCTATTGGGAATCATGGGAGCTGAAGTCCAAAACACCAGGAGGGCCAAAGGTTAGGAACTACTGATGTAGATAGTTGTTGGACGTGGATAAATCTACATAGATATTGCAATGCTCTCAAATCACCTCAAGTTATCAGCACAAGTACCTTGATTGCAAGAATGAGAACAGTGACCACAGTGACCAAAGGGGCATTGAGAACATTTTCCTGTTATACCCAAAATGAGAAACTAAAGATCTTTTCAGGACCTTGTGTTTGTAATAACCACCCCTAGATTATTCCTATGAATAGACTCATTTCAGGAAAAGCAGAGTTGCAATGGCCAAGTTCTCACTGATTTTTCAGAAAGGAAACCACTGAAAACTTTCAAGGAAGACCAAGCTATTTCAGATATAGGGTCCTTCTACAATGACAGAAATGCAGACCTGTTTGGGAGGCAGGAAGATGTTCTGCCACTGGGCAGCCACCCTAGGGGTCACTACCCTCTTTGTGTCACAGCTGTCCCCAGCAATGACACACCACCTACCTGGTCCCAAGCACTCAGTATTGTCTGAATTCCTTTGTTAGTCTTTCCACCGTGCATTTCAAAAGTTGATATGCAAGAAAAAATGTTAAAAGATGTGAAGTAATCTTGTATTTATATAATTATATTAGAATCTTATTCTGCCACCAACCATGATATATTGGTTCAATAGTTTCTGTCATTTGCTACCTAAATCCATACCTTCAAGGACAGGAAGGCAGGTTTAAAGTAAAAGATATTGCATTGTAAGAACAAAAAGTGAAATCCATCCTTTATTCCATTGTCTGTAAACAAAGCTGTCTCCTGAAACTGTCCCTCTTAAACTATGCACCAAAACTTTTTTTAAAATCAGTAAACACTTATTGACACTAGTTGTGGATCACATCTCTAGAGGTCAATTAAGAAAAATAATCTTAAATCCATTTGTTTATTAAAATGCTGTTTATTTTGTCTGTGCTAAAGGTTAAATTTGATCATCTCATTTCTCCCTAATATGCCTGGAAGGAAAATATTCATTGGTTGTGTCCAGATGGATAGGGAATAATTCTGACACACCCAATTAAGTTTTCTTCTGTCTCGGTTTGTATATCACCATAGATTAAATAGAGGTTCAGATTCATAGAGAAATCTTTGCATTTCTGTGTCTGCAAACCCCATCATGATTTTGTAATTAGTAATGTTTCTGTTTGACCTTGAAAATTTACCAGTCATTGAGTCATGTTGTGCATATTTCCTTCTTTTTGCCTCAGGCACTCAAAGTTATGGTCCAAATACCACACATACAAAATAGTTTATGCCTTGAATTGATTCTAGGATATTTCATTATGGTTTTCCTGTTCCAGTACTCCTTTAAAAATAACATTTTATACACATTTGCTCTCTGTGCTTTGTGAGCTGTGATAGGTACATCTCTAAGGGAGAAGGAACCAAAACCTAACCATAACTAATAATTAGTCTCAATTATATTGCAGGACAAGGATGTCTGGGTTGAAAAAAAATGAGGATTAGGCGAATGGAAAATTCAAAGTATGGCTGTATACAGAAAATAAAAGCAGCAAATGGCTCATTTGCTCCTTTTCCATTTGCAGAACAGCCATAAAAATGCCAGATAGATTGATTTTTAGGCAAACACTAACATTGCACTAAAGTCAAGATTAATTTGTAATATTCTTCTTGCAATCCTGCCTTTCAGCTGTATTGCCAATTCTATGCTGATCGGAGTATGCTTTAATTTCAAGGGGAAGGCAACCATTTCACTTTTGCATTTAGAGGGGATGCCCTCCCCCTTGCCCCCCAACTCAGGGAGAAAGGAAAATAATGTAGCTGTGTTCATTCATACAATTGCTTTCTGGGGTAATTAAAGTTTTATCACCCGGAACATTTTATTCAGATTGATGAAAAGAACACGTCTAGTATGTTGCAACAAACTGACCACTGGATAAAATTATGGTATGTATCTTTCTCTCTGCTATGCTAGATGCAATGAATTGAAGTCCCATTGTCCCATCGGCTTTAGAAAGGGACACAGAATAGTTATTCTTCTTTCCAGCTGAATGGCCACATTATGACTATTTGGCACACAAACTAGTAGTGAAATGTAAAGCACAATCATAAAAAGAATACCATCTAATATTTTATAAGGCCACAATTTTCAATGTCATTCTTAAGGGCATATCAATATTTTTTATGTCTACCCTTTTCATTACCCATAAAGTATAACTTGGTTTGAAATGTAGCTTGTATAATAACCATGTCCATTTCGCACTCAGGGAAGAAATGGGTTTTGTGGCCTGTGGTTTTGACCCCCAAATATTCATTTACAAAGTAATCCATCCAATATGTTTTTCACCTATTGAAGTAAACCTTTCCTAATCATACACATGAATCAGACTGTGATCCAGTGCTCCCTTATTCAGGAATATGTGTCATAGAAATCAACAGAAATTATTTATGAATCGTTTAGAACATACAGAGTAATTCCATGAATAAGGTGAATACTTTACAACATGACGTACTGCTGCTGCATGTCCATTTTCAGGTATTGCTAACAACTTATTGAAATATGCACCTGACTGATCAATGTTAGACTGCTAGAACGGAGCAAATTTGATTACAGTATGGATGTTCCTTGGAATAACTTATATTCATTGAAACTTGAAAAACAATTTGGTGTAGTGATTAGAGTATTGGACTGGTCCTAGGAAGTTTTGAGTTGTAGTCCCCACTGAGCAATATCTTGGGCTAGTTATACCCCCCTAATATACTCTGGGCTCATCTACATGGGCACACTAAATCAGGGACTGGTTCAAAGCATTGCTGCTTTAGACCATGTCCTAGATTCGGCAGAGGATTTCTGCAGAATGTTTTCATGTTCCATTCCAGCAGAGGAAATCCTGAACATTCAGTTGGGCCAAAAAACTACCCTTACCTTTTCTGTTGTTTGTCACAGTAGCAGCAGCTACACAACCCCAGAGAACATCTGGCCATTTTCCAGCACCGTTCCTCATGTTTCAGGGAAGCTTGGAACCATTCTCTGACTTTTGCTAGTGTGGGTTAGAATTGGATGAATCAGCTTGATCCTGAATTAGGTCTGAAAGTCCCTAAATGTGTGAATGTCCAGGAGCATCTTCTGGTCCAATTCAAACTATGTGGTCAGAGTAGACAGGGCCTCTGTCCCACAAAGTTTATATGATAGGGAAAAAATTGGTTAAAGAGAGCCATGCACACCATCCTGAAGAAAATTTGAGATACAAATGTTACATTACAATATATTACAAGAACTGCGCTTGGTGTGTTCATGTTGCAGAAGTATATGGAGAAACCATGCCAGGACCCTACACTAACATGAAGGCAAATACTTTGCCAGACAGTAGGAGGGAAAAAATATTTTGGAGTATTCCTATGCATTTCTTTTGGAGTATTCCCCTGCAATTCAGGTGATTGTTTAAAAAAGAACCTGAAGTGCATAATTATCTACCTTCTGAGTGTGCTAGATTTTATTGTTTTATTTTTTATTGCAAAAAGCTTCTTAATGTAATAGATCATGAAACATGGGAGGGTTTTTTTTGTTTTCTTTTTAATCTACAGGCTGGATTAGTAGAATCCAGAGCCTGAAAGTATCACTCTGTAAGACTCAAATTCTACTGATAGTCTTGACTCGGGAAGTCTACATCATGTGAATCAATGGAACACATATAAATTTTGATTCAGTAGTTCAGTGTTTCAATATACTCAGACATTTTGTCTAGGGAACTTTAGTTTGTTTTTCTTTTAAAATGTAATTTTAACATTCCATACTTAAGAACTCTACCTTCTCGTTTTGTTCTATGTGAGAAGATTGTAAGTGTTATCACTACATTGATGTGTTTACCTAGTATTTTCTGGATATCGGAGGGGCCACCCCCTCCCCGCACTTTAATCTCTCCTTTCTCTTTCATGTTCAACGTATGGGTTTTCTTACCCATCATAGGACATCAGGTTTCTGGATGGAGCCCAACAGATTTCATCAGACAACACACAGTTACTTTAGGTGGGGCTCAGTCAATGAACTGTGCTGGAAACATCCTACAATGGAACCCTGAGAACAGGGGGGGGGGGGGGGGGCTTCCTGTGTTTGCATTCAATAGAATAGGAAAAGCACAGGGGAGAAGGACAGGTGGCTAGTGATGTGGGGCTTGGGACAACAGGTCTCCACACTGCCCATCAAATTTGCACCACTGCCCTGTGGATGCACCCATTTCCCCCTTTCCTTTCCTTCCCACCTCCCTTCTTTTCTTCATCCCTCCCTTCCTTTTTTTCTTTCTTCCCCTCTTCCTTCCACCCTCCCTTCTCCTTTCCCCTTCCTTCCTCCCTTGCTCCCTCCCTCCCTTGCTCTCCCTCTTCCATCTCCAGCTATGAATGAGCCTAACTCACAATGGCTCCATAGGCACATGGCTCTCTTTGTGGCTCCTTCCTTTGTTTCTCTCTTCCCTTCATGCACACACCATTGCAGAGGGCCACTTCACCTTTCAACAGCCAATCCTGCACCTAGCAAGAGCCAATCCAGTGACATCATAAGGCCCCTTCACCTAGCAACAGCCTTTGTGGTGCAAACAGACAGATAGACAAATGGATGGATAGAAAGACAGACTTTGATTTCACAGAGAGAGAGAGAGAGAGAGAGAGAGAGAGAGAGAGAGAGAAAGAACCTTTATAACAGGTATTGTCATCTCATTTGATGGAATGAAGATACACAGCCAAACAAAGAAATCTCACTTTTTAAAGAAAAAAAACCATGGTGTTTTTTTTAAAGCCAAATTGAATTTTTATTAACAGAAGCCCATCTACATTTATCATTTATTGTAGATTTAAGCTATCTCCAAAATATAGCATTTATTCTACACATGTACCATTAAGCTTAGTAATCTGACACAAGCAAAGTTAATGGAAAACCCCTAATGTGCATCAGTGTATTTTAGTTTGAACCTTATTGCATGGTGAAATCAATTCCACAGAGTGCAAGTCACTGCAAGAACACCTATAATTATCCACTGATGTGGAGATGTGTATTCCAGAGGAGGAAAATGCAGATGTTCCAGAGTCATTTGGAAACTGAAGGTCCTGGAACTGGTTTGAATACAGCTTCTGTCTGTGTGTAATTATTATCCAGAGTTTGAACTAGTTCCAGATTTTAAACTCTGTAATTATCTGCACAGTGAAACTATTCCTCAAAACCGGTTTCAAACTGACCTAAAACATTGGGTAGATGTGCCCTAAGAGATTATTAAATAGTCTAAATAATGTAATGACCAGGATTTGTTATAATCCAAAAAAAAGTGATAAAAGGACTTCTAGACCCCAACACAGGATGAAAGAGTTCACCTGTTTTTGGCCCATAACAGGAAAATCTATGGAAAGCTCTAGACCTTCCATGAAGCTCTAGAGTAGCTCCAAATTTTGGGATAATGTGAACAACTGTGCAAGTTTGAATTAGAGTTGACCCAGGTGTTCACATAAGCCAGTGTTGCCATCTTATTTTCCAGGTGTCCTGTAGTGCAGAGAAAATGGAATGATACTTACATTTTTGAGGTTTTTTGTCACTGTTGCCAGATGTGTTTATTGGTGTCAAATAGACACCCCCATGACTTGAAGTGCATAAGTGACATCAACATAGGCACCTAACAGCAACCAGGAGCTTTCTGGACCATTGTGTTCACTGCCACGGCAACAAACAACAGCAAAACTGCCCAAATGAACAGCTAGAATTCTGTCCTGCTGCTGCAGGATGGAGATGACTAGGGTAGACCCCTCCCCTTGGCCAGTCTGGAATATTGTCAATTTAGATCATCTCTATATTATGTGATCTGTGTAGATGGGCTCATAGATGTTTGGTGGTTCTTTGCAGCCAGGTTGCGGACTAAAGATACTTAGTTGCCTTTGGAGCATCTACACAGGTACCCCAGATACCAGTTGGAGGCTGGGATAATAGTCACAAAAATCCATGGATTGCAGACCAATTCAAAAGTAGGATTTATTTTCTTATATCATCTGACATGATATGCTAATGGGCTGCAGCCTGTACAATAACATTCAGTGCTAAAGCAAGGCAGGGTACAGCAACAAAGGAAAATTGAAGTTCACATAAAAGCACTATGGTTCACTTTCCAGATAAGAGGTGTTTGTTTAGTTCTCCTCCAGAGAGTTGTGCTTCCAATTTCTTCTCCCAAATGCTTCCTTGATAGTCCTGTACTCACAGGTTCTCCATATTTTTGGTGTCAGGATTCATCTCCACAACAACTAAACAGTGACTGGCTGTAGTGATCTTTATTGCTGATTCCAAAGTTTCCAGAGAGTTTTAAAATATGCTGTTTCCAGGGTGTTGCAGCACACATTGAAAGTGTATGCAAGCCTCAAGATAGCTAAGAACTGAACTTTATTGTATCTGTGGAACTGCCCATTGTTTTGTCTGTTGAAATGACCTGGAGAGAAGGGTTGGTTTAGAATCCTAAAATCGGGACCCTAAAATCAAATGGGGGGGGGGGATATTTTTTTGATTAGTATATCAAAGACTTACAAAAAAATTTCCAAAAAGTGCTAAAATGTAACTTAAGTACTAAGGAAATTCTAAAGTGGTTCTAAAGTAGGAAAAGCAGGGAAACAGTTAAAAATCAAGGGGGGAACATTCCCCTTCACATCTGCAGTGCAATTAAGTGGAGCTGTAATGTATAACATAAATATAAGAGGTAGTAGCTACTAGCTACTAGCTCTCAGGACAATTGTGAAAGTGAAGTACGATTCTCCCCCGCCCTTATTATTTCCCCCTTTCCCTCCTTTCTTCCTTCTCTACCCTCTTCTTTCATTCCTTCCTTTGCTCTTTGGTTCCCCATCCCTTCTTTTCTTCTTCGCCCCTCTTTCCCCCCCGCTCGCCGGTGCCCTCGCCTCTCGAGCCTCGATCCAGGCTAGAGAGAAGCAGAGGGGCGCACGGGGCCCCTTTCCAGCTAAAATATAAGCCGACCCAAGCCTGGGTCGGCTTATATTTTAGCTGGAAAGGGGCCTCAATCGGAGGAATTTCCTCCTATTTCCCAGGCTGTCCCTCAGCTGAGGGACAGCCTGGGAAACAGGAGAAAATTCCTCCGATTGAGGTCTCTTTTCCAGCTAAAATATAAGCCGACCCAGGTTTGGGTCGGCTTATATTTTAGCGAGAAAGGCCCTCGCTCCTCGCCTCTCTCTAGCCTCGATGCATGGATCGAGGCTAGAGAGAGGCAGAGAGGGGCGCGCGGCCTTTCTCCTCCTCTCTCGCAGGGCTGTCATTGGCGAGAGAGGAGGAGGAGGCCCTCGCTCACCCCATCCATGTTTCTTTGCCTCTGATTGGCTAAAGGAAAGGTGGAGTGAAGGGGAGGGTATGTCCACCTGGTATCCATCAGCCAATGACAAAACACGCTTACTAAGGGCAAAGAAACCATACGAATGCTTTACGACCCAGATACAAAAATGGAGCCCCGAAGTGCCGTAAAAGAAAGTCTACTTCCTGGTTCGCGACAGCGATACGTAAAACATCAAAAGTCCCATTACATACGAATTTCTAACGAATCCTTTTAATTTCCGTTTCATTTTTTCTCATGCCTACTGGAGAGATCTCCATGCAAGCAGAGGCGCCTTCTTTCTTGGTCATGTGAAGACTAGCAACAAAGAGTTCTAAAACATAGGTAATAAATTCTTGTTTCCCTTAATAATAGAAAAAAAGTAACTTCTCTTGTTCTCCAAGTTGTCCTTGTTCCGTGAAATGCTAATTGTCATCTTTTTAGGTAGAGAACATTGACTTTCTCAAGAAAGCTTTGTATTGTTACGTATGGGAAAAAACCTTTAGGCATAGAAATCTCAAAGAATTCAGTGAAAGTCCAACAAGTTTCCTAGAGGTGAAATATATTCAAATCCAGGAAACATATTTGGGGGTTGCTGTGTTGGCCATGCCACAAAATAGGGCCCTTCCAGGCACACCAAAGGAAACTGGGATTTTAAAATCCCACTTTCTGTTGGAATTGAGGTTACCCAGCTGGTCCAAACACCTCACTTTTGCAAGGGTAGTCTCTAGATACCCACCCCTGCCAGACTCCCCCTCCCTACCCTGCATTTTCCCCTCCACTTACCAGGGGATGACTCTGACCAAGCCCAATGCTTTTCTCTCTCCCTCCCCTCTCTCTTGGAAGAGCTGAAAGAGGACTTTGGGTAGGAACAGGGGGATTTCTCCTCCAAGATCACCTGTCGTTTCTTCCATGGAAAAAGAAAGGGGAAATGGTTCCAAGCTTCAATCAGAACTTAATTCCGGTAGGTTGAGAGGGAAATGGGGGGCACCAATAGAATCTACCGGGGGGAGGGGTAAGGAAAACACATGTTTTCCATTCCTGCAGGGATACACAAAAATCTACAGGGGGAGGGAAGAAAAACACATGTTTTTTTATTCCTGCAAGTGTGTGTTTCTCAGGTAAAAATGGGTTTAAATATCAACTTTTAAACAAGTGTTTTCCAGTCTTTAAGTCAATTCCTCCTGATTCCTCCCATATTTTTGGCTAAACATCATTTAGCCATCTCCCCTTTTAACCTGATTAAACCTGGGTGCATGTAAGCAGCCCCGAGTCCCTTCTGGGAGAACTTAAAATTAAGATCTTAGAGCTTGTGCAGGTAAGTATGGGAACATGCGATCACAACCATAAAATCCAAAATCTACAAAACAAAAATATCTTTATTGGGCAAATTAAAATGCACTTTGAGGGGCAGTTAGCTTCACCAAGGACAGGGGCAACCTGGAACTCAAGAGAAGCTACTTTTCTTTTGCTGATGGAGTTAAACATTTTATTACTTGTTTTTCTAACATGACCCAAAAGGGTAGTGGTTTTTATCTACATTTTCATCCCTTCAGAACATCTTATCTGACAACAGAAGAAATATTAGATACAAAAATGAAGGTCTATGATAATAATATTAAATTTCTTCTCCTATTTTTCTTCAGTGTATATTTGAAATTTTGCATTATATATTTTGTGCATTTTATTTGGCCTAATAAAGTTCTCATTGTTTTGTCAATTTTGCTTTTTCATTATATTTTGAATATATCTGCAATTGATTATTAAGATAGCTTACAATGGTCACATTATAATTGTTCACATGCAGAGTCCCAATGAAGGGCTGTACTTCCATTTGTGCACTTTCATTTATAAAAAAAGTCTGCGACTGGGGCTTGGCTCCCTCACTACTGGATTGTAGACTGGCAGTGGCCTTGTAAATATTTGTAGGAGTTGATCATCCCCAGTCTGGATCTCAGGAAATAGTAAAATTTTAGATCCCCAAAAGTGATAGGTATTAGCAAGTCTGGCTTTCTAACCATTACAATCATAGGTCTGGTGAACACAGGACAGGTGAACACTTGGACATGAGGTTCTTTACTTTGGAGATTTTCTTGCTTGACAACTTAAGATGGCAGTGGAAGATTCCAGAACCTTCTGTAAGTAACAAACTCCCTTCTGTAACCCAACATTATTATGCCTGTTTTGTAGACTGGAGAGTGAATAAAGTGTTAAACAGATTGAAGCCATATTTCAAATTTATTGTACTGGACTTTACAGAGCACTTTCTGATAAAGATTACATTTTCCAAATCATAACAGTACATCTTTTAATTCAACCCATTTAATTTAGGTGAAAGGGTTATTGCCATGTCTGAAATCTGATCTGTGAGTCAATTGAACTATGGAACATGTATTTTGCTAATTAGCCAACTATGAACTCATAAAGCTAATCATGAAAGAGTACTCAGTTTTATGAACATCCAATCATAAGAGTTATCATTGATTTTTTAAAAAAAAGTTTTCCTATTTCATCTTTCAAAGGATTTTTTTACATAGTCATGTACCTATTGACAACTTTTGCACTATAGATATGAATATATAAATGTGTTTGTTCACATATGTATGTCTAGTAGTAGTAGTAGTAGTAATGATGTTTGTGATGGTGGTAGTGATGATGCAGATTATACTGATAGACAAATGTAATGGGAAACACTGATTTTCCATTAGCAGAGTATAAAGATCAGAATACAAAACAAATTCCTTCCTTGCTTAGACACTAGGGCTGTGCTAAAAGTTGTTTGTGCATTGTATGTCAGATCTATTTTGTAAGAATTCTACATATGATGTGACATTAAGAAATGGTGGTGGTGCCCACACAAAATATTTAAGATTCAAAACTGACCTATGACTTTTTGGAAGAGTTATGCAAGTCTCATAGGGGGCTTCAGGTCTCTATTGTGGACACCACTTCTCCACCAAAAGAGCTGGGTTTGGTTTCCTAAAAGGGCCCCAATGAGGATGGTGAGGCCCAGAATTGGGAGGGAATTCTTGCTCTTTTCCCAAAGGGGGTGGTGAGGGGTCCCCGGAATGGGCAGGTAGGAGGGAAGGATACCTGAATGGATGGCCAGGCAATGAAGAAACCCCTCCAGCATATGGCTGGCCCAGAGAGAGACAAACAGAGTGTTAGACTGTAAAGATATCAAACAAACGTTTGAGTTATGAGTATCTGTTTCTTTTGGTTTATGTGCTGTAGTAGTACTACTGTAGGTGTGTCTGAATAGGTGCAGCTGGGTTTGCCTGACTCCAGTAGGATGTGGCAGCTGTGTTTGTATAAATCTCCTTTGTTACAGATTGGGTTAGGCTTTTGCAGTTTCTTACTGTCTATGCTGGCTATTGTGCTGGCTGAAGTTCCTGGCTGATATACTGCTGTGATGCTGGAATGCTGGAATGCTGTAGACTGGAAAAAAATCATTTAAATGCTGAAATGCTGAAGCCTGGAGAAATGGATTCCTATACTGCTGGAATGCTGGAATGCTGTATACTGGAGAAATTCATTTAAATGCTGAAATGCTGTAATTTGGAGAAATGGATTCATAAACTGCTGCAATGCTGAAATGGTAACAGGGATGCTGGGAGTTGCAATACTGTGTGAGTTAACACAGAAGCCTGTTACTGAAGAATGTATGCACTGTTTATTGAAAGAGCATGTTGCATTTTTTGGTTTGTTTGAAGCTATATTAGTAAAATTTTTACATGAAGACAAACTTTGTTCTTTTTGCTTCTGTTTGCTCAAATACCCATCAACCACCTTCTTCTGTTTTTCTCTGCAACTGTGGATATAGAGGATTACATGTCCCATTATCCCATCTCCAACCGAAACAGAGACCATACTCACATTGAGGCTTTAATGCAGGCAGCCCCAGTATTCTGAAGTGAGCAGAATTCTAGTAAATGTAATTTAGGACAGTGCCTTTTGAATTCTCTGGCACAAGAGTCCCCACCTCCCAAACTACATTTTCCAGAATTCCTCCCTGAAAGTTTTGGTGTTCATTTTCTAAAGGGGTTTTGAGATAAAAGGGGATTGTCCCTGTGAGGTAGATAAAGTTGAGAGACAATAACTCCAAAGTTTACCTAGTAGATTTCCTATTATTATTATTATTATTATTATTTTCAAAGACTGGGTGGCCATCTGTTGTGGTTGCTTTGACTACTTTTCCTACCTTGCAAAAGAGAGTTGGACTGAATGGCCCTTAGGGTCTTCCAGTGAAATAGTTAAGTTGATTCAAATTCCCTAAAACCAGTGGATGTGCAAATCATTCTGAAACTTGGGGGAAATCATGCCCTGGTTATGTTGTATCATTGAAAACAGAAATTCAAGGAGATAGCTTTTGTAGGTTTTTATTAAAGTTCCTAAAAACTTTAAAACACCCCCCAAAATCAGTAGATGTGTGGAATGTTCTGAAACGTGTGTGTATGTGGGAGGGAGGTGTAGTAGTGGACAGTGGTAAACTTGTTCTACCATTGTACCGAGTTTAATCCCAATAGCTCTAAAATGTGGGGGAAAGGAGCTCCAGAACCTTCCCCACTTGCACAATTACATAATGAAAAAGGAATGGAAAGTGTTATATTGTTATAGTTAAGATATTGACCCCTTACTATATTTTAGAAACACTTTAAAATTATCCATTTTCCCCTGTTTCCCTAATTTAGTAATGAAGATTGAAACATTTTTTTCATTGATCACAGAGGCCTATTAGGTACTACAGTTTATGTATCTCTTACCCAAGATGATTGAGACAAAAATGTTTTGGATTTCAGATTCTTTTGGACTTTGGTACACCAGCATGTACATATACATACATAATGAAATATCTTGGGGATAGTACCTACGTCTGAACATGAAATTCATTTCTGTTTCATATCCATATCCATACATAGCTTGAAGGTAATTTTACACCATATTTTGAATATGTTTGTGCATGAAGCAAATTTTGTTTATATTGAACTATGAAAAAGCAAATATATTTCTCTCAGCCACCCAAATTGTAAGAGACATATCAGAATATGAAAAATGGGATGTCTACTACAAGTTGGGTGGCTGAGATAAATGTATTTTTTATTATATTTGTATGTACTTGTTCTGCACAGAATAGCTGGAAACAATCACATACTCATTTTTTAATGGAGTAAGTGAATAAACTTTAAATCTGGTAGCTTTCAAAGACTTTCCCAGAGTGGAATTAATATTACTAGAATTATCCAGTTCTAAAAGGTTTGGGCTAGGAAATCTAAATAAAGCAATCTCCTGTATGTACCCATCTATAATTTATGACCTTCATTCAAGGACTATTGTTTACCACTGAAACAAATTAGATAATTGGGAATACAGAAAAGTTATTTTTCAGTGCCAGGAAATATATTTGATTTATTTATTTCAGGCTTAGGTTGTTTCTAATATGACTCTGATCTAGCTGATGATATTGTTATGCCATTGTTGGTTTTCTTAAGTCCTTGTTGTTCTTACCATTGTTTCCATATTTATTTGGTGGGCTACCTTGAAGTTACTATGGTTAAAAGATAGTCTATAATTCTCCATTGACTCAAAAGTGAGTTGGGGAAAGACTGGTGATTTTGTTTATTTGTTTATTAAAATATTCAGATCCCACTATTTATTTACAGATTTTTGACAGACCAAATTTATTAATATCCCATAATATAATATAATTATATTACACTCATTGAACTTTTCTTTGCCACATATTGATGAGTTCAAATTTACCAGTAAGTGTTTAAGTTTTGCATGCTTGATGTTAAGTCATTTTATGAGTACAATATACCTTCACATCATTCAACTGCTCAACTTTATTCTACTCCAAATATTCTTCTGCAAGAAGAACATTAGCATAGCTTTGTGACAGGAATCGGGTTAAATTATTCAACTGATGATGTCCTGTGTTATCTGCTAGGTTGTAGTTGTTTTCTTGAAAAACAATAGAGCTATTTATTATTTTTATGCTTTAGTTATATAAAAGCACTACCCTGTACTATCTGTAAGGTACTAAAGTAGTATAATATTACTTTTAAATTTCATTGTCAAAGTATGAGCAAATGGAATGAACCAAGATTAAGAAAATATGACTGTCCTGCAAGAACTGAGATGTTTTCTTCCCATGAATAACTTTACGATGATTGATATTCACTATAAACTCATAGTGATAAAAGATAATAATCAAGTTAAGGTTTATCGGGTAAAAATGTTTATTGCTCAGTTATTCTGAAACGGTGGCCTATGGAAATAGCATTTAGAAAACAATAGCCTTCTAAATCCTTTGCTCCAATGTGGTGAGCATTAGTTCTATTTTGAATTTTGACTCTGCAAGCTATGATGAGTTATGAAAAATACACAACTGTCATGGTATAATGGAATAAGGGAATTCAAAGATTGAGAAGAACAAACTTTTTTAAAAAAACATGAAAAGTGGTCAGTTTGGAATGACTTTATCAACCAAGACCTGCTCCTTTGTCACTGAGATCCCATCTACACAGACATAAAATACAAAATTTAAAAAGGATTAGCCTGAGGCATCCAGATGACATTTCAGGCTAATCCCTTTCAATGTGGAGTAAACATGATTTTCCAAGTATAATCCAGGTTTTTAAAATAACTTAAAATACCTTTAGAGCCCTTCTAGGCATACCTAAAATACTGGAACTGTCTCGCTTTTACTTGAGGCATCCAAATGATGCCTCAGATAAAAGTGAAATAATGCAGAGAAAATGGGTATAATTAAATACCTGGAATATCTTTCTAGGTATGAGTCCTGTGGGGATTGACTATCGAGACCAAATTCTGTGGTCCTGGTGGTCAATACCCCAGCCATCCCAGCTCCTCAGACTCCTGGAGCATTTCCCTCCCGCCTCCTGATGCCTCTTTTTCAAGCACCAGGAGGGCTCTACTACACTGCCAGAAGGCCCTCTTAGGTACTTTTTTGGGGGAATGGGGGGCTGGGGGAGATGGCTAAATGCCATCTCTCTGGAGGAAAACCCAGGCTTGTAGGAGGGGATGGGTACTAAAATCCAGAAGGAAGCGGGTTATTTTATTGGTTTTAGGTAAGTGTAGAAGGGCCCTTAGAAGTATGGAGTGTTATGGAACTGCTAGCCCCCCCTCCCTGCCCTCCATTTCACCCCCCCCCCCACTTCCAGCCAAGCCTTGGACAAAAGCATCAAGGCCTCCCCTCTCTTTGGAATGCCGGTTTCACTCGCATTCTAGGCTGTGTGGAAGCAGCCAGAGTTAGTCATTTTCTTTACACATTGAAAAAAATAACATTATAAATTAGGTGCTGGATTCAAGGCAACCTTGGGCCCCATCTACGCATGCTGTAAAATCCAGAATGATGTGGATTATAAAAGGGGGTGGCTAGAAAACATACATCCCTCCTGTGTGCTGTAATGAGCATTAATGTGGGAAATACAAAGTCTGAAATTGGCAACAAAATGAAATGTAGGCTATAAGTGTATGGACATTGCAAAGCATAAATTCAGGAGAAACATTCACAGCACTTGTGTAAACAGCACCACTTTCTCAAGGAGGTAAACAAACCTCCTTTCCTCCTTCTCGGAGAAGAAATTGTTTTCCTTTTTTTTGTTTTTGTGTTAGGAGATGAGCTCCATTGATGATTCTTATCTGATGGACTGCTGCATTTCAGCATATTTCACCAAAACATGGTAAGGAAAAAATATTATCTTGGATGGATTTGGTGCAAGGGGAACGCTGTGGACACCACAGCAGCCTTTTCAGAGTTCCTGGCTGAGAATGGTTATAGACCAAAGTGAAAGACCACATTTACAGAGGGAGTTGAATTTTTTTTAGTTGGCAATTTGGTTTTTATACATTTTCTATATGTATTTTAATATTGCATTGTTGTTTGGATGTTTTTAATGTTTATTGTAGCATTGAATCCTTGCTGTAAGCCGGTCTGAGAAGATCAGGATACAAAAGTTTTAAATAAATAAATAATAAATACATAAATGTGTGAGGAGGCGCTCCAGAATGGGAGTGGTGTTCTTTAATTCTCATTCTGATCCAGATTATGTGGCTATGTGGAAACTGCCTCAGGTAGGTTGGGGGGGAGGCAAGAGGGGGAGGGGACTTTGGGAAATCACATGTGAAGAATTCCATAGAGATTACAAACCAGAAATTTTACCAAACCGGTTGAACACAGTTTCTTGGTTTCCCAATGCAATGTGTAGTCCATCCCACTCCTTATGATCTCTCCCTCCCCTCATAATCCAATAATTAACAATAAATAACAATATTAAAACATTCACGTAAAAATGTAATGATCTTTTACCACCAAGTACAATCACAACAACCACTATAGCAGCAGTGGTGATGTCTTTGCTGTGAGTTGTCAGTAAAGTTTGGATTTAATACAAGCCTGAAAATTCAAGTAAGCTGTAAGAGAAAAGGTGGTCCATTGTCGTTTTTTTGAGGATTCCTTGCTTTTAAAAATCCATCAATAGAGTAAGAAAGCTTCAGAGCACATTGGAATGTTTTTGCTAATGTGCCCTCCCAAAGCTTACACAAAGTTTGTGCATTAAATCATAGAGCAGAGCCAGGGACTAAACACTACTGAAGTCCATAGATCAATATAAGGCAATGATAAAGTTGATAAAGACTGCACTTTTACTGACATGGGTGAAATGATTCGAGACAGGAGAGCAGCTGAGACCAATTCACTATAAACCCCCATGAAAAGCTGATATGTCAAGGGAGTGAGCCTGAATGCAATAAAAGCATGAGATATGTCTGGAAAGTATGAAATTGTAAAAGGCTCAGCTGAAATGAACTTCTTTCTTGGGTTTGAGGGGAGACATAGAAGATGATAGATAGATAGACTGACTGACAGACAGACATAGTTGTCCATACAGTGCCAAAGGAAACGCTTTTAGATATTTTTTGGGGGTAGTAAATAAACATATATCACTTTACCCTGGATTTTGGCATATATCAGATTATATGTTATGAATGTGAAAAGTTGTCAGTTTTGTCACTTTTCTTAAATTCCTACCAGCATTTCAATCCTGCCCCAATTCTGCATGTGACTGTTAGACAATTCTCCCCACTAATAACTGGGATGTGTGAGTATTTGAGCATCTGTTTTCCTGAAAGTACATATTTTCCCCAATGTTTGCATGTCCCCCTATATACTCCCCTTATTGACTAAACATGTTTATACACTTTTCCCCAGATTTATCTGTGAGAGGGACCATTGTTTTATTTTATTACTGTATATTCCAAATCTCAGAAATATTCAGAATTCCAAGACAATATGTACTGAGAGATATAAAATATTCATTTTAATAAGAAATATGAACCCAAGAATTGTATCTTCAACCTTTCACATATGACACTATTCACACAATCTAGAAAAGCACATCATTGCAGGGTTCCTGGTCATAGATCATATGGAGAGAGGAGATAGATGTGCTTGAAGATACAATACTATATCTATCTGCATTGGACATTTTAGACAGGAATGTTCAAACCTATCTCTCATGGCTTTCCTCATATATCCTTGAGACATGTAGTTAATGTATATTGATTAAAAACAGATATGGCCACATATGGAAAAATATCCATATAAAATCTGTGTGTGGAGGCAGCACACACATTCTCTAACTCTATGTTCCACAGAGACATAATTCCTTGTTTCTTCAAATGTGTACAGGTGATGTGAATTTACTGTCTACAACTTTAAGATCAGTTCTATTGCTCTTATGCAATTTATTTTCTGATCTTGTACAACTGTCAGCTCCTTTTTCTACAATCGATCTATCAAAAAAATCAGAATTTCCTATTATGTGCACTTGCCTTAGACTCCTTTGCTGTCTCTCTTCTCTACAGCTTCTCTAAGCTTGAAGACAAGATTCAGTTTCTATAGGAGATTTTCAATAAACCCTCTTAAATGGTGACTTGTCGGTGTTATAGCAAAACTAAAGGCTTCACATTATAAACTCTGAATTAATTGGTCAAGCTGTAAAGTAAGCACCTTTCTATGTATACATCAGCTGACATTCAAGGCAAATGTACATTCATTGGGCCATGGAAAATAAAGGTGGATCTACACAAACTTGTTATCCCCCCCACCAACCCCCGGCTTCCTTTCCCATGTGCCCTGTCCCCTGTCTGACGTCACTGCAGGTGGTGGTAAGTAGTACCGTCCCATGTCCCTAGACTACCCAAGTTTGAGAGACACAGCATGACACTGTACACCATAGCAGCTGGTTCGTTCCAGCTCAAGTATTTACCTTGAAATATAGGCTGGAATTTGGAGTATCCCCCAACTTTAGTCAACATGGGGAAAAGGTCACCTTAATGCACCCATGATACACATTACTCATACAGGGTTTGGCCACTGCAACACTGGGCTGGGGCCCTTTTGCATTAGGCAGTCAGAATAGATATGCCCTATGTCTATTGAAAAAGTACACCCATTCCGTCACAGTGTGTACATGTGTGCAGCTATATGCAGATACAGTTTGCATGGCAGCATGAAATGTTACATTCACACATGTGTAAAGGAATATGCAAATGACTTTCAATTGCTTTGAAAAGAGTTGGTTACTTTCAAGTAGATATGGTTGTGTTTCCCAGTTGATTCGGTATTTTTTCGGATAGTATTTACTTATTTCGGTAGTTTTCTCACTGCTTCATCAGATGGAGAAGCGACTCCATCACACCAGAAGCAACTTGCCGTTTCTCAAATTTTTTCTGGCCATGAAAAACAAAACTCAGATGGAGAACCAAATAAATGCCCCTCTATTAAAGGATGCTGGGTAGCAATTAAAAAGAAGAAGCAAGGGAAATTGTTCTTGAAAATCTTTGATATTTCTTTGCATGGTCAGAGATTTTGTTACACTTCCAATTTTTAGAAACAGATTTCCTCAATCTTCCAAGAGGGAATGTGAGGAAAAGACCTAAATGAAGTTTATTTTCTACGAAGGCTTACTATATAAACTAGTGGTAGTGATACATTCCTCATTTCACTCTAACAAAACAAGTGACATTTTTCATGACAGTTGCTGAGTTTTCAACAGCCTGTCCTTGAGATGTTGAGGCATGTTTTCTTCTTAAATGTGGACAATGACATGTCAATGAGCATTCCTTCCACCCCAACTGCAGTCAGTATTCCTTACATTTCTTAGCTTTGTCTTTCAAGTTGTTCACACCTTATATTACTTTCATTGTTGGCTACAATCCTATATGATCACATAAGGAGAAAGCTGTATTACACAATACAGTAGTAATAAAGGAATTGAGATTTTATTATCAATATTTTATTGTCTTTTGTCCCTGGTCCTCACATGGTGAAAAAGCAGTGGGCACTATTTTCATTGAATTCCCTCAATATCACATTAATAGACAATAGAAATGACATCTGAAGAAGAATGTAAGCTTATGGTTGTAACGCCCTAACTTCTTCCTTCTGCATGTTTTTAACATCCTTGTCCGATGAAAAACCTAGTGAATCTTCAAGAGCTTACATGTTGGTTTTTTTAATTGGATTTTGGTCAGTCAATGAAGTTAACAACCTTTTGTGAATATTGGATTTTGTTGTGTTTTGCAGCAGAGCTACACCTGCCCTGCTTTACAATTAATATTCTACATGAGTTTAAGAGTTCAATGAGAGTTGAGAAATGAAATTAGACCTTTTCATTTATTATCAAGGCATGAGGTCATCCAGAAAATCTAAATTCAGATCTCCAGAAGATAACAAATCAAGTTAAAATGAAGCCCCATTATGGTCAGCAGCCCATTTCCCAGTTGATTTTTAATGCAATAGGATAAAGTGAAATCACAGTTAATTGAGATTGTCTCTGGTTCTTGTCTGGCCTGATAAATAAGACAATTATAGAAAACCTCTCTTTGTCCTTAGACATATATGATCATTGTCACAGTATACTGGTTATACAGGTTTCCTACAGAGTTTCAAGAAGCAGTCCCCAAAAGTTTACTTTCCAGATGAGCATCTGAAGATCTGAAAATTATTACCTAAATTATGCATGACTGATGTTCAAAGTGTTGGCGAAAATATTATCCTCCAATAAGAATCCATCCCATTCCCTAAATTACTAGCTTTGCAAAACTCTTCTATAGGGTTTGCCTTCCAACCCCCGTAATAACGAGGAAAAACAACAATAATATGGATTTAAAATTTGGGCAACTTTATTGAATGTTACCTATTTAACTTTCAACTCAACTAACTTTAGGTGTCAGTTCAACTTGTTGTGGCAAAGCCTAGGTAGTGTCCTATATAGTCTACCTATGCCGTCTCGCCCAGGCACTATGGGTTGGAATTGGGGTGTACTTCTTTCTAAGTCCTGGGGAACTGCAGGTCCCTTCCTTATGAAGCTTAGGAATCCCAGTAACCAAGGCCATTCCAGGGAACAATAAAACAATGTCTTTATTTTAACAAAGTCCTCTTCAGGCTTGGTTCAAAACTTGAGTTCCCCAAAATACATAACAGCTAACTTACAAAGTTGTTTAGTTGCTCTTGGTCTCTCTCTTGGTTGCTGGAACAATGTGTTGTGGAACCCCCTCTAACCTTCCTTCTGAGGCAGGGAGACCCTGGCTTTTGAGCATCTGTATGAAAGAGAAGATCTTTCCTCTAAGCTCAAAGCCAGTCGAAGGCAATGCTATGGCTAGCGTTGCAGTACTTGTGATGGCATGTCACAGCCCAATCTGACTGACCATGCATGCACACTTGCTTCTTGAGACTTCCAGAAGACTGAGTAAACTAAAATGGAGATCCCCCTTCCCTGAGAGAGAGGGTGGGCACCAAACAGGACTAATTATGATAGGCACCTCTGTAGGCCAATGGCTGCAAAAGGGCCCTGCAAACTAGCTGCTGTGAAGCAGAACTCTGTTAATGATTAACTTTCAGGGAGCAGCTCTGAGGCTTCAGCAGCCCTACAAAAATGCAAAAAAGATGCTAACTCTCTAGACTGGAGCAGAATAAACCAGGCACTTGCTGTGCCGGAACACTACCCCTCGGCTATTTAAGGCGTAATACCTGGGTCCCCTGGAGATTTAAACCCGGGCAACCTCAAAGGGAAACGTCAGGAGAATTCTCTCTCAATTATTGAGACCATTTCTGGGCCATTCTAAATCACCTAACCCCCTAAAGTTAACCTCTATGTGAGTGTTTGCGTAATGGTCCACACCCTTAAGGGGTGCCTTAGGTATACACCAACCTTTGTATTTCTAATCTATTTACGCTAAGTCTATTTAAACACCGACCATCCCAGCTAGCCCCTAATAAGAGTATAGGGCAGGCAAAAAACCCTCCTAGAATATAGGAAGGGAAAAAATTCCTACCCGGTCCCGCTGGGCAACCAATAATTATACTGTCAATGGGCAGGAGTGGTGGGTGACGCTCAGAAGCAGAATGAGGGGAAAGGGGCTGGCCCATAGTAAGGCCAGCCCCACCCCCTTTTCTGGATGGTTCCAAAGGATCCACCCAATCTCTTCTCCAGGGGAGGAGGCAAATTGCTCCACCCACCCTACCCCACCCCCAGCTTCGCCGAGGTGGTAAAGTCCCTTATATGTGTTAGTAGGTTTGTCAGCCCCACCATCTTTTCCCATTCACAGCTAGAATTTAACCTGCTTATTTTCTTTGAATGGCTAAACTATGTTTTATATATATTGAGCTAAAGGTTTTTTTTTTAAAAAAATGGAATGCTTAGTCTTAGAAAAAGGCTCAGAAATACTAGACTCAAAAGCATAATATGTTAGACGAAACTCTCAAGATTAAAATCCTGATGAAAGCAGAGTTTTAGACCAACTTGAAAGGAAACATGGAGGAATAAGAGATGCAGCAATTGGTTTGACCTGGACTATGATTTGAATTTGCGTGATTTTAAATGAATGTTTTAATAATTTAATGTTTGAATTACTGTTTAAATTGCAATTGTTATTTATGAATCTGTTTGATGGCATCAAATGGTTGTCTGTTGTAAGCTGCCCTGAGTCCTCAAGGGTGAGAAGGACTGGATACAAATGTGTGAAATAAATAAATAAATGAGCTCTATAATATATGATTACTGCAATAAGAATCATCTGTGTCCATAGATGGAAACAACCAGCTATCCTGCCACAAGAAAAAATGGCTGATGAAGATTTGTAAATTAGGTGAGATGGACAAACTGATGATGCTAATCAAGGAAAAATCCTTGACTAACTTATTTATCTTTTTTTTACAGAAAATATGGGGACAAACTTCAGTTATTGGTTTTATGATTTAGGAGAGTGTTATTAAAAGTAGAAAGGTAGATATATAACAATACCTAAAGAGAGCTGAAAATAAAAAGTAAAAAGCAACAGGTAGTGAGTGTGAGATTTGTAGATTAGCTTTAGTAAATGTAGGATTAGAATGTGTTAGTAGTGTGTTTATTCATGTGACAGTGATTTGCCTAGATATCTCTGCCTAGTAGGCATGAGAAAAAAGTTATGAAAATGAAATGATTCGTAAGAAATTCGTAAGAAATGCTACTTTTGAGTATTTCCGCATCTGGAACGCCAACCAGGAAGTGGACTTTCTTTATAGAACTGGGACCAGGATTTTCTTAAGTGTCGTTATTAGGTCGTAAGGGGGGCACCCTCCTTCTCTCTCACCACCCTCCCACCTCCCTTGCCAATAAGTATTATGGCAAGGCAAGCCCTAAACTCGCTCCTCCTTTCGGCTGGAAGCCTGGAAAAATGTAAACAGAGAGGTTTACTCAGAGTAAATCTGCAAAGGAGGGCACTTTGGATGAAGTGCCCTCCTTTGTGGATTTACTTCTGAGTAAACCTCTCTGTTTACATTTTTCCAGGCTTCCCTGCCTCTCCTGCCTGCCAGGATCTAAAGCATCAAAGAGTATTGGGGTGAGAAACCAACCTAATGTATAATAGAATGAATGCTACTGTAAGTGCCTAATATTTTAAGTAATCCAACTGGTCATATACCTACATTCCATGCACATGCAATAATACAGCAGTAATCCCAATGGGTTTAAGAAGAGGTATAAATTCAAACCGAAGTATTCTGACTGTGGTCCCTCCTCAAGCGGTGCAAACTGCAAAAGGCTCTTCTCTATGAGCCCGGGAAAAGCCAAAAGCCGGGCACAGCGTTTGCTGCCTGGGTGCACACACATACATATTCTTTGGGGGATTTGCTGCAGAACTTCTCTATGAGCCCGGGATTCTGCAGCAAATCCCTCCCCAAAGAATATGTATGTGTGTGCACCAGGCAGCAAACGCTGTGCCCGGGCTTTGGCTTTTCCCGGCTCATACAGAAGAGCCTTTGCAGTTTGCACCGCTTGAGGAGGGACCACAGTCAGAATACTTCAGTTTGAATTTTACCTCTTCTTATACCCATTGTTATTACTGCTGTATTATTGCATGTGCATGGAATGTAGGTATATGACCAGCCTGGGCAAACTTGGGCCCTCGCTCCCTCAGGATCGGGTTGAGAGAGAGGCAGCGAGGAGCAAGGGGGGGCTCCTCCTCCTTTTTTTTGCAGCTTCCAAGAATAGAATACCCCCTCCCTCCCTCCCTCCTTCCTATTTGGAGAGTCCCATCTAGAATTCAGTGTGATTTATTCAAGTTTGGCCTACAACTCCCAGAAATCCCAGCCAATTTACCAGCTGTTAGGATTTCTGGGAGTTGTAGGCCAAAACCATCTGAATGCGCATGCGCTGGCATACGAACTACTAACGAATTTCATTAGTTATTACGTTACATTTTAGAAATTTTGGAAAATTTTTTGTAAGTCTTTCTATTACTAATCAACCCCCCACTTTGATTTTCGAATCACGATTTTTGGGTCCAAAACCATGCCTTCTGCCTAGAAGCCGTTACTGGATGGCTGCGAGCCAGTAAGTTGAAGGTGAACCCGGCGAAGACGGAGATCTTGTGGCTGGGCCGGCCGGAGGGGGTAGAGACCCAGTTGCCGATGTTCGATGGTGCGGCCCTTTGCCCACAACCATCTGTCAAAAGCCTGGGGGTCTGACTGGACACCCAGTTGTCCATGGAGGAGCAGATTGGCTGCACCTGCAGGACAGCTTTCTTTCATCTGCGTCTGGCAAAACGTCTGGCTCCTTACCTCTCCCGTTGCGACCTAGCCACGGTGATCCAAGCCACGGTCATCTCGAGGCTCGATTACTGTAATGCGCTTTACATTGGCCTACCCTTGTCAGTGATCCGGAAACTTAAGCTGGTGCAGAATGCTGCAGCCCGCCTGCTCTCAGGAGCCTTAAGATCTGACCACGTGACTCCACTCTTGCCGAGCTGCACTGGCTTCCAATCGAATTCCGGGTCATCTTCAAGGTGTTAGTTCTAACTTTTAATGCTTTGTATGGTTTTGGGCCAGTGTACCTGAGGGAGCGACTTACCCCTTATGTGCCCGGGAGATCACTGTGCTCTGAGGGGCTTAACCTACTGGAGGTGCCCAGCATCGGGGTCTGCAGACTAGCCACCATGCGTCGAAGGGCATTTTCTACTGCCACTCCAACTCTGTGGAACAGCCTCCCTAAGGAGATCCGGGCCATCCGGGCCCTCCTGCCGTTCCGCAGAGCGCTAAAAACATGGCTCTTTAGAATGACATTTGGCCCCTAGCCAATTAGCCGCTATATTGTACCCATGGTCCTGTTCTTGGCATGCCACTGTGTTTAGTTGGCCGCTGTGTGTTTATTGGGGAGTTTTAAATTTGTTTTAATGTTTTAATTGTATTTTTAATGTATTTTATGGGTCTGCTTACGCTCTTCTGTAAACCGCTCTGGGCACCAGAGAGAGCGGTATAGTAAATCGAATTTAATAAATAAATAATTAATAAATAATATAATTGTGTTCATTGTAGTTTACATGTTACGAAAAACGCTTTCTGGTCTGTATTCTTTACTTTTTTCTTTCTGTATTTCTAAATAGGTTTTTTTTAAAACAGACAAATTAAAAAAATTAAATATATATTGAAATGCTGTAAATTTGAAAAACGAACGAAAATTTAATTGGATGAGGTTGGATATTGTTGAGAAGGCAATGATATCATCATGCCCCTATATAGTTGCTAGGCATGGTTTAGAACCCAAAAATAGAGAATCGAACATCTAATGGGGGGGATTTTTTTGATTAGTAATAGAAAGACTTACAAAAAAATTTCCAAAAATTTTTAAAATGTAACTTAATTACTAACGAAATTCGTAGTTCGTATGCCAGCGCATGCGCATTCCAGATGGTTTTGGCCTACAACTCCCAGAAATCCTAACAGCTGGTAAATTGGCTGGGATTTCTGGGAGTTGTAGGCCAAAACTTGAATAAATCACACTGAATTCTAGATGGGACTCTCCAAATAGGAAAGGGAGGGAAGGAGGGAGGAGGGAGGGGGTATTCTATTCTTGGAAGCAGCAAAAAATGGAGCCCCCTCGCTCCTCACTGCCTCTCTCTCACCCCGATCCTGAGGGAGCGAGGGCCCAGGTTTGCCCAGGCTGAGAGGAAAAGGAAGAGGCCTGAGGCTGTGAGGAATGGTGGGAGTAGAAGTCCAAAACACCTGGAGGGCTGAAGTTGGCCCGTCATGAAGCCTCTTCAAGGCTTTAGATCCTGGCAGGCAGAAGGGGCATGGAGGGCCGTCCACTCCTCCTGCCCTGCCAGGATCTAAAGCGCATCAAGGCTTGGCACGCTTTAGATCCTGTGAGAAACCAACTAATGTATAATAGAATGAATGCTAACTTATAGAGTAAGTGCCTAAATATTATAAGTAATCCAACTGGTCATATACCTACATTCCATGCCATGCAATAATACAGCAGTAATAACAATGGGTATAAGAAGAGGTAAAATTCAAACCAAAGTATTCTGACTGGTCCCTCCTCAAGCGGTGCAAAAAGGGCTCTTCTCTATGAGCCTGGGATTCTGCAGCAAATCCCCCCAAGAATATGTATGTGCATCCAGGCAGCAAATGCTGTGCCCGGGCTTGTGGCTTTTCCCCGGGAGAGGCTGCCTCCCGGGCTCATAGAGAAGAGCCGTTGGCAGTTTGCACCGCTTGAGGAGGGACCACAGTCAGAATACTTCAGTTTGAATTTTACCTCTTCTTATACCCATTAAGTGCCCTCCCTTGCGGATTTACTCATGAGTAAACCTCTCTGTTTACTTCCTTTGCAGATTTACTTCTGAGTAAACCTCTCTGTTTACATTTTTCCAGACTTCCAGCCGAAAGAAGGAGCGAGTTTAAGGCTTGCCTTGCCATAATACTTATTGGCAAGGGAGGCGGGAGGGTGGTGAGAGAGAAGTAGGGTGCCCCCCCCCCCGTACGACCTAATAACGATACATAATAAAATACTGGCCCCCGAAGTTCTATAAAGAAAGTCCACTTCCTGGTTGGCATTCCAGATGCGGAAATACTCAAAAGTAGCAGTTCTTACGAATTTCTTCCGAATCATTTAATTTTCATAACTTTTTTCTCATGCCTAATAGCTGCATATCTGGTGGTAGACATGTAGCATGATTATTTTCCCATGTATTAGTAGTATTGGATACATAAATATTTGCTTACAGAAGCCTATGCACTGGTTCTATTGTTTAAATGAGCATGAGACTAGCAGCCAAATGCCATGTGAATTAAGGAATTGGAGATATCTTACCTAGCATCTGCTATTTCTACTCTAGAGTAAGAGGTACATGGCTGTAGGCACTAGCAGGCATGTGTGCTTTTTGAGCCTGCCTGCATGCCACCCTACACATGCACTCTCCTTGGAAAGAGAGTGTGTGTGTGGTGATGCATGCAGGCAGGCCCGGAAAGCATGCATGCCTGTCAGTGCCTACCGCTGAATGCCTCTTACTGTAGAGTAAGAGGTGCTCAGCTGCAGGTACACTCTGGGCCTGCCTGCACACCTTGCCTCACACACACTCTTCTTGGAAAGAGAGCGCGTGTGTGGCAGAGAGTGCAGGCAGGCCAGACCCATTGTAAATTTACAGTACTACTCTTCTGAACTTTGTGGGGGATGGAAGGAGATATTTATTAATTATTTATTTACATCATTTATATTCCGTCCTTCTTACCCCAAAGGGGACTCAGGGCAGATCACAATGCACATATACAGGCAAACATTCAATGCCATTGACATACTGTACCTCTCTCCCTCTCTCTCCCTCTCCCTCCCTCTCTCTCTCCCTCCATATGACTCTATACAGTCATAGAGGCAATTTAACATTCCAGAAATCAGTTAAATTTAGCCTCTCCACAAAGTGGTACCAAAATTTCCTACTTAACAGATGTAACTGTCTTTTGAGTTGCAAAGGTTGACAATGAGCTACACAAATTGATCGAGAGCTCACCCCGACCCAGGCAGGCCTTGAACTTCTGGTCAGTAGAGATCTTATGCAGCTACACCCAGCCAGCTGCGCCACATTCCCTGCGCCACATTCCCGATAGAAATGTGTATGTAAATAAATTAATAAGCAATGCCATATTCTTTAAAATAATTTGAAATCTAATTATACTTTTCCATATACTTTTCATTCCACTGCCCAATCTTAGATCATAGGTTGGATGTGGAAAAGAGGTTTGCTTAGAAAAATGCCCTCCACCGTTCCCATTCATAGATATGCACACTGACACACACACCCACAGAGAAAACCACTTGTATTGTTATCAGGGTTTTTATTATCATCAGCAACATTTGTGGGAGTAGGGAGTGTATTGATTTGTTGCACATGCCAAATCATAGATCCAATCAAGTAAAATATAGATAATAAAAATATAAAAGTGCATACAAATATAGATATTAAAATTGGTGTTAGTGGCACAGTCACATTGCCATTGTCTCACAGTAGTTATCTCAGTACAGTTGAAAAAGAAATATATTAAAATAAAGTTTCCAGTGATTTTTTCCTAGTGGTGTCCAATAGAAATGTCCTACAAGAAGCTTTCGAAAAACAGATGGATTTTTGTCGATGTTTTGTTTGTTTGGTAGATCACAGTTTGAGCTTGCTTCATTGTTCTTTTCTTTTTTTAATATTATGTCCTTCAGTTAAGAAATATACAGAGACACAAAGCAATGAGATTGTAGCCTGCACCTCACATAGGCACATACACTTTGTAGCAGTGGCATTTCAAGTATACTACAAAAGTCATTTGAAACCCTGGGATTTTTCTACATGTCATATTTTCAGCACAAATTGGGCAGCTGACAAATAGTCCCCAGATCTCAGAGATACGGAATTTTTTTTTAAAAAAAAAACTTGTGGCCTCTAGGTATTCAGAGAAAAAGCAATCCCAACTGCTTGACTCAGAACCCAAAGGTTTGACACAAATCCTTTGAAAATCTTTTTTTTTAATGCTGGGGAGTGGTAATTTTTTGAGGTTTCATGACAGACCTTTTGGCAGCTTTTCTAAATTAGACTTCTTGAAAGCCCCGATGTAGCATTTCTACTCTTTGAACCACATAGATTCATTATCATGTCACCTCAGTGGAATTTCATAAACGTCTCCTCCCAAAAATGGCAGAAGGACCAAGATCAAAAAGATATCTTCAGTCACACTGGAATGGTCTTGACTATTTTACAGCAACCAAGGATTTTCTTTAATAACTGCAGTCATGGTTAGTTTTTTTTTTTGTTCCAATAAAAAATGGGGGGAGTATGAACAATGCATTAGGTTAATTATCGGAATAGCAACAATAACACAACCAGATTTTAATTATATCTTAGGAGGACTAATAATATCACAGCTAATTCAGTTTTTTCTACCGACATAGCTCATGTGTAAAGGCTACACCTGGAGAGAGTGATAATTCTACAAATAAAAACATTGCTCAACTGAATATTCAGTAATAAAATTGCTATGAGATCATAGTCATCTATGTATTGTCAGTAAAGCATATGGGTTATTTCTGTAGCTTTATTTCATGTCGGTAAAGTTCACGCATGCATATCCATCACTTAAATATTTGCAAGTATGAGTCAGCTATTATAGAAGACAAGCAACTATTATTATTAGGAATGAAAATAACATTCATATTTTTTTCTCATTCAAAACAAGAGATGATGCTTAAAAGAGGCGGTGGTAGCTCCATTACTGAAGAAACCATCATTGGACCCTGCGGTTCCCTCCAACTACCGCCCAGTGTCGAATCTTCCGTACCTGGGCAAGGTGGTTGAGAGGGCAGTAATGGAGCAGCTGCAATCCTTCCTAGATGATGCAACATGGTTAGACCCCTTCCAGTCCGGCTTCCGTTCGGGGCACGGGACGGAGACGGTCCTGGTCTCCATCACAGATCAACTCCGCTGCCAGCTCGACCAAGGCGGGTCTGCGCTGCTCGTGTTATTGCACCTCACGGCAGCGTTTGACACGGTCAACCACAATCTTTTGATCCACCGCCTGGCCATGGCTGGAGAGAGGGGGACAGCCCTTAAATGGCTGACCTCCTTTCTCCACCAGCGGTCTCAGCGTGTGAGGAGGGGTGAGGCGGTCTCCGAGGGCTCCCCATTGGTTTGTGGAGTCCCTCAGGGGGCCATCCTCTCCCCTCTGTTATTTAACATATACATGCAGCCGCTTGCACAGCTGGTGCGGAGTTATGGGCTGGTCTGTCACCAGTACGCTGATGACACCCAGCTCATTCTGAGGGTGGAGGGCAGACCGGGTCCGTCCCCGATAATTTCCAGCATTGCCTCGAAGCCGTTACTGGATGGCTGCGAGCCAGTAGGTTGGGGTGAATCCGCGAAGACGGAGATCTTGTGGCTGGGCCGCCCGGGCGGGGTGGAGGTCCGGCTACTTCCTCAGAGGCGTAAAATGATAGCGTCCTCGGGTATAAGTAGATCTACACAATGTAAAATATGATAGATATCAGTACTAGAATGAACGGTGGATCCTGGGCATGTAAATAGTAAGTAATAAAGTGATAATTGCCGTTACAAGTCGTTCAAACAGCACGGAGGACGGGCCACTCCTAGATCCGGAAATGGCAAAGATTGGAAGTCGTCAATGGGCTTAAATAGGGTAGGATTAGGCAAGCTTTTAAAGGGGCACTCACTATGAGTATTGAGTAGAAAGGGTGAGTAAGGAAAGTTGAAATAGGGGACAACAGGTGTGCCAGGTGGATGTGGAGTTTATTTATTAAGAAGGGCATTTATGGTAAGGGGGTCATTAAGTCCCCCCCAGCGTTTCTCGGTGGCAAGTTGCACTATCCAGAACGTCTCTCTGTTCCTTAGTAGGGATGTCATATCCGCATGAGGGTGGCCTTTAACTCTTTCAATGACTTGAATCTTAATGTTGTCAAAGGTGTGTTGTTTCTCAGTGCAGTGAGAATACAGGGTGGAATCGGTAGATTTTAATTTAATTCTGGACTTGTGTTCCAGGGAACGCTCACGTAGGCTCCTAGTGGTGTAACCTGTGTACTGCAGATGGCAGCTGCACTCTAATAAGTACACCAGGCCGGTGGATTGGCAATTTGAGTAGGATTTAAGTTTGAATTGTCTTTTATTTGTTGTGCTAATGACCATTTTTTGTTGTTTAATGTGTTTACAAATGGTGCAAGCACCGCACGGGTATGTGCCAACCACAAGAGAGCTCTTCAATGGGGGTTGAGGTAAACTGGTGTGTGTGAGGATATCCCCTATGTTTCTGGTCCTTTTGTGGGCCACCATTGGGAAATCTTTGAGACCGGGAATGCTGGAAACCAAAGGCCAGTAACGTTTAACGATTTTGGTGATCTGAGTACCATGTGGACTCAGAGTAAGTGGCCACACTATTCTGTCATCCCTTACTCTAGTGACTTTTGGTTCAAACAGAGATTGTCTTGTAAGACGATCAGCTCTTTCCTTAGCTTTATGCAGAATGTGTGTGGGATAGCCTCTGCTCCTGAGATTATGGGTCAGGAGATCGGCTTCCTGTTTGTAATGTACGGGATGAGTGCAGTTCCTTTTTAGACGAAGATATTGACCATAAGGCAAGTTGTTCTTCAGGTTGAATGCATGGTAGCTTTTATAATGTAGGAGACTATTCTTCTGGATGGGTTTCCTGTAGTTCCTGACCCGAATGGTGTCATTGTGAATGTAAGTAGTCACGTCTAAATAGTTAATGCTGCGTGGATCAGAAGTAGTAGTAAAGGAAATGGATACATGCCATTGGTTGAGCCAGGAGTGGAGAGTAGGCATGTCAAGATCTCCTTGAAGTATAAAGTAAAGATCATCAATGTAACGGAACACTCTACGAATCTTAGTAGTTAGAGGAGTAGCATGAGTAGGGAATAACATTCTCTTCTCTAGGGAGATCATAAATATATTGGCAATGGTCGGAGCAGCACTGCTCCCCATTGCTACCCCATCTACTTGGAGGTAATATTGGCCATTGAAAGTAAAGTAATTGTAATCAAAGATCACATCCAACAGTTCCATGAGGAAATGAGTTGGTGGATCTTTGTGCTGCCTAGTGTCAAGTAGGTCCATGATGACGCTCCTTACTAATTCAAGGGGGACGTGGGTATACAAAGAGACCACGTCCGCCGTAGCCAAGTAGTCGGTGGGATTGGTTTTAAAACCCTCGATTTTGGAGATAAAGTCTTTGGAGTCGAGAATGAATGTGGGAGTGTCCGTAGAAAAGGGGTGTAAGATGTCCTCTAAATATTTAGACAATGGTTCAAGCAAGGAAGATACAGCTGACACGATTGGTCTCCCCACTGGGGGGCGCTGTGGCTTATGAATTTTAGGTAATGTGTGAAAAACTGGGACTCGAGGGGATTTATTGACGAGAAAGTCTGCGGTTGTATCTGGAATGTAGCCCATACTATGGCCGTAGTGTACTATGGAAGCAATGGTGGTCATGTATTTCTTAGTGGGATCTCTATCGAGAATTTTGTAAAATTTTTGATCTGATAATTGCCGCATGCATTCATTGACATAATCAGTTCTGTCCATAAGTACAATCCCTCCTCCTTTGTCTGCCTTTTTCCAGACCAAGGAGGGGTCAGATCCTAGTTTGTTGAGGATTTCCATTTCAGTGGGTGTGAGATTACTAAATTTTTTATCAGGGCGGTGATCAATCTTAGAGACTTCTCTCAAAATAATGTCCTCGAAGGTCTTGACATTGTCAGGGATTATGTGTGGAGTAAATTTACTCGGAATTTTAAATTTCTGAGACTGTCCCATATAGTTGGTAGTGGAATCTTTATTGGTGAAAAAACTCTTCAATCTAATGGAACGGAAAAGTGATGCCAAATCCTTGCGTATGTCCAAATCAGTACAGTTAGGCGTCATTACAAAGGAAAGACCACGATTTACAAGAGCTTTCTCCTCTTCGGAGAGTGCGTAATTAGAAAGGTTAAATATTAGGTCGGTCCCTTCTTCCCCTTGGCCTTGCGAAAAAACCGCTGAGGTTTGGGGGCTTCCTTATTGTCAGGGTTCTTAGAGCGGCTCCTTAAAGAGTATTGACCAGAGGGTCCTGCTTTGGCTTGTTCTGATTCGCCTCCACTAAGTTCACCAGAGCCACCAGATTGTATTGATTCTCTTGAAAACCTGATCCGTCTATTGTTGTTACTAAGGTTGGTCTTGGACTGCCATTTAAAGATTTTGCCGTCCTTATAGTCCTTCTCATCGCGTTTAAGCTTTGTGAGTTGGGCTTTTTTTAGGTCATCAAACAGTTTTTGGCAGTCCTCCTGGATTTTATCCAGCTCTGGTTTGCTCGTGGTGCTAGCTAAGGTGGTTTTGAGAGCAGTAATATCCCGTTGTAATTCATCACTTTCAATAGTGGCTTTCCGAATTATCAAAACTAAGAGGTCCCTGGAGCATTTTTCTACTATTGCTATCCATGATTTGATAAATGTAGGGTCATTCTCATAAATGCCCGGTTGGACATGTACTCTAAGGCCTCTGGGAGTCAGTGACCGCCTGACATATTCAGACAAAAATGCTGCATTAGAAGTAACACGCACATGCCTGGTCTCCTTGTCATATAAATCATCTAAGGTTGGTTCGAGTTCTGGATTGGAAGCCTCAGTGGCGTCTTCCATAGGTGGACAGAATTGCCATCTCCGAATGGCAGACTCGACCTCCTGTTCGTTACTTACTCACCCTTTCTACTCAATACTCATAGTGAGTGCCCCTTTAAAAACTTGCCTAATCCTACCCTATTTAAACCCATTGACGACTTCCAAACTTTGCCATTTCCGGATCTAGGAGTGGCCCGTCCTCCGTGCTGTTTGAACGACCTGTAACGGTAATTATCACTTTATTACCTACTATCTACATGCCCATGATCCACCGTTCATTCCAGTACTGATAATTATCACATTTTACATTGTGTAGATCTACTTATACCCGAGGACGCTATCATTTTACGCCTCTGAGGAAGTCTTAACGACGAAACGGCCCTCAGCCGGCTCAGGAGAGAGCTCCCGCCGTCAGGCGACCCTTTTCCACGGCCTTCACTCACCCCGTGAACAAGTGGACCCCCCTACTACTTCTCAGGCATTTGCCTAGCCACCCTTTACTTCAAGGACGCCCTGTAAACTCTTCCCGAACTACCCTACCCGACACCCACTGCAGGCCGCCATTGCTGCGCCCCTGCACATGCGCATTGTTGTTCGGCTTTACAGAGCAGCCCTTGCTGGACTACGACGCCCACAATCCACAGCGGCTAGCCACTGCGCATGCCCGCATTAGATTTACAGCATCTGGATCTTCTGGCGTCTCCAGCTCCCTTTTCCGCTTGACTCGGATCACCAGGGGAACTTCCCACCTGAAAACGGTCGATTCCATTCCATTGTGACTTTATGGGACTGTTTTCTCTCTACAGGAAGGTCCTACTATCTTCCTTTCTGTACTGTCCGACTTCTCCATTGATGTATTAAGACTTGCCATTGGGCTATTTTGATTTGTATGAACTGTATTGATATTTGCCATTGTGCTATTTTGATTTATATGAACTGTATAGAGTATCTTGTATAGCGACACTGCTTCAGTGGTTTATCCACATACAAGTGTTTGTATTTCCCACTGTGGACATTTACATAGAGAAATATTGCTTTCTAAAGAATTGATTTTATTCAAATTGTTTGATTGTGCTTATTTGCATACTTGAATAGCTGCATAGCACTGATACTACGGTGCCGCCCACTGTTGATTTACTGTCCATCTGGACTCCCAGCTGTCCATGGAGACTCAGGTCTCCATGGTCAGCAAGGCTGCTTTCTTCCATCTCCGCCAGGCAAGGAGGCTGGCCCCCTACCTCTCCCGAGGCGACCTAGCCACGGTGATCCAAGCCACGGTCATCTCGAGGCTAGATTACTGTAACGCGCTCTACATTGGCCTTCCTATGTCGGCGATCCGGAAGCTCAGGCTGGTGCAGAACGCTGCCGCCCGGCTCCTGTCTGGGGCTCCAGCAGGTTGCCGTATAACACCAATCTTGCAGGATCTGCACTGGCTGCCCATTGAGCACCGGATCGCCTTCAAAGTGTTGGTTCTTACCTTTAAGGCCTTATACGGCCTGGGGCCAGCGTATCTGAAGGACCGCCTCACCCCTTATTGCCCTCCGAGACCACTCCGATCCGAAGATGCCAACCTTTTGGTAATACCAACAATAAAGTCGGCGCACTTGACAGCAACCCGTCGGAGGGCGTTCTCAGTTATAGCCCCTACGCTATGGAACGCCCTGCCGGCCGGCACTAGGGCCTCGAGGGACTTACTTCAATTTAGACGGGCCTGTAAGACCCATCTATTTAGGCAGGCCTTCAATGAGTAAGCCCTCTAACATGTTGTTTCGTCTGCCCGGGTGTGATGCTGCTTTCTTATCTGTTTTATGCTGTATTTTATTGTATTTTTAATGTTATTGCTCTGTTTAATTGTATGTTGACATTGATGTTTTTAACCCTGTTGTGAGCCGCCGCGAGCCCTCGGGAGTCGGCGGCCTAAAAGCCACAATAATAAATAAAATAAATAAATGTATTGACACATTATGATATAAGGTTTTTTTTTTATTTCTAGTGATTTTTCTGTCTTTTCAGGGTGCATGTCAATACTTTTTTGAGAGAATTTTTTTGAGAGGCAGCAGAAACAACTGTAATATGTTGACCTGCATCTTATCTGGCTTACTTATCAATTCGGCCTTTGTTGGGTAGATATGGGGGCTTCTAAAATATAGTTGTTCCCCTATAGAGCCAAAAGCCATGATCTAAGAAATGTTGACACAATAATCAAAGCTCCAAATGGTATCTGCCCTCTTACCATCATACTAGATACAAACATAGTAATTTTAGCATATGAAGTTCCTATTCCTACCGTAACCTAACTACCTTTTCCCTTGTTATAGTAATCAAAATATCAAAACTATAATAACAAATTAAGTAATTAAAAATCTGCTATGCTTTCGTGACATCCGGAATTTCCTACCTGAGACAACCAACCTATCTAATGGCATTGTCATGTGGACATACATAGATGAATTAATTTCTAACTTTCTTTAGGAGTGAAAAAAAGTATTACAAGATAAGAGTCAAACGCTATTGATAATGAGAACAGTAACTACTCATTCACCTGCTCCAATAAAAATCTTGTTTGGAAGAAGGAAGCTGATCTTCAAAGCTCTGCATGGACATTAACTTCATTGTAGAACTAAGTATTTATTATAGAACTTGAGTATTACTATAGCTCAGCAAACCTGACCACCAGGTAGTTACTCCATCATTTGCAGAGGAAAAGGAGACAGGGTGCTGATGTATTATGACCATAGAAACATTGTAAAAGCTATACGATTTTGATTTCTACAAAATCTGCAAAAAGGTTTAACAAATTAAGAGTTCTGAAGAATGCAAATACACATGAGCCTTTTGCAATATTTGGTGGTCTTAATAAAAGATTCACCCAACTCTGACCAGGCCCCGTGATACTGTTCCTTCTGCTGGTTCATACCTAAAGAAACTTCTGAGGTAACAATGGGGAAAGGGAATAATGTGAAGATTTCAAATTTTCATAACAAAAGTGTCTTCATGACTTTTGATTTAGTGTTTAAACATAAACAAGTTTGACAAGTAGTATTCTACAAATACTAGGCTTGTGCACAGATTTGTTTTGGACGTTTGCCTTTGGCTTGTTCAGTAATGGCAAGGGTTCTGCTGCCATGTTATTTTGACCGAAATGGACCACATGGTTGCCGGTTGTGGCTACTTCTGTTCTATTCAGGATCACACAGCATGCGGAGAGGCTACCACGTGGTTTCACAGGGTTTCCCTGTGGGCCCTGTCTGTTGGGCTAATCAAAATAGAAGAAAGCCATGACGTGTCTTATGCATACTATATCTATTGAATGGGGTGAGCACTTCTGTTTTATCCTCTCTATAGAGAGAGATGCTTCAGTCCAATTGCCTTGCCACTTGCTCGCAACATTAGCTGTTGGCTTAGCTCATTGGCTCAAATTTTCTCAGTTTTTTTGTAGTAAAATTAGGTGCCTCGGCTTATACTTGAGTCAGCTTATACTTGAGTATATATGGTAATTTATTTCCTTTACAATCTCTTCAAAAGTTCTCTCTGTTGTTTTATTATATTTCTCTGTGCGCTCTGCCTTCTTAATTTCATTTAATAATAATCATTTGGCTGTTAATTATAACAACAACACTATTGAGCTTCTATGGAAGCTTTGCCAAGCAATCAGAACCCATCCTTGCCACCTGATGATGATGATGATTAATAATAAAAAAATTAAGCTTCTGTGGAAGCTTTGCCAAGAATCTAACAAAACCCAACATCTCTCTCTAACTCCAACCTCCATCAGCACATAAAAGATTATTGTTAGTATTCATAAGAATTGTACCAGCAAAACACCTCCAACCCAAGTCTCATCAGCCTTCCTTTAACAATAGTAACAACAATCATATCATTTGTAATCTGTCTACCTTCTTGATTTCATTTAATAATAATAATAATAATAATAATTTGGCTGTTGCCACCTTAAAGGAATTGGGCTTCAGTGGAAGCTTTGCCAACTTTCCTATACCAATCCTATCTGTTGCAATCTCTCTGCCTTCTTAATTTCCTTTAATAATAATTTGGCTGTTGCCTAATAACAATAAATAATAAAATTGCTGCTGCTCTTCAAGAAGTCCTTCAGAAAGCTAGTGAAAACCTGGCTATGGAACGAAGCATTCCCAGAATAAGGACTGAGACTGGTTATAGTCCAAAGTGAGTGACCACATTTACAGACTGAGTTGAACTTGTTTTTAGTCGGCAATTTGGCTTTTATGTATTTTACCTATATGTATTTTAATCTTGTATTATTATTGGATGTTGGATGTTTTTAATGTGTATTAATAGCATTGAATCCTAAAAATCAGGGGATCACCCAAATGTTAGGAAACTTAGTGGACTAACAGTTGGAAATGGGTCCTCCAAGTGTGGACATTGTCATCCTGATAGGCCTAAAAATGACAGAAAGGGGAGCCCATGAAGCCCTCCCCCATTGCTGCCAATGGGCTGGATCTTGTTGCATTTTTCAGCTGTGGACCGAAAACAATTTTTCAGATGCCCAGCTGTTTTTGGAAGGGGCGTGAAAATGGATCCGTGGGTTCACTGAAATTCAGGTAGAAGAAATTGATTGCAGTTCAGTTCCTATGATACTAATGGTCCTTTCAGATTGAATAATTAGATTGAGGGAAGTAATGGCGGCTCTCTATTCGCTTTGGTTACACCTCACCTGTAATACTGTATCCAATTCTGGGCACCACAGTTTAAAAGCGATCTTGACAAGCTGAAAAGCATCCAGAGGAGGGCAACTCAAATGATCAAAGGTCTGGAGACTATGAAACCCTATAAGGAGCAACTTAAAGAGCTAGGTATGTTTAGCCTGAATAAGAACAGATTGCGAGGATACATGATAGCCATGTATAAATATGTGAAAGGATGTAATAAGGAAGAGAGAGCAGGCTTGTTTTCTGCTGACCTGGAGACAAGGACTTGGAGCAATGGGTTCAAATTAAAGGAAAGGAGATTCGACCTGAACATTAGGAAGAACTTCCTGACTGTAAAAATTGTTCAGCAGTGGAACCCTCTGGTCTCAGAGTATAGTGGAAGCTCCTTCCTTGGAAGCTTTTTAACAGAGGTTGGATCGACATATGTCAGGAATACTTTGTGCTTTTCCTGCATGGCAGGGGTTGGACTAGATGGTCCATGTGGACTCTTCCAATATTATTCTTCAATGATTCTATAACCAATTATCCATACCATAACACAATTCTCACACCTTTCAAGCTTTTACATATATTGAAGTGTATTCAGACACCCCCTGCTTACACAATGTGTTAAGGACCAGAGTCTTGTCAAAAAGTGGAAATGGTTTTAAAAGGTGGAACCTAGGACCATATGGAAATTCTGAGAGTGATATAATCTACTCCGTGCCTTAGGGCCTTACATATAAATGTAACATTCACACAACACTAAGGCTAGAATGCTTTCTCAAAGTCTGTCTCCTTTTGTGGATCAGTCTGGAAATTATTTATTTTGATTTGCTCAATATTTAAATTTAGGTAAAATGTTTGGAATGCAGAGAATTATATTCTCATAGGTCATGTACATAGATTTGTTTTATATTTCACATGAGCAATATAAAATGGGGGAGGGGGGGCAATAACAACCACAACAGTGTACTTCATTTTTTAAAGAAATACAACAAAGGCCTATAATGACTTCCATATATGGGTTGTACCAAAGCTGTCTGTATTATCTGCCTATTTATTTCCAGTCTTCAAAGCCCCAATGACTTCTTAAATTGCTCTAACAAGAAATATTCCTTTTAAAGACTTAGGAAGAAAACTACCTCACATTCTCTTCATGTACATTTATTTCTTTTCTTGTTTTAATATAAACGTGATGCTTACTGTCATATCAATCCATTCCTGTTTGAAATGGAGTTGGAACAAACTCCTTTTAACTGCATCCAGAGACCTAATGAGCACCAAATTCTAGTACTGTATTTTAATTAACATGTCACTAGCGGGAAAAATATCTGATTCTCGGAATAAAGATAATCAGGTCAACTCTTTTAACATCAAGGCCCCACCCTCTTCCCACCACATTTTAGCCTTTAACAACTTGAAATTGGATTATCCTGACCCTGTACAATGCTGTGGTCTTTTTTCTTTCTCATCTTTTTTTTAAAAAGGATAATGAGTGTTTGAAATGGATGACTGAATTCCCCTCCCTTGCATTTAATATGGTCTCTTACTTTTAACTAAATCTCTATAAGTTTTGCTGACAGTCTTCAAGGACATACATGGAATATTGGGGATTAGCAAAATGCAGTAAGCGTAAGACAACTTCCTCCACACATGGAAGTCATAACCAGAATCCACTTCTAATTGTGACCTTTGGATTTCCATAATTTGGGGAAGGGGGGATTTATAGTAACTGCATTAATTTTGAGGCCTCCGGAAGTAGTGATTGCCCTTAATTTTACTTCTTAGGGTAATTTTCACCCCAAACATTTTGGAAGTTGTGAGACTTTGGGATCATAGAGAGGTTGGTGGTAACAAAGAGGTTTTGGGGCTGTGTGCCATATTTTCTTGGTCTAGAGGTGAAGAAACTGGCGTATAAACCTAGGTTCATATGATTCACAGCAACAATTGTTCTTGGAAAGACAACATTCTAAAATCCATTCCAGAACTGAGGTGTTTATATAGGTATATGCAATTGTGAAACAATACAATAAAAAAGGGACCCACAGCTGAATATATGTTGATAGATATGAGCAACTCCTGTTTACATCTAAGTTTTGAGTCAGATGAACAATACACCAGGATTTGAGAGGGCTCAGTATTTTAATGCAGTTTGACATCATCTTGTTATGCTTATAGTTTGGTGAGGCACCTGGCAAAGAAAGCTAAAGAACTTGTACAACTTCAATTCCCCCATAATTCCATAGCATTGAGCCATGGTAGCTAAAGTGATGTCAAACTACATTCATTCTACAGTGTGATGCACCCCTAGTCTTTCTTGAGCCATGAAACCCATGAATGCAACCATATCCTTATCAGAGAAAAGGCAGACTATAAATTCAATGAATCTGAACTAAAATAGTTTGCTTATCTGTCTGTGGTATACATATCCCATTTGGACAACACAACAAATACCTCAAATTCTGATATATTGCTTTAGTTTGTAATTCAAGTTACAAGTCATGTCAAAATTCCAAAAGTTCCACATTGAGAAGTGGCTTTCTAGAAACAAAAAAGTGTGTTTGCTATATCTCAGTAATAAAATATTTTAAACATAGAGACATATTGTAAAAACAATGTGTTTGTAATCTCAAAACCTGTCAATCTAATTTTTATTGTTACTCAAGTTACAAATTTTCACATCAAAATTCCAAATTTGAGACAAGACAAATAAAAAAATGAATCTGCCACTAGAAAATCTTAATAGGCCTAGAAAACAGGAGAAAAGTCATTGAGGTCCTGCTGATAAAATTCTTGAGACAGGAGAATGAAGGATGGAAATGAGAAAAGGATTAAAATAATTTTGCTAAAATGGTTGAAGTGTTCTTTTCAGAAAGTGGGACAATGAAGAGGCTAGTAATCTATTTTGATGGCATATTTGCACGGTCTAGGGCCTGTGTACCTGAGGGACCGCCTTACTCGTACGTTCCCCCGAGATCACTGCGCTCGGAAGAGCAAAATTTGCTGGTTATACCATCGTCCCGCTCCTGTCACTTGTCCAGTACAAGACAGAGAGCCTTCTCTGCGGCGGCTCCAACACTCTGGAACTCGCTCCCTAACCACACTCGAATGGTTCCCGAACTTCTCCCCTTCCGAAGGGAATGCAAGACGGCCCTCTTCAGATTGGCATTCGGGTAACCTCAAATCCTATTGGGTCTGTCCCGTCTCAGTTAGGAACCGTAGACTATACCATCAGTGCTACGTACTACTGTTTTTACTGTATGTTTTATGATATGTTTTATGTTTTTATGATGTGTTCTACTGTTGTGCTATGTTTTACTATATGCTCGCTTTTTGTGATCCGCCCCGAGCCTGCGGGGAGGGGCGGAATATAAAATCGAATAAATAAATAAATAAATAAATATTTTCTTTTAATTTGCTGGTAGTATTTTTTGTTTTATTTTATTAATTATTTTAAGAGGTCGAGCAGGGAAACAGGAGCTCCAGTGGAGTTTTGGGGGGCATATTAGGGATGGATAGCAGCAGTACTAAATACATTTCTGTTAGTAAATTAAAAAAATTGTTTAGAGTGCAAATTTGTATACAGAATAGGTAAAATCAGTGGAGTAAGAAGCAAATACACAGCTTAATAGAACATGAGAACTAAGTCTGATTTGCAGTTGTAATTTTTACGATGGGGTAGAGTGAGGCGGACACATATCTTGAGGAAGAACTGCATAGGAAAATGGGAATCCTCCTAATGCGAAGTGAATATGTATAGAATACCATATGCATGCTCATTTAGAGAACAATTTAAGGTGTTAGGTTCTATCTATGATTTTACTTGTTTCAAGCAAACTGTTTTCTATTTTTTATAACACTAATCTAGTGCATTTTATTTCATCTAGATTTTGGCAAGCTACCGCTGTGTTGTTTATATTACCACTACATAGGAGGCTTGGTTGGAGTTCTTTTTGCAGACTTTTATTTTCAGGTCTTTAGAATATAGCTTCCAAGAGCAACGTAGGCAGTGCTGCATTAAATCAGATCTTCCGCTAACAATGGTTGGCAATGCCTAATGACTGAAAGCAATAGCTTTGTTATTGGATGGGTTTCATCTGTCCCTGACAGAGTATGTTTTCGGTCTAGTAGTGAGACATGAACTACACATCATTCCCAGCTTTATCAAGTATCTATCAAACAACAGAAACAGAAAAAGTGATGGGTGGAGAAAGGATAAAGGAAGGAAGGGAAGGTGCATACATAATAAGTCACCACTGTGAGAGGGGCAGAAACTAAAAAAAATGTGTTGTTTTTCAGCTTTGGGAAAAAATGACAAAAAGGAGTGAAAAGGAAACACCAACATGTATTGTGGGAGGGGGGTTTATGAGATATGCTATGGGACAGAGTCAAAAGGGGGAAGAAGAAATTGGAAGTAGAAACTGTAAAGAAGTAATTGTGTCAAGTGGATGGGGAGCCATTGAATCTCTGGATCTCATCATATTGGCCACCAGAAGTACTGTGGATAGTAGCAAATTTGGCTGTGCCTGCCAGGAGAAATGGGGAACCCATCACCCCACATCACTTGACTTATCACAAATCCAATCCTATGGGGAAGAGTCCACTACCCACCTTCCCCGATTATTGCTGGTACAACATGGGAAACCCAGCTTCCTCTTTTGTTGCTGATACAACACACTGGATCCAATATAATTTAGTCACAGAGCTCCTCTAGATGTAACTGTACATCGTGGGATGGGAGCTGGCACACTCTGTGGCTAAACTATAGCAGAACCAGCATATGTTGCCAAAATCAATACCATCTGATGAGGTTGTCTGACAAATCATTATTCTACGGTGCAGACCATTGAGTTCAGTGGTGTCTTCTGCCAGATTAGGTAAGGACTGCAGCATTATATAGTTAGGTCTTAATTATCCAAAAGACTGTATTTCCCTATATTAACTTGCAAGAACCATGAGATCTATAGGAGAAGGTTTTGTCTTGGTCCAGCATCATCATAGGCTAGTGTGGTGATGACAAATTAAAAAGTCTTCTCGGTGGCTGCTCCCAGCATTGTTCCCTTGTGAGGCTAGGGTTGTCATCTCCCTCCTTTATTTAATTATATTTTAATATGTAAGCAGAAATGAGGTTATATGTGTGAGCCATCTTGTAATACAGTGGCACATGCAAAGCATCTCTTTGAATTCCATCTTTTACTTTGTTATGCTAAAGCCTTTGCACACAGAAACTAATAATCAATAATCTGGTTCAATAACATATGGACTCTTTTTGACTAGAATAAAATCTGATGTTGGATATTTTCATTTAATTCCCTCTAGCTTTTATAACCCAATTCCTAATATAATTTTCCCCTCACTTGCATCTAATACAAATGTCTCAAATCTGAGAATGGATTTTATTTTTTTAAACTTCAGAAATGTGTATTGTGAAGTAATATATTTCATTTATATTTGGATGTGAGGAGAATTTGATTCTGAACATGGTTTAGACAATAGGATCCCTTGTGTGTATTGCTATTGATGACAAAATGTTGAAAAGCACTTCTACATAGGGGTGAACAAAAGAAACAGTAGAATAAATACAAATATCAGTGTCAAGTCAATATATAAGGCAATTGTCTTGATGCTGCCCAGAGAGTATTTGCACTTTCTCATAGCATTATTGCCATATACAGATGCATTCACAACAACCCAGTGACTGTCCTAATGATTTTAGTGATATAAATAAAATTCTTAACTATATCCCTCCCAACTGATGTTCAAATTCACTACACAATCACAAAAATTAGTATACGCCAGCATTTATTTAGCATATGAGAAAATGTGAATTTCCAAGTATCACCTGTAACACAGTCCCTGTCTGGCATGATTACATTCTTAAACTGGTTGCAAAGACCAAGATGCGGTATCAACAGATTATTTCCCCACATTAATTGATCACACAGTTCAACAGGCATCTGCATTAGCTAGAAGTTATTTCTTCAATTAATCTCGAATGTATGTATGAATGATTGTACAAAATGGCATGGCACAAAATTCATTGATACCTATACTTTAAAATGGCATCAGAGGGATCATGCGAACTGGGAATGCACTGTGTGCATTGTACCTTGGCTTTCCCCAAGAGGCTAATAGTTTCTCACTTGAAAAATAAGAAGATGTTGTTGTCTCTGGCATTGTACAGCAATTGACCAATATTTACCCCTTGTCGGTCAGTGGATTGTACAAACTCAACCCATGTGACTGGTTGGGCAGAAATGCAAATGCTCCAAGATGCTATATTAACAGATGTGATAAAGTTGTGGCTACAGGTTCAAAGGAACTATTTGAGTGGGGAAAAGCTGTGATTGAACAATGACTGAACTCGTTTTTGTAGAGTCCATGGCAAAGTAACATTTCTTTTGATTTTGCACATACAATTCAAACAGCTATATTCACTCAGACCAATCTAGTTCCTATTCTTCATAGTATTTATTGATAGAGGCATGAGAGGCTTTGCAATTCCTACTTCACTTCTTCATAGGGATTTTTTCTAAGCATAATACTAAGCTCTGCAAATTTTCAAGGGGAACCTTTTCATTTAAAATTCAACAAATTCCCAGAAAGGAAAACAAATGAGAATGACCTGTCTCAATTATCTATAAAGTAATTTAAGAGTCCTGTTAAATGCAAGCAGTGGGACATGGATTAATAATTCACAAGTTATCCAGCAAATAATGTGTTAGAAATAAAACAATTTGATTGATCTTACTCGAGACCTACATTGGCCCATCAAACTCAAGGGGTGAATTTAGGCAAATCACTTCCACTGTAATATATTTTTCAAGTGAGAAAGGAGATATAATGCATGAAGTCTTCTTGGCTTTAGGCAACCCTCATCCTCCTTCCTTTGTCCTCCAGCGATTACCAATTGTTGTTAAAACCTAACTTGTCACCTCATCACAATACCCATAAATTTTGTATTTCTTTGCTACTTACACATTATCAGTTGTTCATACATGGCTAACATGGTATGTTCCTGTGCACTTCACTCCACTCATCTGATGAAGTAGAGCTACATACACTTCCTTGGATGTATAGAGTAAAGTATCTAGGAACATACTGTATATAAGCAGATTTTATGTGTGAATAGCCAGAGAATGGCAAACTTGTGAGCATGGTGATGACATGACCAGTTCAGTTTTAATGATGACCAATGGGGAACGAAGACAGAAGGACAGAGTTTGCCTAAAGTCAAAGAGAGTGGGTATGAATGGTAGAGGTCATTACTGGAATATAATGTGATGTTGGGGGTATTGACTAGTGGTATAATGTCTGTACCATACCCAAAAGTAAAAAATTCAAATGGCTGGGATTTCTGGATATCTTACATTTCTATTTGGACAAGCAAGACAGTTTATGTGCCAGAGGACAAATGGACATAAATCAAACATGAAGAATGAAAATAAAAAGAAACATGTCCATATATCATCTGGCACAAATGCTTGTTTGTCCAGTGTAGGATGCTGGGGGGTATTTTTGATGGTGGCTGGCATATATTGCATTAGAGAATGGGCACATGAAAGTGCCTGTAATATTGTGATTAATGTCATTAGGACTTGGTCCTGTGATGATATTTACTTAGTAGATGTGTAGGAAGAGTTGGCACCTGAGTTCCTCTTAAGGTCATGTATTCATGTTGTGTGTCCTCCTGTAGACAAGTAATTGTTTGAGACTACAAGCTGTATGTAGGCAAGTAAAGGCATATCATCAAGAAGAGCAGCTATTTTTTCTAGAATAGATTGTAGTTCACTAATGATATGCCTGAGTATTCTCAACAAGAAGCTGTATGTGACCTTTGGGGGCATTCTGCCACTTTAAGACTTCAGTCTGTTTATCATTAGATTAGCCAATACAATAATCCTTAATACAATTCTCACCTTCTGGATTTTTAAGGATGTCTTCATTTATTCTTCTTCAGGAGTCCAAATATGAAGATATTCATCAGTATACCACAGACAGAGGAGAGGTTTTTAGATAAAGATGATGAGGAAACGTTGTGGGTCAACCATGAAGATATTGGCATATTGTGTTGCCATTTGAGAGCCCATGCTAGTACTATTGACTGGAGAATATATTGATACCAAAAATGAAGTAGTTATGTATGACAAAAGTTAATAAGGGTCCTTCAGCTAACCTCTTTTCTTAGCTTATGTCATCTAACAAAATAATTGTGTGAATTACATGCTTTACATGCCCACTAACTCAAGCTCCCTATAGAGAATCTGGGATATAAATTTGATAAACATGAAATAAAACCATGCTCACTGAGAACTGTAGAACTTCGGGAATTCTACTCCTTGATAAGCCACAAGGAAATATGGATTGGTTAAGGGAAAACAGCACTAGGTGGATTTCTTCCCTTCCCATTTCTTAAAATCAAGTACATTTTATAGATTTTCTGCTAACAAGGCAAAATGCTTCAGGGTCTTCAGTTTCAGACTGAATGCATAACTAAGTGGTACTCATTTAAGATTCTTCTCTGAACATCAACCAAAATAATAGCTTTTTCTATTTAAAAAAACTATTGATGCTTTTGTTTCTTTTCCCTTTCCCCACTTTTATTTTTAAACAAGATTCTTGTTCTGTAGAGTTCAAAGCAAACCTGCTGTGCCTGGCATCCACATAAGTCTGGGGTTCCACCAATGTACTTTCTTGGATCCAAATAAGAAGTAATTTCAATGGGAAGGGAGTATTAAGTCTATTGGCTTTCCTTGTGGCTTGGAGGGCACATTTAACCCATCAATCAAGTCTGGCAGCCTGGAGATTCTTCGGTGCATCCCCTAATTAAATAGTGTAACAGCTAGACTGTGAAAGATGTGTTGTGAATCTGGGAGACTTGGCAGGAAAGGCAACTAAAACTCTGCCGGAATGTATATTTCTTCATAGAGAACACATTTAATTTAACCGGGACAGCTGATTTTTCAGCATTCCAGCCCAGCACTAGCTTCATTCACTTCTCTGCAGCTCCTGCCAATGCAATGTTTTGCAAATCAGTATTTAAATAGCCTTTGGGTACTTCTGTCTTCCACTGGGTTGCTCTCAGGCATTTAAATCATCACCATTAAAAGAAATATTTTGCATTCTAATAGTGATGCCATAGCATTGTTCTTCTCTTTTTAGAAATATATTTAATTAGTGGGGAAAAGTGAATTTCTCATATGCTGTGGTTTCCATTAGCTTTCATTATTAGTGCCACAGACTAATGGCTATAAATAACAGGCACATAAAAGCTTTTGAACACAAGAAGCCTAATGAACCCATTGTACTTGGGGAAACGTGCATTTTCTAAGCAAGTGATGACAGGCTTTTAAAAGGTACATTTAGTGCTAGATTTGTTTTTTGTTTGTTTTTTTAAAAAAATCTTAATTCCACCACCCTTTGGAAAATATGAGACATTTTCAGAAAAAATGCAGTGCTTAGTCTGACTTGACAGTCAATGCTGGAAGCAATATAACTGATCTGCTTGGAAACATATTTAATTTGGTTGCTGAAATTTGGAGGCTAGGAAGATATGCTTGAATTGGGGAATTGTCCCCCCCCCCCGCTTTTATGTTTTATAATTAAAAACAGAAAAACCCAAACAAATCTCTAATGGAAAAATGGGACAAGAGGTAGGGTATACCGAAGAATTCTAATTCAACATTTGTAGGTGGTATTGAACTATATGCATACTTATGAGGGAAGTAAACATTTGCTCATTTTGCATTTTAATGTACACTGTCGTAATTTGTATTTCTCAAAGATGCAAAATAGAACATAATTATATTTTTGTCTTCACACTTCTTCAGATTTTCTGATGAATTTTTTCTGTTTAAAGATTACACACACACACTAGAGGAAACAGCATACAAAAAGTCATATGTTGGGGCAAGTGTTTGCAAGAAATGTGTGCATTAGGGATTGACTCACAGTGATTCATAGTGCTTATATTTGCATGAAAAAATGATCTTTTGTGCAGACTTTAGGAAATGGGGCAGACAGAGCTCACACATGAAGAAAATATAAATGCTAAACAAAAAGGAACAGATCCATCCATATTATGGAGCCAACTATTTATTTATTTATTTATTGCTTTCTATGTCAAATCTTAGGCACCAGAATGGATGGAGACAGTACTTGTTTCATAGCTATTTCAGTAGGAATTGGCATCAGATGGTCTAGCTCAGGGGTGTTCATTAGGTAGCTCGGGAGCTACTAGTAGATCTTCAGCCCTCTTCCAGGTGATCTTCAGGCCTCACCAACCGGATAGGGCGCTCCTGCCATGCGCGCGCACACCCTGCATGCACGCGCGCTCTTGCTGCTGGCTTCCGCTCTTGCGGTGCTTCTTTTGCCTGTGGGACATTGCAGGAAGAAGGAAGCACGAGGCGGAGCCTCTGGATGCCCCGCCTTGTGCTTTCTCCTTCCTGCAATGCCCCACAGGTGGAAGAAGTGCTGTGCGGGCGGAAAACAGCAGCAGGAGCACGCATGGCGGTGGGAGCACATGGCGGCGGGGGCAGGTAGATCTTTTGGACTTGCTTTAAGAGTAGCTCGCATGCTGAAAAAGTGTGGGCACCCCTGGTCTAGCTGTAATTTTGTCTTTATTTAAAGGAGTGTTTCCCCCAAGCACTGATAGATGTCTCTTGCCCATAGCACATGATTTTCTCTGTCTGTGAATCTTGCATTTTTAAATAATATTTATTCAATTTTAAAACATGCATGAAATAAAAATTGAATTGTAATCTTGCATTTATCATGCTGTTAATAGTCATTAAAAGATTTTTTTTTCATGCCAGAAGTGACTTGAGAAACTGCACGTTGCTTCTTGTGTGAGAGAATTGGCCGTCTGCAAGGATGTTTCCCAGGCAACACCCAAATGTCTGATGTTTTACCATCATTATGGGAGGTTTTTTTCATGTTCCCACATGGGAGCTGGAGCTGACGGAGGATGCTCAACCTGCTCTCCCCAGATTTGAACCACTCACTGCCTGTAAGCAGTCCTGCGTCACAAGGGTTTAACCCATTGCACCACCAGGGGCTCCACATCAGAAGGTAAACAGTAGTTTTGTAACTTTGATTGCTGAGACATAAACACCTGATGAAATACATTAAAATAATTAAACTGAAGGAATTTGGACCTTTCTTAAATTTCTCATTTTGCCCTGAGTGATGACCTGCAGTACAATCTAAGTTATGAGCAACAAGCCACAACTGTAACTGTTGAGCACAACATTTGGACATTCAAAACAGCTATTCTAGAACTCTAATGCAATGCATGTGCCATTAGTGTTACATATCACTGACAGCTAGATTGGCATGGAAATGCCTTATGTGCACTAGGGATGGTCAATTGTGAATTTTTTTTGTGTTCCAATGAATGTCCAGAATGAGAAAACAAGCTTTTATTTTGTACAGGTGGTGAACACTGATGGAAATAAAATAGCACAATTGGGAAAGGTGTCCTCTCTCACCATTATGAGAAAAACACTGGATTTCTCAGATGATTATGGGCCTGGCAAAGGGAAGGGAAGTAATGCTTCTTCATCAAGAAAACTAGCTCAAGAGTGAGCATGTTCAGGCATACAAAAATGGTTCAGTGACAGATAGTGAACAGAACTGGAAAGCTGAAGGAATGGATAAAACACTCTTCTAGAAGAGCTATACCACATTTGCTGATATTTGAAAGAAGCGGTGGTAACTCCGTTGCTGAAGAAGCCAGGGTTAGACCCCGCGGCCCCCTCCAATTACCGCCCAGTGTCCAATTTGCCGTACCTAGGCAAGGTAATTGAGAGGGCAGCAATGGAGCAGCTGCAGACATTCCTGGATGACGCATCCTGGCTAGACCCCTTCCAGTCCAGCTTCTGTTCAGGGCATGGGACAGAGACCATCCTGGTCTCCATCACAGACCTACTCCGTTGCCAGTTGGACCAAGGCGGATTGGCGCTGCTCGTGTTATTGGACCTCACGGCAGCGTTTGATACTGTCAATTACCAACATTTGACACACCGCCTGGCAGTGGCGGGGGTGAGGGGGACAGCCCTCAATTGGCTGTCCTCCTTCCTCCAAAACCGCCTGCAGCGAGTGAAGTGGGGAGGGGTGGTCTCCGAGGGTGCCCCCTTACATTGTCGTGTCCCTCAGGGGGCCATTCTCTCCCCGTTGTTATTTAACATCTACATGTGACCACTCGCCCAACTGGTGCAGAGTTTTGGGCTGGAATGTCATCAGTACGCTGATGACACCCAGCTCATTCTGAGGATGGACGCCAGGGCGGAATCTGTGCTCGATAATTTCCAACTTTGCCTAGAGGCCGTAACTGGATGGCTGCAAGCCAGTAAGTTGAAGGTGAACCCGGCGAAGACGGAGATCTTGTGGCTGGGCCGCCTGGGGGGGGGGAGGAGATCCAGCTGCCGACATTTGACGGCGTGGCACTATGCCCACAGTCTTTAGTTAATTGCTTGTGCCTGCAAGACAGCTTTCTACCACCTGCAACAAGCTAACGTCTGGCTCCCTATCTCTCCCGTCGCGACCTGGCCACGGTGATCCAAGCCACGGTCATCTCGAGGCTCGATTACTGTAACACGCTGTACATTGGCCTACCTTTGTCGGTGATCCAGAAACTCAAACTGGTGCTGAACGTGGCAGCTCGCCTGCTGCTGGGAGCCACTGAAACATCCCATATAACACCCCTCCTATGCGAACTGCACTGGTTGCCAATTGAATTCCGGGTCTCCTTCAAAGTGTTAGTTTTGCCTTTCAAGGCCTTACATGGTTTGGGGCCAGTGTACTTGAGGGAGCGACTTACCCCATACGTGCCCAGAAGATCACTGCGCTCAGAGGGTCTTAACATGCTTGAGGTCCCAGGACTGAAAACTTATAGGCTCTCCAGCACACGGCAGAGGGCGTTCTCGGTGGCTGCCCCAGTTCTGTGGAACTCGCTGCCGGTTGAGACGCGGGCCCTGAGGGACCTGATGGCCTTCCGTAGGTCGTGCAAGACCTGGTTGTTCAGGCAAGCATTTGGTCTGACCGGTGCCTGAACTGCCAATCCTCGCCTAGCCATGCTGTCACTGTTTTACTTGAATCAGCTTTGCTATGATTAGTATGTTTTAATGCAATTTTATGTGTCTGTAAATGATTGTTATGGTATTTTTAGGGTGTTTTCAGGATGTTTTATCTCGATGTGTTTTATATGTTTGGAAACCGCCTTAAGTCTCAAGAAGGGCGGTTTAGCAAATTAGAATAATAAATAAATAAATATTTTGAAGAAAAAGATCCCTGTCAAGATGTGAAAACATGGCAACATTTCAGCCACCCCTGTTAATTCTAAGTGTTCTCCCTTCATCATTTCCTTCCTTCCAAATTTCTGGAGTATTTGGTATCCTGCAGTTCACCCCATACTAAGTTTCTATTCAAGTCTATTTGCATGAAATAATGCATTTGCAAGACAAACTAGCTGCGTAATAGCATTAATAAAAAGCAAAGGGACAGAAATAGTATAGCATTAAAAAGGAATAACAATAAAATTCTTTTCAAAGTTAATAGCATTGAGAAGAAAATAAAGGACATGTAGCAATAATTACCAACTAAAGCACTCAACTGTAGAATGTAGGCAAAGTTAATAACAATAACAATTATATATTTGACCCCATTTTGCTGATAAAAAGTGCTTTTGATGAGCTAGGTCATTATACCAGCAGTCCAACTATTATATAACTTAAAAGTAAGAATAAAGACACAACAGAAGAACAAATAAATATACACACACACTTTCTAAGTTATTGTTTCACTATTTTTTCCTCCCAATTTCACCCTTTTTAATTTTCCCAAAAGTATACTGAATTTTAAAATATGGTTGAATTCTCAGATGACTCCACTTTTCAGGCAGCAAACCCATTATAGGCTATGTAGTTTATGGGACAAAAATTCCAGGTTGGAAGCAGGTAACCTTAAAAGGAACAAACAGAGCAATATTAAACTAGCAATTAACAAAAAATGTTTCTCTAAAGTCAACCATTCCATATAAATTCTAGGATCTGACTTCACAAATTTTGTGCAAAATGAGTTCCTACTGTTCCTACCTTTTTTCATTTTTTTTGTTTCTTTGGAAGCACAAAACAGGAAGCCCCATCCCCACATGAAAATTTGCTCAGCACAAAAGCTTGTTTTCATGTGTATCTGAACTTGCCTCTTTGTCTTGCAGGCAGGCTCAGAGCTTCTGGCCTGCCTGCATGGCCTGCCACACACACACACATTCACACTCAGAGGGTGTTGCAAGGCATGCAGGAAGGCCCGGAGCGTGCTTTCAGCTGAGTGCCTTTTACTTTTAAAGTGAGAGGTGCTTGGCTGCAGACACTGAAAGAAGCACATGCTTTCCAGGCTTGCCTGCATGTCCCGCCACACACACACTCTGTTTTCAGTGAGAGTGCATGTATGGTAAGGCATGCAGGCAGGCCTAGAAAGTGCACATGCCTGCCAGTGCCTACAGCTGAGTGCCTCTGAGAAACAGCAAGCACCAGGTAAGAAGAATGCACTCCAGGAAGGTGAGCAAGTAGGTGGGAAGCCCCCCCCCCCCCCATGGTCCAATTTTTGGGGCTCTGAACTGAAAGAACCAAAAACAACCTTCTCAATTTCAGGAGGCTCACAAAAATGGATTTGGACCCCCAACAAAAGCCAGGACTTGAAAGGGGGCAAGATTTACTCTGAAAGCACATGTCTACTCCACACTATTATTTTGATTGGTAAGTTAGATTATCTATAATACAACCACTTAAATTGTCCCAATTATATGTGATTATTGCAGTGATTGCATCCTCTGATTCATCATGTGTAATATTAGCAAATTCATTTTCAAGCAATATACTCTGCTATATACTATTGACTTCGTGAGTTCCGTTAAATGTTTTACAGACCTGGTTGCTCAAGACATTGTGATTCAGCAAAATGGTCATCTGAGAAGAGCTCAATAACCTCTTGCTTTATATCTGATTGGGGTGGTTGTGGTTCAGACAGGTGAAGATGGGGGTTTCATAGCCTGGGAGAGTGGTGGATGGTTCTTTCGATGTAGGAAATGAGAGGATTTCAGAGTAAGAGTCTGTCTGTGAGATGGAGCTTGAAAGTGGAATTGTTTTGGAGTCCAGCAGACAGGGAAATGCCCTTTTGCCTACAAGGGGCTTAGCAACCCCTGATAAAGACCTGGCAGACCAAGATAGCTTGTCCAAAGGAACAGCTGGGCGAGGCGGGGATATCATACTTGATCTGAGGGAGAAAAACATCAAAGGCTCAAGAAATCCAAAAGACTCTGTGAGAAAGAAGCACAGAAAAAGTTTTACAAGCTTGAAAATCAAGGTCAAAGAAATGCCTTCATGTTTTGCGGCCCTTAAATTTGAGAGCATTTAATTTGAGAATTCAGATGAGGCAATGCTGCATAATCAAGTCCTGTTTCCAGTTCATGTTTTCTGTCTTAGTTCCTGGGAGTTTTGATTCATGTTTTAAGAAGTTCTTATAGCCTGGGTTTTGGATTCATGCTCATCTTTTGATTCTTGTTTTTCTGGATTCATGTTCATGTTTTAATTCTTGTTTCCTTGGATTTTGCTGATTTTATTATTCTCGTTTCCCTGTACAATTTGGATTATTTGGATTATTGCCTTTGAAGTGTTTTACTCCTCACCAGCTTGGCTGAGTTTTTACTTATTGACCACCTTTTCTGATTACCTGTTGTATTTTGCCTTTCTTATTCCTCTTGGTTATTTCTTTTTCCTTTTTATGTGTACTTTCTTCAATAAACTGTTTTACTACTGCTTTTGGATCCCTAGCTGCTGCTAAGTGCAAGATGAACTCAGGCTGGGGAGCACCAGGGGCTGCACACAGTCTAGTAGGTTGAAGCTGATGTGCTATATCCAGTTTACTATATAACAGCTTCTAGAGACCTGCTTAGAAAAGGGGAAAAGATATAGTCAGAATTTATGGAGCCCCTTTTTGTTCATCTAGAAAGCAAAATCCTTACTAGAGAACTCAAGAATAAGTGAGTCTATGTAGCTCACAGATGTCAATATGCAATAGTGATGTGCAAATTCTGTTAGTCAATTTGGATCTTGGATAATTTTGGAGAACTGGCAGCCAAGCCACTGGGAGTGAACTGGGAAGGACCCTTTGAAGCCTTCCTGAAACAAAAAAAATACCACCTAATCTTTTGGCTAAAATTTTGGGAATCATTTCTTGATTTGGACTTACTTTTCACATTTGTATTCTCACTGTTTGTTTGTTTTGCAAGTACAAACAGCAATCTCTCTGTGCTGGGGTGATGGGACTGAGCAGCAAATGCAGCCATACTTGCTGCATTACATTTCTCAGCTAATCAGAGGCTGGGTTCTGTCCATTCTCCTCCTCTCTTGTGGCATGTACTGTTTTGGACTTTAAATTCCAGAAAACCTTCTTGTGGGTTGTTTAAAACGTATTATTGGTTAAAAAAAATCTCAAAAATCAGTGGATTAGTGAAATGTTCTGAAACTTGAGAAGGTTGCAGTTTTAAATGCAGTCTACAAGTGTGGAAAGTTTCATACTGAAAGCCAGCAAAAAAAAAATCAAGCCTCTCAGGCTGAGAGACTAGTCCAAGGAGCTTAAATTAGAAAAAAAGATTCCTAAAATTGGTGGATATGTGATTCTTTCTTAAACTTGGAAGGAATTATGCCCTACCCCTATTCTGTCACTGTGAAGAAATCCCAGAGGATACCTCTTTTTCTTAATGTATTTGTAAAAACTTTTAAAATTCCTCAAAAATCCATGGATTAGCAACATGTTTTGAAACTCTGCAGGCTTGCAGTCATAATTGTGTCCTACAAGTGTGCCAAGTTTCATTCTGATAGCCATAAAAATGACAAAGAGATTACCTCCCCCCTTCTGAATGTTCCTGAATGCAGACAGCCGCATCACATTTCTCAGCCAATCACAGGTCTGGTTCTGTCCGTTTAACTCTCCTCTTTTGGTGCATACTGATTTGGCACATACTGGTTTGGTCTCTTGTGGTTATTTTTTGATGTTATTGGGAAAGCGTTTCCTGAAATTCTGTGGATTAGCAAAATGATTTCAAACTTAGCAAGTTTGCAGTTATAAATATGTCCTACAAGTATGGCAAGAGAGATGAACCTCTAGATTTCCCCCTTTGGCACCAACGATCTGAATCTTCCTGGAATGAAAATATAACTACAGATCCCAAATTACACATATATTTTTTAAAAAGCTCCTGAAATCCCTGATTTTTCCAAAAATGGAATGGGGGACATCAGAAAATGAAACTGAAAACAGCCATTTTGTGCATTCCTAATATGCAAACATGCTTCAGACTGTTCAGTGTACATGAATCTTAGATTGAGGGAAATAATAGTACAACTATTATGTTTCGTTCAAACTTTATTTGAACTTCTGGATAAAGTTCTAAGAAAAGATCAGAAAAGATATTGAAAAGTTGAAATATGTCCATGGGAAAGTGGCCAAAGTGATTAAGGACCTGGAAGACATACCTTATGAGGATCACCCTTGGAAGCTAGGTTTGTTTAGTTTGGAGAAGAGAAGGTGAAAAGAGGTGACATAATTGTCATGTTTAAACATTTCAAAGGACATCATATTGAAAATGCTGTTCTAGAAACTAAAACACAGAGCAATTTATTTCAACTACAGGATAACAACATTAGAAAGGACTTTCTGATGGCAACAGCTCTTGAACAGTGGACTAGGCTGCCTTGGAACAGGATGGGGTCCCTTCTTTGGAGGTTTTTAAACAGATTGCATTGTCAACCGTCAGGAGTGCTTCAATTTTGTGTTCCTGCATGGCAGGCAGTTGGACTGGATAGCCCTTATGATTTCATCCATGATCCTATGTGGTTTTTCCCCTCATTTTTGACCATTAATTCTTTTAATCTTTGTGAATCTAACCCCATGTCATCAAGATTAATATGTTTTGTACTATTAAAAAATGCTGACTTTCTGCTTGAAAAATGGTGTACCTCCTAAAATATTCTTTTAAACTAAAATGAGTTACAATTTTAATATAACAGGATTAAATATAGTTTGTGTCAAAAAGAAATACATCACAATATAATAACAACAGAAACAACAAAATGCCACGTGTGTAACTGAATGCTCATGTGCCAAATTGAAAAATCCACCACAAGATAAGATTCAAGGAGAAAAAAATCAACAAATCAACATAAATGGTATTTGCAGATCAACCCATAAAATACTGAGACCATACATGGTTGAGTTGTGGGCAACTTCATTTAAACTATTACTTGTTTAAATTAGTTCTTGAGATGTGCAAATAGGTAGAGGAGCCTACCACTTCATCACATGGGCTTCAGGAAGACTCCTAGGACACCTCTTTGACAGGGCCCACTAGAGCCCATCACAGGGGAAGCGTTTCCTACTGCTTCTCACCAGATTCGCCATGCTGCATGGCTAATTCCTCCCACACCCCACCCCATGACTATTGCCTGCCATATGAACCTCAATGTGATGAGGTCCCTGGTGTGAGAGTAGCCTGCACAGTTGATTTCTCCCAAAGCTTCCCTGCTTCTACTGGCAAAAAATACAGAGCCTCAGGGGGAAGCCCTAATCTGAGTTTCTTGGTGGCTGGCCATCTGATGAAAAGCCAACTAGAGGGTCAAACCAACATGTAGCAGGACATATGGTGGGGCTGAAATCATCTCCAAAAGTACTCTTCTTCCTGCCCCCATATCATATGACACTTAGATTAGGGACAGTTCCAGATATCTGTCTGTGGTGAAGTCATATTTCTTTATTACAGGTTTTAAATATGGTTGATATTTATATATATGTATATATGTTGAAGGAGTAAAAACTTAGCAAACCCTAAAGGGTTAACAGAGATATTAGCATGCAGAACCTCCAAGGGGTTTCCGTTACCATGGAAACAGGAGACGGAGCCTAAAACTTTAGCAGCTGGCAGTTGGCAGTGGAAGTCGAAGGAGAGAGTGTGTGTGAAGAGTTAGAGAGTCCGTTTTAGCCAGCTGTCAGCCGGTTTTAAAAAAGACTCTGACTTTACTCTGTGAGGGAGTAGAAGAAAAGCTGTGTTTGAACTGCTAGTAAAGCAGTTGGGTTTAAAGGACAAGCAGTTAGTGTAAAGACTGCTGAGCTATTGGTTCTGAGTACAGCTATATAGTATCAAGTTGCATCTCCATAGTTAGTGTATTGTAACCTTAAGATATGTGCCTCTAAGAAAATACTGTAACCACCTAAGCTTTGAACTCTGACACCTCCACGCTTAGAACATTGTTTGAATAAACTTTGCAGTTCTTTAACAAAGATATCTCCCCACATAGTTCCTTCACACACAAGCCTCGAAAACAACTTCTTCCTAGTGGGTAGCCAAGTATAGTGAATGGTGGCAGCGAAAGTTAACAAATAGTGTCAGTGGGAGTTTGGGTTAGGGGGATACCCTGCCCTGACACAGTAATCGAAAGGTCAGTGGGAAAGCTGACCTGTGTGAATACGTATTACATTATATGGTGGCAGCAAGTGGAAATAAAATAAGTCTTTATATAAATTGGTAAGAAAACTACCCAGCCACAGTTGAAAGTGAAATATAGAGTGTCCTTACATTGTCCTTTACTAAAAAGATGTGATAGATGTTCACCATAGTCCTCCTTTTCTCCCCCACTACAAGTCAATTATCACTTCACCAAAGCACAGTGTAGGGTAAGTAAAAATGTGGGGGATTATTAATTAGTCCTAAAGCAACCAAAAATACGAATAAATAAATAAACCTCGCACTCTGTGAGAGTCTAAAAAATGAGTTGAACTTGAGGTGAAATAGTCTTAAATACCACTACCACCACCCCTCAATACATGTCCTGGTGTACAGTGACATGTCCTGATTAATTGAAGCCCAGCAAAGATTGTTACCCTCAGTACCAGAAATACAAAGGAAATTAAACTCTGTGATTCAAGCATCTCTTGAAAAAGGGAGTTGCAAGCTTAATCACTGATGCTTTATTAGTCAGCATACCTGTTTGTTTGTTTTTTTCCCAAAGATATATATTTAAACATCATTATAGCTTTATAGGATCTATGCTTTACCTGAAAACAGTGTTATTTAATTGCCTCATTCAACAATTATACACACAAAGTTTACTATTGCTTATCCAGAAATCTGAAATGCTTCAATTACCAAAATTGTCCACATGGGGTGGATGAGATAGTGACATTTCTGCTTTCTGATGTTTCATTGTAGATAGTTTTCTGCATAAAATTATTAAAGAGATTATATATATAGAATTACTTTGAAGTTAGAACATAAGAACATAAGAAGAGCCATGCTGAATCGGACCTCAGCCCATCTAGTCCAGCATTCTGTATCACACAGTGGCCCACCAGTTGTAGACGGGGATCTAGAGCAGAAGGGAGGGCAAAACCTTAACCTGCTCCCGACCCCCCACAACCAGGACCCAGGGAAATCCTGCCTACCTCAACCAACTCCGAGGTGGCACTTGAATGTCCTTTTCAGTAACTACCGATACACTTGGTATCCATGAACCTGTCTAATCCTGCCTTGAAGTTGTTCAGGCTGACAGCTGTCACAACCTCTTCTGGAAGTAAATTCCATAACCCAATGACCCTCTGGGTGAAGAAATATTTCCCTTTATTAGTCCTAATTTTCCTACCTTGGAGCTTCAGGGAGTGCCCTCTAGTCCTAGTGTTTTGTGACAAAGAAAATATTTTTTCTTTATTCACCTTTTCTATCCCATGCATGATTTTATACACTTCGATCAAGTCACCTCTTAAACGCCGTCTTTCAAGGCTGAAAAGACCTATGTAATGTAAATGAATGTCATTTTTTAGATTTAGGTTCCCTCTCCAAGATATCTCATATACAAAATACCACACACACACCACCCCCAATCCAAAATTCTTATTTCCCCAAACATTTCAGATACTAAATCTGCATATGGTATTTTGATGTGTGTGTATTAGAATTGATGAAGAAAGAGAATGTAAATAAAATGGATAAACAATTCAGTGAGACTTAACCATTACTTTTAATTTTTTAATCATCAAAAGGCTGCAATTCCTGCATTTGTAAACTCTTTTGAATCAAAGGATCCTAGAATGACTGCTTATAATATATTTGTTATATCCAATCCATACCTTTTCCTTTCCACTAGATGGAGCATTGTCACTGTTCTCAGAATTTCTGAAGCTTGAAAAGCATGCTGAAATGGAAAAAACGAGGCTGAGTGGCAAACAGTTAAATAAAGTAGATTATATATCCACTCTTTTAGCATTTTTGAGATTTACAAAATTAGTTTTAACAGAGGGTTTTGCTTTTTATTCACCCTCGTTATTGTGAAAGTTAAATCTGAGGAGCCTTACAAGGTAGCCATCTTAGGTTACCATAGAATAGAAAATAAATCATGAAGTACCTTGTAGACTTTACTGTGATTGATGCTTTCATATGTTCTGGTTCCATAAGGACTCTATTATTTGATTTTAGTTTGTTGCTCTGTAGTGTGTATAAATATGTGCCTTCAAGTTGCTTCTTGACTTAACGTTGACCTCATGATTTTTGCAAGGTTTTCTTAGGCAAGGAATACTCAGAGGTCATTTTGCCAGTTCAGTCATCCAAAATATAGCCTTCAGCATTTACCTTATTTACCATTGAAGTACTAGCCAGGGCTGACCTGCTTAGCTTCCAAGATCAGATGGGATCTGATCTCCTTCAGGGTATTTTGGCTATTCACTTTTATCATTTCAACTATGAGCTATGAGGGGTGTTCATTAAAGATTTCCCTGGACCCACTTCCTGTGGACTGAGAGCAATGAAACTTAGCACAGTTATTAGTCCTTCTCTACACAGGTGCCACCTATTTATTTATTTATTTATTTATTTTATCTTTTCTAATCAACTATAAACACCTTCCTTAAAAACCTAGGGACATACACTTTCCCCATCTTTTTAATCAACTATAAACACCTTCCTTGTAGAAGTTGACAGGTTGCTCAAAAAGCCACGTTGTGACTTTGGAAATTAGAGTCTTATAATCTGAAAAATGCTTGCCCTTCAAAAATAACTGCATTGTTGGAAAGAGGTGGAAGTCCAATGGTGCAAGGTTGGGTGAATAAGGGGGATGTGGTAGAATTTCAAAGCCACAGGAGCATGCTTCCATTTGAGCAACATGTGAGTTGTGAACTGGTTCACTGTCTTGCAGAAGGCAGACAACTTTTGTGAGCATGCCATGTCTCTTGGTTTTAATGGCCTCTTACAATTTCCACAGTAGTGAAGCATAGTATGCCCCAGTGATCATGGTACCCTTTGCTAGGAAATCCATCAATACTACTCCACGTTGGTCCCAAAATACTGTGAACATGACCTTGCCTGCTGAGAGTTAGGCAGGTGCCTTCTTTGGAGGCGGTGAATCATGATGCTTCCATTGCATCAACTGGACTTTAGTCTCTGGATCATAGTGATGGAATCAACTTTCATCCTGTGTGACCAGCCTGTTGAAAAAGTCATCATGGTTTCAATGGCACATCGTCAATAGAGCCTGAGAACATTTGATTTGTTCCTGCTTCTGGAAAGGTGTGAGCAGCTGGGGGCCCCAGCGAGTGGATTCCTTATGCATGTGAATATGGTCTTTCCATGGACCCCACACTAACCTTGATATTTTGAGCTAGGCGGTGAATTTTCCAAAATGGCGACCTCCATGTGTTGGATGGTGTGTTCATCAATAGCAGAGTGGGGTTGCCCAGGAATGGGAGCTGTTTGAATTGACTATGCCAGTATATTTGAATTGAAGATGCCAGTTGTTGACTACATCATATGATGGGGAATCATCACCATAAACCTCTTTCATCAAATGTCTCCTTTGTTGTGTGGCTTTTCAAGTAAAGGAGCTTGATGACTGCTCTGTATTCCACTGGGTCTGTTAGCAAACTTCACACCACTTCAGCACCTGTAAAAACAAGACCGATATCACTTCTGAGTTGTAAATTGGCATGTAACCTCTAGAGATTTCTATCATTACACACAGGCGGTTACAGCATCCTGTGATGTATGGTGGGTCAGGGGAAATCTTTAATGAATGCCACTCATAGATGTGATATTTAATGAAATATTGACATATAATATATTTTAAATATCATTCCATACCTACTATGCCTGTAATGACTTTCTATATCTAATATGGCATTGATCTGTATTACATTGCATATATACATCAATATTTCTACATGAATTGATTTGTAGTTATCGGAAGGCACTAAAGCTGGTTACACAAACCTTTTACTGAAAAATTTTATCCAGAAAATATCAAGGTTCTGTCCTGGCTCTTCCTCTCTTAATTTTAGTCCCAAACCTTTGTAAAACAACATATGGAACATTTTTTGTTAAGCCCCTGGCTATGTTTAAATCAAAGATTGTTCAACTGGACAAAATACAATTTGGTATAGCTTAGATATTGTATCTTCTTTTCTTTCTCTCATCCTTTCGATCTGACTGAAAACTATGCATTATACAAAGAAATCAAAAGATAAGCATTCTAATGATCAGAAATACCGTATTTACTGTTGTCTTAAAGATGATTAGGCTTCCCCCAGCTGAAAGTAGTATAAGCTCAGGTGCTAAGCACCTGTCAAAATGCTAGAAGGAATTTGAGGCAGATGAAGCGCTTCTGTACCTTTTAAACTCGTCTCCCTAATATAACATTTTAATGGTGTGATGAGATGCTGTCATTTAAAAATTAAATAACATGGTGAAGATGTATGCCCTTTTTGCAAAGGATAAATTCCAACATCAGAATGTTAAATGGACAGGAAGATGGGTGTTATAAGAATGTCTGTACCTTTATTACAAGGCCATGTGTAATAATGTACTAAAAATAATTTGATGCTTGTTCATATTGTTTTGTAATTTTTGTTGTGAATTACCTTAAGTAGAGGACTGCTACAGACATGTATTATTTACTGATCCAATCTTCTTTACAGTGGCAACACCTTCAACTCTACCAATATATGGATCCAATGATTTCAATTCCCCTATAGTCCCTCACAGTGACATTATTATGACACCTCATGGACCATTCAGTCCCACCCTCTGCCAAGAAGCAGGAAAATCACATTCAAAATCACATTCAAAGCATCCCTGATAAATAGCCACCCAGCCTCTGTTTAAAAGCCTCCAAAGAAGGAGCCTCCACCAAAATCTGGAACAGAGAGTTCCATTGCTGAACAGCTCTCACAGTTAAAAAGTTCTTCTTAATGCTCAGGTGGAATCTCCTTTCTTGTAATTTGAAGCCATTGTTCCATGTACCAGTCTCCAGGGCCACCGAAAACAAGCCTACTCCCAAAATTTCCAAATCACTTCGTTAATGGCGGGCGCAATTGCACAATGCATGAAAAACTGCAAACGGTACAGGCAAAACTTGGGGCATTCCCTTTCCCTCATTTTTAGACTGCTACTGACAAAACGTGGCACAATGGTAGAAATTATTAGCAGATTATAGGAGATTTCTAGTTTCCAAAAGTACAACGTGAAACCCAAACCAATATAAATTCATAGGTCTATAAGCACAGGAACCATATGACACAGGGACTGTTTGCTGAGCATCCTTGATCCTGCTAGAATAATGACAAATGTTTACTGCAAAAGTAATTCTGGATATGAAAGTTTGACTTAGCGCCCTTCCAGACAAGCCCTATATCCCAGGATCTGATCCCAGTTTTTCTGCTTCAAACTGGATTGTATGAGTCTGCATTGCCAGATAATCTGAGATAAACAAAAACCTGGGATCCGATCCTGGGATATAAGGCCTGTCCGGAAGGGCCCTGCGGCCCTGTCCACACAGCTGTATAAAAACCACATTATCTGCTTCGAACTGGATTAGATGACAGAATGGGTTCAGATAACCCAGTTCAAAGCAGATATTGTGTATTATCTGCCTTGATGTTCTGAATTATACAACTGTATGGAAGGGCCCTAAGTGGCAGGACAGCATCCAATGCAAGCTTCTCTGAAGTCCTGAAAGTGGAAAACGGTTACAAGTGAATTAAATACTGTAAGTTATTCATTTTTAAAACTAATCATTTTTAATAACGGGTCACAATGATCATGGATGGATTGATTATGTTATTTTTATGGTGTCCAATTAGGATCATTTTCAGCAACAATATTCAGGCCAGTTATCTATATGTTAGTTCTTTTTTTAAAAAAATATCTCATACAAGAAAAAAAAATCCCATAACAGACAGGAGAGAGAAGGACAGAAAATTTGCAGACTTCTTTGTCATTTTCACACAAAAAAATTCACTCCTTATTCAATAGGAGTTTTACACTTTCCAAGACTAAACTCCTAACACATAATAGATGTGGCAGCAAAATGAACTGTTCTACATGCCAGCTCTGAACTCACATAATATTTAGCTCATTACCTAATAACAACTGAGAACAGTTACATTTAATGAGTTGGAAGACAAGATAGTCAATAAAAAATTTATAGACACTGTTGGAGGAATATGGTTCTTGCTCTTTCTTTTACAGTGATTAGCAGTCAAAAAGTGGTCAATGAAACAAAAATTCATTGCCAGTGGGCTTACCACCAAGGTTTTTAGTATAAAGAGCTCTGATGTGAATATGGAGGATATTCCACAGGTGAAACTTCACAAAATATTTGAAAAACCATAGGACCCCCATTGTCAGCTTTTCAATGCAATGGCCGTTTGGTTTAAATTGAGACCTACTTAAACATTTCTGTGAAATTAAGTAGATAGTTATTTGATTCTAAGGGCTTTGTAAGCAGTTCTCCTAATTGTTTTAAATTGATTAAATCCTTTTATAGGTTTTTAGAAGAGATTTCATTGATTGTATCCTGTCCTGAGAGCTTTTACTGTAACATGGACAATAGATATTTTAATAAACAAAAGGTTAATAAGATTCTTTTTCCCCCAAGATCACATTTCAGATTATGTATTTTAACTAATGGTTAGTCGTCCATTCACTATCTTGTTGAGTTCATCTACAAAAGGAGCAAATGATCAGGTAGTGACAGAAGAGGATAGAGTGCAAGTTGAACTTAGATACTTTCAGACAGATGTCATCACAGTATGGGCTGTTGACCAGGGATGGTGATACATTTTGTTTAGCCTTAAGGGGTCTGGAATGCTGTAACTGATCACAAGGGAGTCATCAGTTGCAAAGGAAGCAAGCCCAATCCTGGCAAGTAGGTAGCCGGGGGGATCTACAGAGAATGGTGCACTACCTTGTCATCACACACACACACACACACACACACACACACACAAAGAGGGGGGAAGATATGTAGCCTCAGAGCTCCTTGGCATCCACCAGGGCACAATCATGCTTCAAATTTCATAGCCAACAAGTTCTCAGGGATTTTACAGTGTTCTGGGTCCAGGAGAGTTGGGGATCTCTACTGGATCCAATTTGGGATTATCTGCAGGATGGAGAAATGCTATTTGTGGTTCCCTTCCCATAGAGAAGATTTTGAAATCAGAATGTATAGACATTATTTCTTCTTTACTGTGAGGCCGAGAATAAAGATTAGGAGTCATTGGATGAGAGAGATAAAGTATACAAGAGAAAAGTGGATAATAACCAGGGGAACTGGTTTTTGGGTTATTCATATATGCAGAAGATATTGTTCAAGTACAGCCCTGGAATGTATATTTGCTCATCTGTTTTGTGGGTATAGGGCAGGGGATTTAGGGTGGTTTTCCTAGGTCAGTTTGATTTCCATATGGTGATCTTTTTTTTCTTATGAAGACTGAATTGAACTCTAATTTGAAATGTGGACAAATGCATCCTCAGCATTGACTGCATTTGATGATGCTGGCAAGACCCATAGCTGGTAATAAATCTCATAGTGAACATATTGTCCAGACTTCAGAAATTATCCTGGCACCTTGAACTTTTCCTAGGATGGATGAGAAGGAAAGGGAAATTGGATCACAAGGGCTACATGTGAGTGCAAATGTAAGCACAAATGCTCCATATTAAAGCCCTCATTCCTTTCAGAATTGCTCCAGGGGTGAAAGGGAGCAGAAGACCTTAAAGAATGGGGAGTGAAAGAGTGGCAGGACCCACTAATGTCCAAAAGAGCCACAAGCCAATTTGGCTGCATATGTTGAATTCACTGCTGCATCTTTAATCTGATTGAATACCAGCAAAATATCTAGATTATGATTTTAAGGGCGGAGGGGGGAAATTCACATTTCATTATAGGGACTGCAATAGCAGGGAGCAGACAACCTCCCTGTTGTAGCAACTCCACTGGCTCCCAACTTGTTTCCAAGCACAATTCAAAGTGCTGTTTATGATCTTCAAAGCCCTCAACAGCTCAGGTCCAGAATATTTGGTTGACCACATCTCCTTGTACAAACCTGCCTTGGCCCTGAGATCTTCAGGAGAGGCCCTTATCTGGGTCCCACCTGCATGTCAAGCTCAGTTGGCAAGAACAAGAGAGAAAGGCCTTTTCGGTGGCTGCCCCTCAACTCTGGAACTCCCAGCCCAGGGAAGACAGAATGGCCCCCTCCCTGCTGTCCTTCCAGAAGCAGGATAAAACCTTTTTATTCCAACAGACTTTTAAGGAAGACAGTTTTTAAGATAAAATTAGGGATTGCTGTCATTTTTAGTTTGAATATGTATGTATTGCTTTTAATTGATTTTTTAAAATAACCATGTTTAATTGTATTTTAATGTTTATTCATTTGTAGATTTAAAATTGTCCTGAAATGTTTTTAATGTAAGCTGTTTTGATGATGATGATAATGTTAATGATGATAACGTATCAGCCTTTTGTTCCCTATAGGATGTTCGGTGACTTACAGTGACTTTAAGAGGTTTAGTATCTTTTTGGAGTGGGCCTAGAAATAAAGGACCAGTGAAATCTGGAATTTTGCATTTTATTGATGGTTTGTGTATTGGCAAAACCAAAGCCAATCAATGTTATTTATTAATGAGATAATTTGCTGCATTGATGGATGAGCTGGTGTTCTGCTTACCCATGGAAAAAGAAGAAGCCCAAATTCAAGTTTGGTCTTTTGGGGGATAAAAATTGATATGGTAGATCAATATTGAAAATCACAGGCCCTATGAGCTGGAGATTCTGATTTTTTTTGAGTGACACAAAGTGATGCTATGGGAATGTCAAGAGTTTATAGGATACCTGGATTTTGTGTGTAGAGTTTGCCTGTGTATTACAATCACAAGTATGTGTTTATTGCATCACAGACTGTACAATACATATAAGACTTGGGAGGACCTTAAATTTTTGCAAGAATTTTTGAGGTCATTCAGTAGGGTTTTTTTCTAGTGGGAGGAGCTATGGGTAAACAATGCTCTACAGGTTGCCTCAGATGCAGATGGTTCTATAGGCTTTGGGTCCTATTTTCTATGCTATTTGTGTGTGCAACTTTGGCCAAAGGTATGGGAGATTGCTGGAATAATTCATTCAACCATCTTCTCTTAGCTGACTGAGGGTGGGTTATGAAATAGGAGCAACATTAGGATCACAGTAGTGGAATCATTTGATGACCAACAAAACAAATAATGAAACTACATTAGGATTGAAAAAAGGGCAAATTTATTAATGTCATCTATTTCATTATTTCCAATAAATATGCAAAGTCCGATGGGGGAACAACCTGGTGCAAGAGCAACTGGGTTAGTGGTCCACTCTAGACTTCTTCCCCAACTTCCCCAGGTAAAATCACCACAGCCCTGAAAGGAACCTGACTTTAAAATCAGGTTACTCCTAGATGAGATATTACACCAGAAGGCTGACCAGATGGTGTCAACCCTCAAGTCACATAGTTCCTTGGTGAAGGCATCTGCAATTTTTTAAGAATAAATGGCAAATACTTCATGTTTGAAGAGAGGAAGTCTCAGGAAGACCTGCCCAGGAGTATCAATGAAAGATAGACACCCTTTCATTCAGCAAGTGATGCTGTTGCCAACACTGCCTGTTTGTTCTCTACCTGTGGAAATGTGTGGGGTCGGGGAGAGATCCACCTCTTCTTCCTCTTTGCAATCTCATCACCAGCCATGATTAATCAAATACTGCAAGCCAGTTTTACCCACCTCAGCTCCAAACTTGGGGGAACTGGCTCATAAAAGAAAGAGTTCGGTGAGGTTGTCTCTTTGAGAGAAAGCAAATTCAGGGGGACACATTACTATGACATCATTATCCTCTGTAAGTGTACAGGCAGCCTATAATAGGAATGATGGGTTCTGAAAAGAGAACAGGAAATACCTGATGGGGCAGTTGAAGAGGACAGAGGAAGAGACAGAAAACAAAGAGAGTTATACTTTAATCAATGAGGTGCTAATTGGTCCCTAAAGTGTTCACTAAATCAAACAACCATAATGGTCTTGGCAGCATAACCTTTGAGTTGAAAACTTTGCTGATGAGTGCTAGGTTAGTAAATAAAAAACCCTGCCCATTTAACTATGTAGCAATAAAGTTCAAATAAATGTGTTCAGAATCTTATCAGCCATTTGGTTCACCCTATCATGCAGTTTTTCTGGCTTTGAAATGTGTTTACCTGCAGCTGAGTTACCAGGATAGATTAGGATTCTGTAGGTGTACCTCCGCAGTCTCCATAGTTGGTGCAATGTCAGGGTTGGTGTTGATATTGATATTGTACTGACTTGTAGTGTTGGAAATTCTACATCCACATTGAGACTGCCTTGTTGGGAGAAGTTCAGGACTTGGTGTCTGCCATCATATAATTGTAGGTTTATCGCAAATGGTATTTATTTATTCATTCATTCATTCATTTGCAGCATTTATATTCCACACTTCTCACCCTGAAGAGGATTCAGGGTGGATCACAGAACACATACACGGTAAGCATTCAATGTGTTAAACAGACAGGACAGACAACAGATAGAAGTATACGTCGGAATTTCCCCCGGACTTCAGCATCCTGGATGTTGTGCTTGATTCCCTCTACAAGGAGTGCTGTTCCTCCATTCTTTATAATGAAGAGCCCTTGATCACAGACTTCCTCCTCTCTTTTATAGCTAACATTTTCTGGTACATTTTTTTAGGGTGCTGTAAAGTAAATGGCTATGGACACATCACCACCCTCTGCAGAAGTGAGGGGACAATTTAAATATTCTGTCATATGAGGTTTTAGATCTAAATGGATTCCTAATGGCTTTGGGTAAGTTTTCTGTTGCTTTGACAGGTCATCCTTTCAAAATCTTGGCCAAATTCTGAAATGGAGTAATGATCAAGGGGGTGGACATGATTACTACCAATCAACCTATCTCACAGGGTGGAGCCAAACTAGTCTATTGATTTTCCAAGGAGCTGGTGATGATGATACAAGTGAGAACACAACTACAGCAGTGTTTCTAGAAACCTAGAGCACATCTGATCAAACATAGGGCAAAGCTTTTATAAGGGTCTCTAGGGCAATATCGACCAAATACCATTTTTTTCTCTGCCTCTGTTGTGTATGAAGGAAGTTAGCAGTGGAGCTGATTTGTCTGGTTTGGGGTATTTTATACACGAGCCCAAGTAAGGAAAATCCAGACATTGCTGGGATTCAACCTGTCAGGTACTCTGAAACAAAAATCGCTCAGCTGTGCTCTGGCTTTGATACCATAATTGATACAGATCCATTGGATGTAACTCAGGCTTTTCTACTGACAATGGATACACTTCAACTTGTGCAGTATGTAGATATGAATATATTCTTGGAGATATTATAGCCACCACATGTGTTCCTTCATGATCTATCAAACATGCTGAGGAGGACTAGCTGTGTGCATAAATAGTTAATGACTTGCCTTCAGGAAGCTATTATTTAAAAAATCACTTAAAATGGCCTACATGGATCCTACCATTCCAGATAATATTAGGCTAGTCTCCAACATTCTATATGGAGTATATGGTAGTTTCTCATTTTCATGTATTTATTAGGCATGAGAAAAAAGTTATGAAAATGAAAAGAAATCGGAAGGGATTTGTATGTATGGGACTTTCAAGTTTATACGGATCGCAAGGCCAATCCCGGAAGTGGACTTTCTTTTTCGCACTCCCTGGGCCCAAAATTTCATTAGATTATTAAATATTTCAGATGCCCACCCAACAGGAAAATTTCCCCCTCCAAAATAGCTTTGCAGACATAACTCACAGTCAAATTGGGGCCTTTCCATGCTTGAAGCCTAATTAGAGTGAAAGGCCTCCTCCAGGAAGTGAAAAAGGAGCCAGAAACGATAGAGAGATCCAGATCGGGACTCCTAGAGGGGCTGGAGGACTGACGAAAAAAGCGATTTAAACACCCAGGAAGGGGGTTTAGATAGAAGGACAGAGTAGAAGGACATAAAAACTGCTGAGAGAAGGGCAGCAGGAGTGAAAAGAGCACAGAGAGGAGAAGGAAGAGTTCAGAATCAAGAAAAGCCATAGAGTTCAAACGGAGGTCCTAGACTGCTATGGTAAAACTGAATGGGAAAAAGCTGGAATGAGGAGAACTCTACAGATTAGCAAGGCCTGCACCAGAGGTATTTAATAATATTAATAATAATATATTAATGCATTATATCTCCCTGCAAGGAAACCAAGGGAAATGTTGCCCCTTGATTTGCCTGTGCGTAAAACAGTATCAGTCCTGTTTCCCTGCTTTGCCTACTTTAGAACTACTAACGAATTTCGTTAGTAACTATGTTACATTTTAGATTTTTTTTGAATTTTTTGGTAAGTCTTTCTATTACTAATAAAAAAAAATCCCCCAATTAAATTTTCGATTCCCTATTTTTGGGTTCGAAACCATGCCTAGTATTTATGTATGAAATGGCTTGTCTTGAAACACAAATCAGGCCTGGTTATGGGAGAGAAACTTGGTCACCTTGGAGATTCTGCTATATGGGGAGTGTGTATTCACTGGTTTTTCTGAACCTCTTGATTACTGAACATCTATATTCAAATATTCTTTGAACCAAGTTACATCATCAATCTTATACACCATTCCCATAAATCCATCTACATCAAAAGGACGACAGTATTGCCACCAATTGTAATAACCACATACACCCAAGACGCAGGACAAAGGGCCAATGACAAAGTTTTGGTCCAAGGCGAGACTGTGAAGGAATCAGAGCATGCACACACTCTCACACATACAAGACTAAACAGTGGGAAGCTACCACTGTATTTTCTATTTTACTTTTGCTGATTCTTATTATTTATCAAAGGTTTCTATTGCTGCCACCAATTTATTATTCTAATAGTACACCTTCTTCACTGGAATGTTAAAAAAGCCACACGAAAACTTCAGTTGAAATGAAACAGGAAAATGTTGCCTATTTTGAACACTCAATATGTGCAATGATTTCAAATAACTTGTCAGGCTTTATTTCTTACAGAGGATGGTACTTTTATCTTGAGTTTCCATGCACAGAGAATCCAAACAGGATCATTTAAACCTTTTGAAATCTCCCTTCCTCCCACATTACACTAATCACTATAGAGGGCTATTAACTATTATCTTCAAAGAGGTATATTTAAACCACAAATATTTTCCAACTCCCTCCCTCTCTTCTTCAGACTTCTGACTGTCTTCTTCCCCACCAAACTCATAACTGATCAAAAATGGCTGCCTCAGCTTTTCCTCTCCCCTTCTGGCTGAACCCATCTCTAGAGGCTGAGCTTTTCCCACCAAATTCATCAGCCAATTGGAGTGCACTCCTGGTTATGAGACTGCCTGTTTGTTCCTCCCTTAAGCTCTCCTTAGCTTTAGCAAGCCAGTAGGCATGGTTAGGTCCAGTCAGAATCTTCGTAATTCGGATTAAATCCAGATAAAATTCCTTTTTGAAGTGATTTCGAAGCGATTTGAAAATCCAGAAGTATCTTTACCATTTTGAAGCCACTATCATCATCTTTGTTCCGACTCAGGAAGTGAATTGGAAAAGACACAGCATTTGGATGCAAGCAGCAGCTTGCATGCTGCAATGCTTGCCTCAAACCAATGAGGGGAAACCGTGTGGGGAGGGGTGGGGTTTCGGCACGGCAGCCATTGCCCTTTTAAAAGGCCCATGCGTGCCTCGTGGGCTCTTTGCGAGCCGGGGACGCGAACAGGAAGGGACTAGGCAGCTTGGGTGGGAAAGGTGTAATGCTACTGTTTTGCAAGGGAACAACAGGGTTGGGAACAAATTGGGGAAACCGGCTGGAAGTAGGCCGCTTGTCTACGAGGCTTCCTTGTGTGTGGGGAGGAAAGAAGGGCAGGGCAACTCGGAGAAGTATGCTTCTCTTGCCTGCCACTTCCAATTTTCCTTTTTGAAGCAGTGATTTTAACTTTCAACAGATGTCAATCCTCTTTGGGTTACACTTTGGATTTTAGGATCCCAGAAAGTCCCTTTGCACTTTGGAAAGTCCATTTTCTGCTAATAATTTCCTTAGGGAACCACGCCATACCACTTTGTAGCGCTCTTTCTCTGCTTTGTGTTTCACATTGTACTTTTGGAAAGTAGAAATCTCCTAATCTAATAATTTCCTTGGGAAAACACACAATAAATGTTTAGAGGTCCCTTTGTCTGCTTGGGTCACACATTGTACTTTTGGAAAATAGAAATCTCCTAATCTAATCATTTCCTTGGGGAACCACACCATACAACTTTGGAGGCCCCTTTCTCTGTTTGGGGTTACACGTTGTACTTTTGGAAACAAAAAATCTCCTGTAATCTGCTAATTTCTACCACTGTGGCAAATTTTGTCAGTAGTGGTCTAAAATGAGGGAAAGGGAATCCCCCAAGTTTTGCCTGTTCCATTTGCAGTTTTTCACACATTGCACAATCGTGCTCGCTATTAACGAAACTATTTGAAAATTTCAGAAAATTCTGACTTAAAAAAAATCGGAAATTACTTCGGAATCATTGTATGAGTTGGAGAATCTGTATAAAAATTTATCTGATGTCCCACCTTGAAGTTTACGATTTTCCGGGGAGGCCCTGCTCTCGATCCCACCTTTGTTGCAAACACGGTTGGTGGGGACAAGGAACAGGGCCTTCTCCGTGGTGGCCCCTCACCTGTGGAACTCGCTCCCCAGCAAAATAAGGTCAACTTCTTCCCTCCTTTCTTTTAGAAAAAAAGTTGAAAACATGGCTTTGGGACCAGGCGTTTAGTTGATGTGGGGCAGTGGACGGACAATTGAATAATGACAGGATTGTTGAGGTGGACTGTGGATTTAGTTTTGGACAGCCTATGAGTGCGGGTTGGGGTTGGTTAATTATTGATATTTGATTGTTTTAATCTGTTTTGTAGTATTTTATGATGTGTTGTTGTTCTGTCTCCTGTGTATGCGGCATCAAATTGTTGCCTTTTTGTTAGCCGCCCTGAGTCCCCCTTCAGGGGTAGAGAAGGGGTGGTTAGAAATAAATGAAATAAATAAATAAATAAATAGCATAACCATGATTTATTAGTCAAGAGCTAATCAGTTGACAAGGCAGGATAAATATTTCAGACTGCATTGTGAGTTGTGGACTGAAGGTCTTGGTGGAACCAATGTTGGCATGTCTGTAGATATTCAATGGGGTTAATCCAAAAGCTTTGCAGTGCACTAGAATTAAAGACCTGCGCTTTGATGGGGCAGACTTTTAAAGCTTAAAAACAAAGATGCAATTGATTATATCAACAAATACATTTGGATGGGATTTTGAATCTGTGAGTTTTGAAAGGAAAAACAAATTCAAATTATAATAAATTAGCTTTACTGAAAATGTCTCCATAGCTATGACCATTGCTATCAAATTCCTTTGGGTCTTATTATGAAAGTGTAACCATAACCAATGTCAATGCTTCATGCATAAGCCCACCTACTAATATGCAACACGCTGTTCTATGTTTCTCTCTGATAAACAAGTTATTTCCTTCACAGATGCCTTCTTTGAAAGACTTAGCATTATTCATGCAAACAGCATGCATGCATGTCTTTCCCTTCCAGCTATTTCCCAAAACAACAGAGTAACAGTCTAGTACAAATATTTAAGTTATCTCTGGATCTAAGCTTACCAGCTACTTAATGCTCTCCACTGCTGTTGAAGATCTCATTTTATTTCATTTCTATTCTGTTGATGTGGTGATCATCACAGGACTATCATATTTCAAAGAAATACTCTTTTATTTAACCAGTATTCTCAGTCTGGCATCCTGAAGGTTATTGCTACTCATCTTAATCTGCACAAACATTCTATGTTCTTATCAAATGTGTACAATGATGAAAAGAGCTTCTGTTGTATAACTTGTAGGTTTCAAGCTCTTCTGCATGTAAAATCACCATGTTCAGTTTAAGCAACAAATGTATGAGTTTCCTAACTACAAAATCATAAAAGCATAGAACAATAGAGTTGGAAGACCCCTCAGTGGCGCAATGGATTAAACCCTTGTGCTGGTAGGATCACTGACCGAAAGGTGGGCAGTTCAAATCCAGGTAGCGGGGTGAGCTCCTGCCTGCCATCTCCAGCTTCTCATGTGGGGACATGAGAGAAGCCTCACACAGGATGGTAAAACATCTGGGTATCCCCTGGATAACATTCTTGCAAGTGGCCAATTCTCTCACATCAGAAGTGACTTGCAGTTACTCAAGTCACTTCTGACATAAAAAAAGAGCTGTTGAAGGCTTTCATGGCTGGAATCACTGCATTGTTGTAGGTTTTTTCAGGCTATATGGCCATATTCTTGAGGCATTCTCTCCTGACGTTTTGCCTGCATCTATGGCAAGCATCCTCAAAGGTGAGCTCACCTCTGAGGATGCTTGCCATAGATGCAGGTGAAACGTCAGGAGAGAATGCCTCTAGAACATGGCCATATAGCCCCAAAAACCCCTACAACAATGCAAAAATAGAGTTGGAAAGACCACATGGGTCATTCCAACTCCAGCCCAAGAAAACCTTCTCTATATTCCAGGCCCCAAAGAGGTACGCCTAGAATCTACAAGGCATAGGGCTTTTTCAATCTCCACCCCAACTCTGTGGAATTCCCTACCTCCATATGTAAGAGCCATGCCCAACCTATGGTCTTTTATGCAAGCACTTAAAACATGGCTCTTCGGCAGAGCATTTAAACTGTAACAATTTTAATGTCATTTGTATAAGTTTGTTTATTCTGTCATGTGTATGTTGCCCAGAGCACTTCTGTGGAGGGCGACTCATGAAATGATAAAATGAAATGAAATGAAATGAAATCTAGTCCAACCAACTGCCATGCAGTTTAAAAGTTCACTAGTAATCTACACAGTTTACTGTAGTAAGATTCTTCTTGATAATTTAATTCAATGAAGATTGTGTAGATCAGAAATAAACTTCATTAGATTAGTTTATTATTAATTGCTATTAGAAATCAAAAGTTTCGAGTTACAGTATTTGAAGGGCTTTCGTGCAGAAATCTCTATTTCACCCTTTACTTATATGCTTAAGGTTCCCCTATGTACTATAGTCTCATCCATTTATTCAATTCAACATCTTTCACACTGCTGCTATAAAACAAGTTGCAGTCCATATGCCAGATGGGATGATGTAATGTGTTTTTTAAAACTAATAAATCTGCAACTAATATACAAGGGGTAGGCCAGGTTTACACAGGTCCAGTAAGAATGTGTCCTTGACAATCTGTCAGAAGAGTCTCTTATGTCCTTAGTTTTTGATAAAAAGCATAATTGACTGAAAGTAATTTAATTCAATTGTTTAAGGGTCAGCAATATATTTTATGATTAGACCTTTGATGCAGTAACCACAAGGACATAGTGTACATAGAATAAAAAATAAAATAGGAACCAAAGCAAAAGGTGGAATTTAAAAGTATTTTGAAGGCTTAGGCCATTTATAATTTCTTTCTCTCATTCCCCTCACCATTTATGTGTGTAAAATGAAATAGAGCTCATAAAAAACATTGGAAATATTGTCTCTCTGGTTTCCATGACTAATTCTTCTCTTCCTGTTGCACTTTGTATTGGTCCTCTATTCTGTTTATTTATTATCCTTCCTACTATAAATTGAATTCATTAATCTGAAGCAAAAAGTAGTTGTTTTTTTTTTAATAAAAATGAACATGAAATATCCAATTATTAAATTGATACTGTATTTTGTTTTACTAGTTTTGCTTAATCAATGCATGGAAACACTGAATTTCTTAAGGAGGAATGAAGTTGGAATATAATAAGCAGGGTAGGCTGATGATGGGCCACACACAGATAACCAAACACTCAGCTAGATATGCATATGTTTTACTTCTAAATAGAGTTAATGTGGATAATACTTGGAAAAAGTTAAGGGAGCCTTTTTGATACTAGATATTTTCACTTGCATGATGAATTTGAACTTTATGTGACATAACCATTTTATGGATGTAACGGCCACACCTCTTTCCAAGGAAAAGTAAAGCTCATTGGGAATAAATTTGAATGGTTTATTGGAATTATTTATGGAGCACCCAAGTTCCAAGTATAAACCAACAACTGAAAAGAAGATCTTCATGTCCCTGCCCCTATCCACCTATCCTGTTCAAGTCCCACAATTTCAAGGGTGTCCACTCTCAGGTTGGGCTAAAGCAGACCTGGGCAATTGCCGGCCCTCCAGGTGTTTTGGACTTCAAATCCCAGAAATCCTAACAGCTGGTAAACTGGCTAGGATTTCTGGGAGTTGAAGTCCAAAACACCTGGAGGGCCGGCAATTGCCCAGGTCTGGGCTAAAGGGTATCCTTTGTTCTCACATCCAAAGGCTGATTAACCACAGAAGCAAGTCTGGATAGCTCTCTTATTCTAATATTGGCACCTTCGTTGTTTGAATCCCCCCCCCTCCCTAGTTACCTGCCGTGGACAAAGATTCAAGTCTGTTCAGCACTTTTTTAATACTCGGTGACGCTTGCTATATGTTTGACCTATTAATGGTATTTTTGTTATTAAGTATTTTAAGTTGCACTCTCAACCTGAACTTTTCAACATGTAATCTAAAGCTATGTAATACCAGACTATATATTTTGACTAATCTTGCTATATACACAATGTCAGGCTCCAGGCCTCAGTTTCCCCAGAACCACACTGCAGCCATGTTGGCATCCAAAAATCCTCTAAGTCTGCCTGCCTTTCCCAAGTGAACTCAGCACAATGCAAACTGGTTCAAACATTCAAGGCCGCGGCTGTTATTCCTAGCGATAAGCAGAAGCGCTTGGGACCAGGAGCTCCACTGCCTCCTCTTCACAGATGTGGGCACTAATTGGGAGCACATACTTTGCCTCTGGGGTTTACCTAAACAGCAGCTGCAGCCCATCATGAGAACCATGATGTTTGACGCAGTCACATCGATAGATCAAAGGGTTTGGACACTATAACCATTTGGTCTTGGAAAGGCTGCCCATCTCAAGCCAACTATTGCATCTCCTGATCATGGATTCCTGAACGGGCCTTGTGGCCTTCCTGCTCAAGACTTTACCTGCCAGCTCACTGGCTGCTTTGGATCCAGCCCGCTTGGGCCCGCTTGCCTTGTTTGCTTTGTTCCTCATTGCTACAGAAAGACTTTGCCTTTTGTATCCTGCTTAAATCCTGGTTGCCACGGGACTATATTCAATTGCTGCTACTATTGAACAGTGCTGCTATTTTACCAGTGCCACTTTAAAGGCATCTTAGCTTGACTTCTAGCCTCTTTCCTATAATCAGTTATTCTAAATAAACCTGTTGTACCTCCACTGAATGTGTGGTTTATCAAGGGAGGTTTCCAAGTGTCCTGGAGGGCGACACACAATGACTGAACACTAAAATCAATTGTTAACAGGGGCAGGATGGAAGAGAGTAACTATAAGTAATATATGTCTAAAATATAAATATATATAGGGGGGGAGAGAATCAGATTATTTTCCCATTCCCCCAAATTGTGGAATTTGGAGAGAGAGGACACCTGACACCCACCAGCTGGTTTTTCCTAAAGTGGATAAGAAGATAAAGAATTTGAGGAAGAATCTGAAAGCAACTGAACAGCTGAAAGATCAAGCTACTACAGCCAAACAACTAGACTAAAAACGGCTGGAGAAGATTCAGAAAGAAGGTGCCCTTCTAAAGGAGCGTGAAAATCTGGAACTGGGTCTCTAGAACTACAGAAGAATTGCAGTTTTGTTCTACAGAATCAATGAATAGTAAATGACTTCAGAATGTTCATTTTCTCAAGTTTTTGAACTTGATATACATGTCATTGGTCACACATACTGGTCTCTTCAATTTATTTAGTATTTGACACTTTCTATTATATTTCTCTCTATCTAATTTGTTGCTATATAAAATTGAATTTACGGAAGCTTTAGACTGTCCGATTTCTTGCATTCAGTGCCATTTTATTGACTTCATTATGGTTCATATTTATTTATGTAAGTCACCTTCAGAAGTTCAGCTCTAGGGCAATGCACATGTTGAACAAACATCAATAAAATGCTCCTGCACAAGTCTAATGTGTCATAATGGCTCAAACAATTTTTCTATGTTCCTAGGCTTAATTGATTGTTACCATTTGAATACATCAAGTGTATTAAGAATGCCCTGTTCCATATGAATCATTTAGGCAATACAGGTTTGGGATGTAACACATAACAATCTATTTCAGACATGTTAAACACCAGCTATGCTTAGATTTGCATTAACTGATTTTTTTTCTTCTTCTTATAGTATTCTTCCCCCACAGCAACAAGGTAAAATTTCAGTGATACAATTCAATGAAACTAATTCGGGACATATTTTAGAGTGTCTTTATTTTTTATGAAATAACTTTGTCTTCATGAAATAACTTTGAAGTACGTTGAAGTATGACTGTGACATTTGGAGAATTTGAGCCTGCACTTCCTGTATTCTTGCAGTTATGTACACATACAGCCAGTGTTGTTGGCCATTAAAAGAGATCTAAAATATGAGTTATTTCAGATTTACAAATATACATTTTTCAACATGGTAAGACATTAATCATCAAAGTCAATAGTTTTTTTTCTGATTGCCATACAAATGAGTTCCAATAATGAGCCCAATATAATCTAACAAAATTCAATATGGACCTTATACAAACTTTTCTACAAAGCTTCTTTATGTAATGATTCTGAACATCTGGAATACATTTCATCAAACATGTACTATATTTATTGTAATGTAAAATCTTAATTTCACTTTGAGGGAAAAAATACTTTATTGCATTTGCCTGTCTTCTAGAAATTGAGCTCAAAGGTGGCTCAGAGGAACATTGAATAAAATAAATGCCATGAAAATATACGTTTCTGCTGGCTACTTTCCACTTCATAAACTATCAGTTAATATACAGCGAAAGCTATATATGATATTTTGGCATTCTATTGAACCATGGGAATAAAGCCTTTTACAGACACTACTGTATAATTGAAATCCTGCCATTATTACCTCCCCTTTATCAGACAGAAGGCAGTTTACTTAACTACAGACACTGAACAAGTCTTAAACAAGGGTTACAACTGAGGTCTGCTTCAGTTGTCAAAAAATGTCATCTCTTTTTTGTCATGTCACAGTTAAAACCCTTCGCATACAAGAAAAAAACTTGGAAAAACGTATTCAGTACACATTTATCTGGAAATGTCAATGGGAGAGATTGTATAAGCAACCATGATAGTGGCAAATTTGCAAAGCAGATCATTTACTTAGAAGTACACACTTGGAGCAATCATGAGGCTATTCAATTGAATAAATGCTCATTCTAGTCAAATAGCTACTCAGAATTCATTTCCATTTTATTTATTTATTTAAACCATATTGCTCTCTCTGCTTTATTTCTCCCATAATGGGACCTATGACAACCTACTATGCAATACAGCTAAAATATTATGCAAAAAGATTTGATTTGGTTTTTCTCTCTCCAAAAATCCATTAAATGTACAATAAAAACATAATAAAGAGGTAGGCCACCACATTAAAACACCCTTTTGAACTGCATTAAAAGAAACAAAACTCTTGCTTAAATGATCCTGGCAGAACATAACTGAGAAAGGACTAGCCACACTTCCCATAGAAGTAGCCATCAAATAAGTTCTCTCCAATATTCTCATTAACCATGCTAATGATGGGACCAAAAAAGGGGCATACATTTACTATTAAAATTATAGGGCCTAATGATGGGACCAAAAAGAGGAGCAATACAAGAACGAACAATAAATAAATAAATAATAAAATATATTTCCTTGAGGATAGTTGATAGCTCAGAGAGGGGAAAAAACAACAATTTATTGAGAAAACAGCACAAATAATTGGAAATTTTCCAGTAGTTCTTTCTCTAGTAATCACGTTCTATGAGTTTAGGATTCTATTTTTTTTCCTTGTAAACACCAGGTCTTCTAATAGAGGATTACAAATTTCTTCACTTCACTTTATGCTTCTGATGCATTTGGTTTTACCACTGAAAAATAACATTTAGAACATCAATTGGTACACAAATATTTATAATTCCTTAAGTGCAGACATCAGACTTAATGGATTCTCCAGAAAGTGAGTGATTCTGAGGATGCTAAGATACACAAGCTCTATACCTAGATATAGAGTCAAAAGTATTAACATTATTTATTTATTTATTTAAAATTTTTGTATCATGATCTTCTCAACCTCAACAGAGGGACTCAGACCGGCAGAGAGCAAAAATGCAATGCTAATATTAAAATCTACACATCATAAAACGACAAATTACCAAATACATATTAAAATTACATTTTAAAAGCCATTCACCAAAGTAAAATCATGTCCAAGTCAGTCCATGTATTCAATCCATATATTGTGGTCTGTGCCTGATTCTTCTAGATATTCACTGAAACTAATATCCATACGAGTTGAAATTAGCTATTGCTGTGAAGTCCATTGTGGCACAAAAAGAGAAAAGGCATGCATTTCTTTTGTACTTCATATATCTGAAATGCTTCACCTCTCAAAATTAGGTGTGATGACCCTCTCCTAGCCTTCACAAAAAATCCTAGTCATTTGACTGTATTATTATTCTTTTCTCTTCATTCTCTACCAATCTTCAATGTTATTTTTTTATAATTGTTGGCTTTCAAGAGAGGGCCTTTTCAAATACTTTCAATATCCCACCTATTTGTGGAAATCTAATAAGATTTTTAAAAATAAATAAATAAAGAGAATGAGACTAAGATTTCAGTGATGTCTTCCCTGTCTCTCCACACTACCTGTCAGAAAAGGAATGGCAAATTAGGAAAATATTTTAATGTTGAACCATTTGTGTAAATGGCAAACTGATAAGGGACATAGGATGCACTAAAAACTGTCCCTGCTCTTCTCAATCAGTTATTTGTCTCTATGAAGTTGCGATCTATTTCATGTTGTGAATGAGAAAAAAGCAGCTACTTGAAAAATTATTTTGGATGCGCATCCTGACCAGTCTTGTGTCACAAAGACCTGGTGGAATGAACCAGGGATCAGGGGTAATTCGTCTCAGTTTTGCCCAAAAGGGGCTCATCTGCTAGAACGCAGTGTAGATGAGCCCCTTTGGTGGCTATACAATGCACATCGCCAAAGCATGCTGCAGCACACATCAAGGAGGTAAGAGCACATTAAGTAAGTGGGAGGAAAACCCAAAAATAACCCCTCAGCATGCTGCAGCATGGCCACAACATAAATCACATTGCATAGTGAAATTGGCTCTGCAGAATACAAAGCACATTGTGGACATCCAATGTCAAATTTAATGGATTTACCAAAAATTGGGTCAGCACCTTTGATGCCCTCAACATGCTTTGCATGTGCCGATTTCACTATGTAATGCGGTTGTAAAATTCAGAACAAAGGATGAGGGTGTGATTTTTATTTATTTTGTTAAAAAAACAAACAAACCAAAAAACCAAGGACATGGCTGAGCAGTAGATAGCCAATTTTTTCCCTTGTCAGGAGCAACTTGAGAAACTGCGAGTCACTTCTGGTGTGTGAGAATTGGCCGTCTGCAAGGACTTTGCCCAGAGGATGCCTGGATGTTTTACCATCCTATGTGAGGCTTCTCTCAAATCCAGGGAGCTCACCCCGCTCAACCTTTCAGTTAGCAATCCTGCCTGCACAAGGGGGCTCATCTGACCACCTGGGATAGGCCATTGAATACCTTCATGCAGTTTTTTCAGCATATATGTTATGTGTTTCTTTGTCACCATTAAAGGTAACTCTACATAATGAACATTGCCTTAGTGCAACCTTCAGGTTAGTAGACAACTTTAGTTAAGTGATTCATTTCCAAGAATTGTCATAGCTCATATATTGTAGAAGCTGAAGATAATAACATGATGAATCACATTTTTGAGAGCAGGAAACATCATGTGGGTTTCAAAGTCTCCCAAAGATTCCCAAAGACCACTCATTTTTAAAAGGAAATTATAATCCAAAATGGAAAAAATAGATTTTTTCGTAAAAATTCAAATTATAATAAAAGATGGTTATTTAGCTCTCCATTCCCCGCACCCCATAAAGCATTGCCAAAATTGGTCCTGTTTTGGTTGATTACATTTTGTTATATCACATCTGGTTCTGTGGAGAGTGGCCATGTGGCCCACAGATGGTGTGTATTTCTACCAACATTTCTACCCCCCTCTTCTCAACCCCCGAGGGGGGACTCAGAGCGGCCTAACAAAAGGCAACAATTTGATGCCAAAATAATATAAATACAATATAAAACCAAAAACATTCACCATTATAATACTGTATGCAGGAGGGGGACAATGCCCCACTGTAGCGGAATTTGGAAGCCCAAAGCCCCCAAAGCAATACCTTTTGTCTCAGGCTGCGTTTTTAGTGCGAGCGCTTGAACGAAGGAGGCGTGACAACTTGGTTACGATCCAGGAAACTCAGTTTAATCAATACAACAGCTGAGGGGTCTTCTCTATGGCAAAACAAGTCGCAAGAACAGAACACACCTCTCTTCCAGTAATCAGATTTTATACAGCAATGGAGGCAATTCTGAGACCTGCTCCTTCATCCTGTCTCACTGGCTAACATCTGTAAGCTGATCTGACATTAACCAATCAATTAAAGCATTGTGTCATCTTTCTTCTACTGGCTGACAACCATTGCGCAGTTTTAATTACCATTCAATTGTTAATGCTATCTCTATGTGTGCAAGCTGTCCCCAAAAGCGAAACATTTCTCTTGTGTTCCCACCGGGAGCCAGCCGAGTGGGAAGCTAACTTGTAAACAAACGCACATGGCACTACTCTAAGCCAATCACAGCTGTGCTCCTCTGAACCAATGGTAGCTGTACCTTTTAGACCAATCGCAGTGGCTATTTCTCATGCTGCTGCGGCTGGCAAGATACCTTCGCTATTCTGAGCCTATGCTATGTAGCACTTTCTCCTGGCGTCTCTTCTGCAAATCAACAATTCTACTTTATTCCTCAGTTTTTCTTTTGCAAGCGATTTTGACAAAAAGCAATTGCAAACATGATTAGACAGCCTAAACACCATTCCAGTTCGTATTCCAATCTCGTTTTTTCTTTTCTACAGCTATCTTAGCTAACTCAGCAGTCTGGCTTGTTGTAGAGACACAGCATCTTAACATTAATGGGAAACAGCTAAACATAAGCGCAAGGGTGCAGAAAATCACAAGGATTATCACAGCTAATGATTTTAACCATTTCAAATCAGGTAGCCAATTGACGAACCATCCTCAGAGATTGTTTGGGGGTTCATAAGACTTTTGAACTTCTTGTGCAACTTTTAGTATCTTTTCCATGTCTACCTCAATATCACCTGTTTTGTTTACGTAATGACAACAGGTTGTATTAAGCCAAACACAGAGACCTCCTTCCTTGGTGAGAAGGTAGTCTAACGCCAATCTTTGCTGCATTAACATTCTAGCCATGGAATTGATTTCTATTTGCAAAGCATTCAGTCCCAAGGCTGTCTCGTTTGCCAATTTTTCTAACTCATAAGACAAAATGCGAAGTTGTCTTATGTTCCAACCAACACCTAACCACGGTAGTCCGATTGCAAAGAATCTTTCTACCCCGGTAAGGTATGTTCTGCTTGGATCGTACCCATATTCAGCTAACAAATCAGCTGATCTCTTCTGTGTATGCATATGTAAGTTGGAAACTGGTGTCTTTCTGGGGTATACATTTAAACCTCCGGGACCCAAAACTCCTACGGTGCAAACCCCCTTCCAGGCGGGCGGGAGGAGTCTGCCTGCCCAGGTACCGCAAATCCACATCAGCCTTGCAGGTAAACCCCCTAGCCATCTACCTGAGTGACTGGTAGGTAGATCTTGCATGATGTTGACTAATGCAAACTCTTGGAGGTTTTTATATAAAATGTGGATACAATCAGAGTACCCTCTTCCCCAGGTCCAGATTCCTTGTAGCTTATATTTACAACTTGTTAAATAATGGTCATGTATCATGATTGTGTGATTACATGAGGGGTAGGACCCCAAATCAATTCTAGTAAGGAGACGATTTTTCTTTCCCTTTTCATCTCGTATTGCATATAGAGTGCTCTTAACTTCCCATTTGAAACATAAGGGTGCTTTCAATACAGGGGAACGATGGGATATCATGAACTGAGCCTTGTCCATACTGTCTTTTGTATACATGTGACTGCATGTCATATCATTCCAGCCCCTTAGCGTTAGCAAGGCTGTGGGCATCATTGGCCATCCCTGAACGTCTGTGGAAGGCCCATGGGAGCATTTCCAGCAATCAGATAGGCTGAGTTCATGACTCATATTTGTAATTAACTTATGGAAAAGATTCTTGTCCCATCCCCCTTGTGTTTCAGCAGTGTAAAGTATCAGAATAAGTGTCATGTAACCAAACATTGTCCTTACTCCTACAGGTGGCTTTCTTTCATGTCTATGTCCCATTAAGATCTCAAACCACCATCTTAATGAGAAAGTCTTTGGCTCTCTCCATCCTCTTGTTGGGTCACGCATGCTTGGCTGAAGTGCGATGGTATCCGTCGACTTTTCGTGACCTTGTTGACCCTTCTGTAGGGGAGTTGCTGTCTCTTGCTGATCTTCATCCACATCGGGTCCTCCGGATCGATTGCAGATTCCCAGCAAGGGGTGGTCTCTTCAACCTCGAGTAGTGAATCCATGGTCGGACCTCTTTGACTTTTACGGCAGTGGCGTGGACAGGAGCACGATGTAAGGTCCTCTCCACCGGGGCCCAACGGATCGATTCTCCACTCTTTCACCAAGACCTCATCCCCTGGAGAGAAACAATGAAGAGGGGTAGTAGGAAATGGGGGGTGCAACTCTGCAGTGTATTGACTCAATTCTTCAAGATGTTTTCCTAAAAGCTGAACTTGTTGTAAGGTTTGCTGATTGCCTAGAACGTGACTATCTGAGGCCTGTCCATCTATGGTCTTTAAGTTTAATGGGGGTCTCCCATAAAGTCTTTCATAAGGAGATAGTCCTGTCTTCTTGTTTGGGGTGCAACAAATTTTAAACAAAGCCATGGGTAGTGCCAATCTCCAATTTAGTCCTGTCTCTTGACAAATCTTTGCCAAACTGTTTTTCAGTGTCCTGTTTACTCTTTCTGCGCGGGCTGACGATTGCGGCCTGTAAGCGCAGTGAAGTTTCCATGTAATGCCTAGCAATTTGCTTAATCCTTGTTTAACCTGATGTACGTATGCTGGGCCGTTATCTGATCCGATCTGTAAAGGCATGCCAAACCTTAGAATTACATCTTTTAAAAGGGCTCTGACAACTTCCATGGCCTTTTCTGTCCTTGTGGAGAATGCCTCAGGTCATCCCGTAAAAGTATCTATAAAAACTAGCAAATATTTGAATCCTCCATGTGCTGGCATTTCTGTAAAGTCTGTGACTAGTGCTTCAAACGGTGAGCTGCCTTGAGGCTGGATTCCTGGGGGCTTAAGTGGCCCCTCCCTTGGGTTGTTCCTGGCACAAGTCCAGCATCTGTGAGCTGCAGCTGCAGTCAAGCTGTGCAGGCCATCTATGTACATTTGCCTTCCCAGCAAGGCTGCCAATGTAGATTTACCCAGGTGGGTGCTTTCGTGGTAATGTTGTACTATGTGCCACGCTATGTCCTTTGGGACAAAAACGCGGTGGTCTGGCATCACGATTATGTTTTCCTGCCACTTTCCTCCCTCTCTCAGAGCCCATTTTTCCTCATCCTTAGTGTAATGGCATTTTTCTACCTGTGGGCCTGAGCTTGTGACTCCCATCATCACGGATGATGGTTTCTGGAGTGCTGCTTCACGAGCTGCCAAATCAGCCTGCCTGTTTCCCTGAACGACCGGATCATTTCCCCTTTGATGGCCTCTGCAATGCATAACAGCAACCCTTTTAGGTTTCCAAATGGCTTCTAGGAGGGCGACTATCTCATCAGCATGCTTAATGGCCTTTCCAGCTGAGGTCAGGAAGCCTCGCTCCCTGTACAGTGCTCCGTGAGCATGTAACGTGATGAATGCGTAACGGGAATCCGTATAGATATTAACCCTTTTCCCTTCTGCCAAGTGCAGCGCTTTAAATGAATTACTAGCCTTGGCTGATCAAGTTTTTATGGCACGAGAGCAGGTAGAAGAGGAGATAAAAGACAGGAAGAAGAGAGAAGGATATAAAGTGTTACTCAGCTTAATGGATGAGAGACCCAAGGGAAGAGGAGGACAGAGCAGCCGCGGGAGAAGCTCAAGATGAGGGCAAAGTTTCGGAGAAGGAAGAGGGAACACAAGCCGGTTGGGGAGAAACCAGTGTGGCAGGTGTAGAAAGGAGGGCCACTGGTGGAAAGATTGTACCGAGGAAGTGACAGAAGAGGAGGAACCAAGTTCCAGGGGAAGAGGGGGCCAGTCAAGAAGAAGTCCAAGAAGAGGAAGGGCCGGGGGAACATATAGGCCATACCAGGAAAGAGAAACTGTAGTGGCAGCCGCTATAGAAGAGATGTAAGGGGAAGAAGATGATGATTGATGGTGCCAAGCGTTCCTTCTTCTGGACCCCGGGGAACCCATGGTCACCATGACAGTAGGGGACCAGCCTATAGATTTCCTAGTAGATACCGGAGAGGACAAAACAGTAGTGAATACTAAAGTAGCCCCAATTAGTAATAAAACAATTCAAGTAGTTGGAGTGTCCAGAAAGCCACAGAAATGCCCGCTTTTAAAGGAACGGAAATGCAACTTAGCAGGAAGAGAAGTAAGCCACCAGCTATTGTATATTCCAGAATGCCCAGTTCCTTTACTGGGGAGGGATGTGTTAGCAAAAATCAGAGCAAGGATTGAGTTCTTGGAAAAGGGATGGATGGGGTTAACAATTCCCATGGCAGAAGAATGGAGATTGTTTCAGTTACAGGAGGTCAGGAAAAAAGAAACACAGTGGTCCTGGGAAAAGACGCCTTTAGTTTGGGCAGAAGATAACCCCCCTGGTTTGGCAAAATATGTGCCGCCAGTGGTAGTACAGATAAAGTCAGGACATGTTCCCGTGAGAAAGCCAGAGTATCCCATCAGCAGAGAGGCAGTGATGGGAATCCAAGGACAGTTAAACACATTGTTGCAACATGGAATCATTGTGCCTTGCAACTCCCCGTGGAACTCTCCTCTGCTTCCTGTCAGAAAGCCAGGGGGAGGGTACCGGGCAGTTCAAGATCTTCGAGCTGTCAATCAAGCCACAGTCTCTTTAACACCAGTAGTTCAAAATCCTTACATTATGATGAGTTTAATCCCAGCCACAGCCACTTGGTTCACAGTCCTGGACCTTGATGCTTTCTTTTGCATCAGACTGGCACCAGTGTCCCAACCCATCTTTGCATTTCAGTGGGAGACCCCAAGGGGAGGTCAACGATCTCAGGTGACGTGGTCTAGGCTCCCGCAAGGATTCCATAGTTCACCCACGATATTTGGACAGGCATTGGCCAAAGATCTGTCAGAATTTGAAATTCCAGAAGAGGAAGGGACATGGCTGCAGTATGTGGATGATCTTCTCCTTGTTTGCCGGACGCAAGAGGGATGCAGACATTACACTCTGGAGATGCTTAAAATATTGCAAGAGAAGGGATACAAAGTTTTGAGAAAGAAAGCACAGTTGTGTCAGCAGAAAGTCAAATACTTAGGCTTTGGACTTACCCAGGGGAGCAAGATTTTGGAGGTAGAGAGAAAGGAAGTCATTTGTGCAATCCCACACCTTCAAATCGAAAACAGACGAGAGAATTCCTCGACACAACATCGTATGTGCGCCATTGGATTCCTGGCTACGCAGTACTAGCCAAGCCCCTTTATCAAGCCACTAGAGGGAACAGACAAGACCCATTTGTCTGGACGGAAGAATGTGAAGAAGCATTCAAAACTTTGAAGCAAGCGCTAATGTCTTCCCCAGCATTAGGCCTGCCAGATTTGGGAAAGCAGTTCTTCCTGTTCGCTTCCGAGCGAGAAGGAACAGCTGTGGGTGTTTTAACACAAGGGTTAGGCACATGGCAAAGACCCGTAGCATATTTGTCTAAGCAATTGGACTCAGTGGCGCAAGGCCTGCCTCCGTGCCTTCGGGCGGTTGCAGCCTCAGTAGATTTGATCAGGGAAGCAAACAAATTGACACTAGGCCAGCCACTGATTGTCAAAGTACCACACCATGTCAAGGCACTGTTAGATACAAAGGGACCACGGTGGCTCACGAATGAGAGACTGACCAAGTACGAGGGAGTGCTGTGTGACAACCCTCTCGTCTCCCTCTAGATGTGCCCTATACTAAATCCGGTGACATTGTTGCCAAATTTTGGGGAGCCACTAGAACATCAGTGCATGCAGGTCATGGACCAAGTTTATTCCAGCAGGCCAGGTTTGAAGGACGTCCCATTGAAGAAGGTAGATTTAACCCTTTTTACGGATGGCAGCAGCTTTGCGCAAGATGGGGTGAGACGAACGGGCTATGCAGTTGTGACGTGGGATGGGGAGGTCCTGGAAGCAGGGTCTCTTCGTCCAGCAGCTTCTGCTTCTGCTCAGCTGGCCGACCTGTTTTTGGATCTTTTTCCTTATGTCTTCTGCGGCTTGGGAGATGAAGGATTGGGTTAAAGCCCTTCTCCCATCATCTTGCTCTAGATTATATGGGCTGTATTTTCTGTATGATTCTTCCAGTCTCTTTAAGAATGTGCTGGTGACTCTGTCTTTTCCTGATGTACCCTCTGGATCTTTTGTAAATTGGAAGGTCTTGGTGGCCCTCTCCTTATTGCCCTCAAGAGAATTTGTTGGAACTCTCTAATGCGTTCGCGATGAACCGCATTGTTTGGATCCCACTGCGGATCTGTCTCGACTGGGAACCTAGCTATCCCATAAGCTATGGGGTCGGCTTCTCCATGTCCTTCTTGGGCCATCAAGCTTCCCTGGTTTATAATATTCCTCCTCTCTTCTGTGGTAAACAGGGCATTTAGAAGCTGCTTGCAATCTCTCCAGGTAGGATCATGTGTGGCAATGACTCCTTCCAATAAATCTGCCATTGCCGTGGGCTGTTCTGAATATGGTGGGGTGGCCGCGTTCCAATTAAAAATGTCCGCCGAAGAGAATGGAATTATCTGAAAAGCTTGTATCATGCCATCGTTGGCATCCAACAATGGGACTTGTCTTATGGGCATCTCTAAGACTCCTAGGGGCTCTGTCTTTGATCTCACTGACTCTCGGGACCTGCTTCTGGTACGCATTGGTGAAGCATCTGTTGGTTCCCGGGGGCTCTTTCTTCTAACGACTGGGGATCACTCCTCGCTCTCTCTCTGCTTCTCTTGCTTCTGCTAATGGGTATGAGATCTCCCTTTGCTGTGGCGCTCATAGGCTGTTGGGTTGAGTGGGCTGATAAAGAAAGGGTTGTGCAGTGACTGGGACACTCTTGGGATCGCCATTTCTGGTGACATCATTATTGCTGGCGGCGCTGTGGCTGGCAGAGTTGCCATGGGCTGCGGATGCATTGTTGGGGAAGTTGTTGGGACAGGATTCGCCACTGCGATGCTCATCACAGCCTGGGATGTCACTTCAGCGGCTGAAGCCGTCCCGGAAGTGGGGGTCGTGGCTGGGGCTGTTATCGGGGGATTTAAAGATGCATCTGGCTGAGGTGCGGTGGGCGCCTCTGCATCTGCGGCCACATTCACTCTGCGCCTTGGTCTTCTCAAGGGCCCTAACTCCTCCGGCTCCGTTTGGAGAACCGGGCGTGTTTCCCTGCTTTCCGGCTAAACAAGCATCTGTCCCGGTGTCTTCTCGATCCACCAGACTCTCTCTGCTACCATTCTCTCCCATGTCACGGAGTAAACCCACTGATCATTTGGGTGTACCTCGTAACAGTAGGATTCCAACTGCCTGCATTTTCTCAAATCCCAAGTTCCCTGTTCTGGCCAACCTATCCCAGGGAAGGAAGGCCAAATCTCTGTGCACAGATTCTTTAACCTGTAATCCCTCAAGTCTTGCGGTCTTCCCTCTACTGCTAACTGACAGAACCTGTCAAAATTCTCCAACACACAACTCAAGGGCGTCCCCTTCCTCTTGGAACTCCCACCACCCATTTCAGAGGGGCACTCAGTGTCTCCTCCCCCCAAATGGTGTGTGTTCCCTAAGTGTTTCTCACTTAAACACTGATACTTGCCGAATTTCTGTAGACTCTGGGTCCTCCCGAGCCCTCGGCTTCTGGTGCCGGATTTCTCTCTAGACGCTGGGTCCTCCCGCGCCCCGGACTTCGTGCGCCGCTTCTCCCTGGCACTGGTTTTGCTGGTAACCTCTCGCAGTTGCGGTCCCACGGGTCGACAGGCGTTGCTCTGGACGAGACGAGCAGCTGGTCGTAGATAGGGGCCCCTCTCAGCTCACCCGTTTCGTCTCAGAGTCCCACTGCCGAGCTGGAACCGTCCTGGCAACAGGATCGCGCCCACTGCGTTGCGGCTCGTCTTTTAGATGGCGTTACCCATCACGTCGGGGTCAACAAAGATATGTAGTGGAATTTGGAAGCCCAAAGCCCCCCAAAGCAATACCTTTTGTCTCAGGCTGCGTTTTCGTGCGAGCGCTTGAACGAAGGAGGCGTGACAACTTGGTTACGATCCAGGAAACTCAGTTTATTCAATACAACAGCTGAGGGGTCTGCTCTATGGCAAAACAAGTCGCAAGAACAGAACACACCTCCCTTCCGGTAATCAGATTTTATACAGCAATGGAGGCAATTCTGAGACCTGCCCCTTCATCCTATCTCACTGGCTAACATCTGTAAGCTGATCTGACATTAACCAATCAATTAAAGCATTGTGTCATCTTTCTCCTACTGGCTGACAACCATTGTGCAGTTTTAATTACCATTCAATTGTTAATGCTATCTCTATGTGTGCAAGCTGTCCCCAAAAGCGAAACATTTCTCTTGTGTTCCCACCGGGAGCCAGCCGAGTGGGAAGCTAACTTGTAAACAAACGCACATGGCACTACTCTAAGCCAATCACAGCTGTGCTCCTCTGAACCAATGGTAGATGTACCTTTTAGACCAATCCCAGTGGCTATTTCTCGTGCTGCTGCGGCTGGCAAGATACCTTCGCTATTCTGAGCCTATGCTATGTAGCACTTTCTCCTGGCGTCTCTTCTGCAAATCAACAATTCTACTTTACCACTTTGCATTTTCCTAATTCTTTTTGAAAGGATAAAATCAATCTTATGTAGACATTTTCCCCAGAGTCTCTGATGTGTATAGGATAGGTGGATGCTGACATGAAATAGAGGGCGCCAAGGTAGCTGCATACACAGGATGTAGTTTGTCCACTTGTACCTTTGGCAATGGGGGATGGGCATGCCTTAGCACACACATGTCAAACACTAGGCTCATGGACTGAATGTAGCCATGAGGCATTTAATGCCAGGAAAACATAGTTACATTTATACAGTCATGCGACCTAATCGGACTGGTTAAATTTGGTGGCATATGCTGGTTCTTAACTTTTTTCACAGAGCCCACCAGGTCCCATCCCACAACATACATCTACTTGCAATGGGCCTCCATGGCAAAAGCGAAGAGAAACCAGGTTAAGCCACACAAATGGCAATATGAGATCTGTGGCAAACCTGGTTGCTAATGTGAAAAGGTTCTTACAATTACAAGCATCCTTTTCAGACAACCATAAGACTGATGTGCCCCTTGGAGGAAATGAGTTTGATACCCCTGCTTTAGGAGTCCTTGGACCAGTTTCAAGAGAAAGGCAGGAATGAAATAAGTAACATAAGAAAATTTACCCTACTGCTAAATGTAAATAATTTCAGAAGGTAGGTTTTTTAAAAGATCTCATGCCTGATTCTGTGACATTTCAGGGAACACTTGTCTTCCAACAGTTATTGTGCTTTCAAAAACAATAATAAAATGTGTAATTTCTTAAGTACAAGCTTTTGTTGGAAAAGGTGGGCATGCAGGATACAATCCAGATGAACAAGAATTTGGGATAAACTATCCTATTCTTAATATGTCTGGAAGAGTCTTTTTGCTTTCCAGAGTTATATGGAAAAAAACATACATTATGAAATGCATGCCACCTATATGACATATTCTTTGCATCTTTTGTCTAAATAATTAAGCAGATTAAAATACCTGATGCCTACTCCAGCTGTTTACATTTCAGATAGCATCCCTATTCAAGTCACAAATTCCTAATTTAGTCTGCACTAATTCAGAAAGCAATTAAAGTGCTTAAATCAGATTTACTATTTGTATGAGGGATAAGCCCATAAAATACCTTCTGGGTTTCACTTATATTATTATTTAATTCATTTTTCTCCATTTCTCTACCCAATCATGACACAAGACAGCTAAAACTACTACATAACTTTTATTAGAAATAACATCTTCAAGGATCAATACAATGTACAGAAATTTTAAAAGTATAAAAATACAAAATAAATATAATATAATATCTTCTCTAGAGTAGAAACAGCTTTAAGGAAGCATTAAACTCAAAGCAGAAAGGAGACTGAAACTTCCAGGAAGGGTCTGCAACAGAGAAAAAAGAGGGCTGGGTTTTTTAAGGATGCCAGGGAGGATTGCTACAGGTCATCGCTCTTCTTTCCCCGGGCCTCCTTAAAATGACTAGGAAAGCTGTGTGACGTGCTGCAGGGAGAGAGAGTGAGCATGCTTGCCTATAATAATTTATACCCCACCACCATCTCCCCAAAGGGGACTCGGGGCAGCTCACATGAGGCCAAGCTCAGTAACGCAAATTGCAAATACAATAACATAAAAAACATAGAACCACATCACAATAAAATAAATCAAACGTAGAATGAAGTACATTTTGAAAGAGCCTGTTCATGCCAGCGTGCTGACTACAGCCTGGTTGAGAGAATTTAGTAGGTTGGTGCATTTATCTAACGCAGTATACCGTGCTCCACCCCTCTTCTGATGATTTAGCTCAAGGAGTTGATTGACTTGATCGATTCAGCCATGAATAGTGTTATCGAGTATACACTGCACAAGCAAAGCTCTACACATCAGCTACATCTATGATTAACTCCTTAGAAATAAAAGGAATATATTCTTGTGTAAGGCTTAATTAATTTTATAAGCACTTGTGTTCTGATGTTTCGCAAAAGTTCTTCAATGTGTTCCCTTATGAAGGGATCGCCCATGATGTTACTGTGGTTTGTTTTCAGAATGTTCTCAAATTCAGTGATGTCATTATTCTGATAGGCACTTACTAAGTTTGCCATTGCTAGGATCTCTGGATCATTTTTGTATGGTTTTGCCTCTTGGGTGTCAAATGGATTTATTCCAGACTTCATCAGCATGTTTGCTAAGACCAAATATTTTAAGCACGTCGTTTTCCTAGGACTTCCTGATTCATCATAATCCTTAAACTCTTCAAAGAAATCAGTGTGAGCCTTTTCAAACTCGCGGGGCAGACGTGAGGGCGATCTGGCTGCGACATCTGTCACCCCATTGATCGCCAGGGTTGATTCGGCTGATCTGGCTGGCTAGGCAGATGTCCCCTTCCTCCCTCACCGCTCCATGTGTGTCCCTCCCGAAGCTGTGCGCTCAGTGGAAGAGGACGACGTCCCAGGTATAGAAGGAGTGTACCAAGGTCTCCAGTCTTCGGTCCCGGGTTTACGATAGTTGCACTCCCCTGCTAGAACCTCCAAACAAATGTAGAATAAAATAAACAATATAAAATAATACAATAAAAAATTAAGCATAGTCACAATGAGTGGGCCACATGTAGAAGATAAAATGATAAAAACTCAGGATGAGATAGCGATATGGTCAAGTCATACTTCACAAGGTATCATCGCAGCTGGCACACAAGTTTCAGTTGTGCAAATGCCCTCCCAGCCACCACCGACACCTGTGCATCAAGTATCAATGCTGAGTCCAGGAGGCCCCCCAAGCTGCGGACCTATGACTTCAGGGGGAGTGCAACCCCGTACAGCACAGGTTGCTACCCAATACCCCGGTCAGACGTGCGTACAGCATTTCTCCTCTAGAGTAGAAACAGCTTTAATGAAGCATTAAACCTAGGGCCCCTCCAGACAGGACCTTTAATGTGGGAACTCCCACAATAAAGGAGGGGCTGTTCAGACAACATTATACCCTAATTTGTAGTGAATTAATTTGATAATGGATTTATTCCGTGCCTTCTTGGAAGGTGTGGGATAAATCCACTATTTCCGGTCTGGATTGCAGAATACTGCAGTCCAAACAGTATTCCCGCAGTTTGAGATTTGGTATTGAGATTTGAATTATTAAAGACAAAGAAAAATAGCAATTTATTTAAGTAGTGATATTTCTTAGTTCTTATTGAAAATGATCGAGCAGCTACATTACATCAGAGTACCGGGGACACACTACTGGTTAGGAGACTGCCCACAGGACAACCCATTTGCCCACATCCTAGATTCAACTCAGTTTGGGAAATTCAGAAAACTCTTACCTCACATGTTTTTGTACTTTTGAAATGGAATATCCTGGTTCCTAAGTCCAGAAGATGACCTCAGACTGTCTTCTTCTCCTTCCCCTTTTTTGGACTGTTTATGCAATTTGAATACCAAATCATGACAGGCCCAGTCTGGAAGTCTCCCTGTGTCATAGGATGGGCTCTGTCACTTTTCATTGCTTCAATGGTTTAGAACTGTTTTAAAATAGAATGGTGGGTTGTGCTAAAGTCCTAGGATGCAATCAAATCCCAGTTGTAAATCTCTAATTTGTGTCAGTTATTATGATCATATGGTTATGCAGGACCATTTCTATTGTACTGGCAGTTTCTGATGATGATGATGGCAGCGGTGGTAACTTTATTTTCTTCACTTTGAAGTGAGATGAAAAAAGAAGCTTGTCTCAATCCTTCTGTTTTCTTTTCTTTTGAATCACATAAGCCACAACATTTTTCAGATTAATCCATTTTGCTTTGTCTTTTCTCCTCTGGAACCACTTTGTAGCTGCAGAAAGAAATTGTATTGTCTGAAAAATGAGACAAATGGGAGATAATAGTATCAGGGTGTGTTTGGGGACCTTTAACTCTTCCATCGAGGAAAGATTTGACCAAATGTTCTTTCCACCAAAGAACAAGAGGAGTGGAAATAAACGCTTTCCCTTGCTGCACAGAATTGTTGGTGCCTCTGTGGCATATGAAGCCATTACTGTAATCCCTTTCCATCTCACAACCTAGCAGAAACCAAATCTATTTTCATTAAGGAAAATGATGTGTGATTGCTTCATTTACCAAGTTCTGGACATAAATGAGAGTAATCAGCACCACTGCTACTGCCAGGAAATTCAACTGAGGAAGAAAGGCCAAAGTGAAGTTTCAAATGTCCATAGTGTTGTCAGGTTCAGTGATCAACCTGAAGTTTCAGTGTAGTGGTCTCATTTTCTTTGAGAAAGAGGAAAAATAGAACTTTAGCATAGGGATGAAGCCAGAACTTAAGATGAGGTTGTGTTCTCCTTGGGTTATGTATGATGTTGGTATTAACCCTTGTATGTTCTCCATCTGGATCATTCTCTAAACAATCAGGTAAAGTGATATTATGGGTGACCAATCAACCATGGGTAACTGATGCAAGGAGGATTCTAGATTCAAATGGTTAACATGATTTTTCTGAAATGCTATTGGCAGCTATAAACCTAACAATTTAAAGCAAATCGTACATGGCTTTTGTTATTAAAGTTTCATACATAGATGGGATTCACACAGTTCTATAGTTTGAATTGAGCCGGATTGCTGGATTTTGCAGTCTAACAACATCTGGAGAGATAGGGTTCCCAGCTTTGATCTGTATCAAACATGCTTATTAATATTGTTCCACTGATGAACCGGAGAAAAGTAACATTAAGGTATGAAAGTGGAAGGGGAGTTCACACGCAAGCATCTGTTTAACTTCAAGCAATGGGGATTTTTTTTTTAAAAAATGATTTTTATTAGTGAATAACATAAATGACATTAAACAAACACTTTTTGGACACACAAATAATTAAAATAACTTATACATACCTAAGATACTGGTTTTGTACATCGAAAGTAGGTGAACATCATAAAGAGAAAAGTGGGAGTATAGAGACAAAAAGGAGGGGGAAAGGAGAGAAGAAAAGAAAAACGGGAGGGGAGGGAGGAGAGGTGGGAAAAAGAAAAAAAAATCCAGTATCGTGACGAACATATACTTAAACGTTTTTCCTTGTCACTTCCAGATCGCTTCCTGTGGTATTAATTAGCTCTCCCCTCCCCCACATGTTCCTAATATATATGCTACATTGCATATATTTTAATCTTAACTGGGATGTTTCTTTATTCTGTTCCCATGATAATTTGTATTTGTTCTCTTTTTAGAAATTTAATAAAGTTCTGTTTGTTCTTGATCTGTTTTGGGCAAGTTTTTGGGGAATTCTTTATAAGCTTCCTTCTGTACAACAGGCAACAATTTGGCTTCAGCTATAGGAATGGACAGATCCAGGATTTATCAGCGCCCATTGGTAGCAAGTTCTTCTTACTAGGCTTATTCTATCTCTTGTAAAGCTCATGCTTTCTCTTACCAATACAATAGTTTCCACAGAGTCTGCAAGGTCAGAATTTTAGTGACCATTGACTGACTGACTGACTGACTGACTGACTCTCTCTCTCTCTCACACACACACACACACACATCTTCAAGAATCTTTTTCCTCGCATCAAGTACTCATTTAGCTGCCAAGTTTCTAGGCTTTCCATTTACCAAGAAATGCACAAAATTTTCTAGTCAGTGTGGCAATACATGAGCACTTTCCCATCCCTGAACCATAATCTACTCCACACACATGCATGTACAACCCAAGCTCCAGCCCTTGCATTGTTTGCTCATGCCTGATTTTAGCACATGCCCAGTACTTTTAGAACCACCATTTTAAATGTTCAACAGTATCTTTAAATACTGTATTATAAGAATTGCCTCAGACCTCCACAAACTTCAAATATATCCTCTACCATCTTCTCTCCCTCTGCCTTCCTCCATCATGTTTCATGATCTGAGGTGGTAGAGAATTGGCCAACTTAAAGCAAACAGAAGGGGAAAGCAGGTGCCAAGGGACATTTGGTACATATCCAGGTGGAACATAGTGGTTGGCACTAGTACACCTATCCAGATGTAGCACACCTTTGTGGCCATATTTCTCAACATAATGGACATATTTGCAGTAATAGTCATAGCAATAAAACATTTGTTTCATTCAGAAAGAGTTCACCGACATGCATTTCTCCCTTTTATAAAACTTTGAAAAATGCCTTGCATCCATAGAAATTATTCCAGAGACAGCAGGAGTTGCTAAAATAGATTAAATTAATGTGCCAGGCTCACTTTCTCACAGCATGTTTCACTTTAATTGATTGTGCTATATCCAAACTTAAATTACTAATATCAGTGCTTAGACGAAAATGAATATTTAAAGAAAAAAAATCCTTTGTGCAGTCATAATAAATTAATCTATTTGAATAAGCTATTATATGTGATCAGCATTTTTAAAAAACCCTCTTCTGTGCATGAGACCCAAATAGCCTCAGCTCAGTAAACATGCACAGATAAGAAAGCAAAACAAAAGAAAATAATTTTGTGTGTGTATGCATGTGTGTGTGTGTGTTTACGTGGGTGTGCTTTACCTTTTGTTTTGGAATTCAATCTTGATATTTCAGATTCTAAAACAGAAAAATGCTAGAAGTTCCTTTTAATGTGGGAAAAACCTCTAAAAGGAATTAAGGGAGGGATTGTGAGCATTCAGTGTGTTCTAATTTTCATCCCAACATCCATTATCTATCTATCTATCTATCTATCTATCTATTTATCTATCTCCCTGGAATGGCACTTCTCCTGGGACTTACCCTTCCCCAGCAACCCCAGTGTTGAAGGAAAATGGCAGACATCACCCTCCAAAGATATTGGACAGGATGGAATTTTTCTCTAATGTGACCTTTATCTCCAATGGTCTGTTTCTGGTTAGACAAATGCTACGTATTTTTGAAGCCATCCCCAGCAGTGCCAGAGTTACCATTGTGCTTAGGTAGCCCTTTTGGCAAGGAAGGGGAGGGTCTTTCTTCCAAAAGAATTATTTATTATGGATTTTGCTTATGGGGTGCATGAAATTCTAAATTTGAAGGTGTCTTGTTTTGGAGCGATTCCAGACATAATGATAGAGTCTGTGGGAATGGCCTACCTTGCTTACCTCCTTCAGTGCCCAAGTAAGGGGACTCATAATTTAACTAGCACAGGGCCTAATTTGTCCTAAATCTAACTAACTAACTTTATTTCTTATGAGTCGCCCTCCTTTTATTGTGACTTACACAATAAAAATAAACAGGTTACATAGTCACAGCTTGTTACTAACAATCATAGGCTCTTCTGAAAAGCCATGTCTTGAGTGCCCCTAAAAATGTATGTAGATCAGGAGTGGCTCTTTGGTCTGACAGTAGGGAGTTCCACAAGATTGGGGCTACAATGGAGAAGGATCTCTGTCTTATGGACTCCAAACGAACCTCTCTCAGGCCAGGGACATAAAGGAGATTCTCATGAGCTGACAGTGGCAGTCTCTGGTGGTGGAGTGGCATTAAACGGTCTCTTAGATATGCAGGACCCTGACCTTGAAAGGCCTTGAATGCTAGGACCAGGGTCTTATAGAGGACTCTGTGTTCAACCGGCAGCCAATGCAAGCACTGCAGAGACGCCGTTATATGGCACCTCACTGATGTTTTTGTGAGGAGTCTAGCAGCTGCATTTTGCACAATTTGGGTCTTGCGAATTGCTGCTCGAGGTAAGCCCACATACAAAACATTGCAGTAATCCAGCCTCGACGTAATCGTAAATCTGACATTGATCCCCATTTATTTCAGGGGAGGAGTGAGAGTGAGACAGTCTTTAAATGGCAAATCATTATCTGAGGATATTGTTTGCCACTTTGAGACTATCTAAGTATTAGGCATGGTTTAGAATCAAAAAATGGCGATTCTTAAATCAAATGGGGGGGGGGGGGGATTTTTTTTGATTAGTAAAAGAAAGACTTACAAAAAATTTCCCAAAAATTTCTGAAATGTAACTTAAGTACTAACGAAATTCGTTAGTAATTTGTATGCCAGAGCATGCGCATTCCAGATGGTTTTGGCCTACAACTCCCAGAAATCCTAACAGCTGGTAAATTGGCTGGGATTTCTGGGAGTTGTAGGCCAAAACTTGAATAAACCACACTGAATTCTAGATGGGACTTTCCAAATAGGAAGGAGGGAGGGAAGGAGGAAGGGAGGGAGGGAGGGGGTTTTCTATTCTTGGAAGCAGCAAAAGAAAAGGAGGAGGAGCCCCCCCCCCTCGCTCCTCGCTGCCTCTCTCTCACCCCGATCCTGAGGGAGCGAGGGCCCAAGTTTGCCCAGGCTGAGAGGAAAAGGAAGAGGCCTGAGGCTGTGAGGAATGGTGGGAGTTGAAGTCCAAAACACGTACCTGGAGGGCTGAAGCTGGCCCCTGTGATGGGGCATGGCAGAGCAATGGGGAAGAGGAGCATCTGAGAGAGCGCCGGGAGAGAGAGGAGGAGAAGCGCGTGCGCGCGCGTGTGTGAAGCTGGCCCCTGCGATGGGGCATGGCAGCAGAGCAACGGGGAAGAGAAGGAGGGGGGGAAGCCTGGAGAGAGAGGAGGAGAAGCGCGCGCGTGTGTGTGTGAAGCTGGCCCCTGCGATGGGGCATGGCAGCAGAGCAACGGGGAAGAGAAGGAGGGGGGAAAGCCTGGAGGACTACACTTTCCAGAATGCATTGCCTACCTAGCAGCAGCGTCACTTCCAGTTCCCCATAGAAATGCGGGAAAAAGAAGAAGCTGAATGAAGGCGGGAAGGAAATGAGGGGGAGAAGACAGGGAGAAGTGAGTACGTAGTACAATAATTAATTAATTAAGAATTAAGAATTTCTTACGATCATAACGCAAATTGTTGGCCTCAAGGACCGTAAAGGAAGTCTACTTCCGGGATCGCGGCAGCGATATGTAAAACCTCAAAAGTCCCATTACATACGAATCTCTTACGAATCCTTTTAATTTCCGTTTCATTTTTCTCATGCCTACTAAGTATCTATCTATCTCAATCGCTGGTATTTGAAGATAATCCAGGGAGTCCAGAAAAGCCTCAGTGGGCATGACTGGGCCATGAGTGGTTACAGACAGCCCATAGGTCGTGTTGTATAGCCACTAGAAATTTTGACTAGCTTACATTTATTAACAAAAAAACCTATATGTTTTGTTGTCCTCAGGTGAAGGGAGGTGGTGGGTAAGAGTGCACAACCACTCTATTTGTGGAACTTTCTTAACTGTGAGTTGGAGGGTTTTTTATGCTTGAGAGTTGTCTTAAGATTTCCAGGAAGCCCCAAAAGAAACATCAGAAATGTTTGTGTCATCAGATTTTATCTGAACATTTTGTCCTTGGACCACAGTAAATGTTCTTCACTGGTAAATGATAGAAAAGAAGGCACAATTTGTCCTGTTGATGTCACTGGATTGTGCAATGATCTGATTTGGTATATGGAGTTCTCCAGCTTTTAACGATTGTCTGTATTCTGAGTTAAGCACTTTGCCAAGAAGTATTTGTCAAGCTCAGAATATAAAACATGATTCTGATCATATACTTGAGAATGCTAATTGGTCTGTAGATCATGTACGTGTGTGTGTGTGTGTGTGTGTGTTCATTTCTTACTTTTTTCAATCAGTTATATATTGTTTTGATTGATCTGATGAGGATACATAACAAAGCACATTGTTAATAGTCCTGCTGTTCAGTTCTTCCCATGCTGCTTGTTCTATGGAATTCTATGGTTTCCGAAACAAAACCAGAAGGCTTAGGAACAATGTAATAATGTGCATGTTTGCAGTAGCACTAGCATGTATGTGATAACATTATGAACTTTAGGGATGGATCTCAGAAAACATTATTTTTTTTACCCCAGAGAGTTCTCCTAGAACCTCTCTCTCCCTCTCTCCCTCTCCCTCTCTCTCCCTCTCCCTCTCCCTCTCTCTCTCCCTCTCTCTCTCCCTCTCCCTCTCTCCCTCTCCCTCTCCCTCTCCCTCTCCCTCTCCCTCCCCCTCCCCCCCCCCCCTCCCCTCCCCCCCCCTCCCCCCCCTCCCCCCCTCCCCCCTCTCTCTCCTCTCTCCCTCTCCCTCTCTCTCTCTCTCTCTCTCTCTCTCTCTCTCTCTCTCTATATATATATATATATATTTTCCATGATGATTCCAAATCACAACAAAGGGGTTCACCCACTGTTTATTTTGAACATTTGGAGATTTCCTGAAGACACTTAGTTCTCCCTGAGCTTTATTGACAATTCTGTCTTAATCTCTAAAAACATGATAACTGTGAGCTGTGAACATATCTCGTAACAGTTTCTACATCAGGAAAGACCATCTAGTATTCTGACAGCCTGTCTCACTACAGAAGCAGAGTACATTCACATCCAGAAAATAAATGTGTGCCACCAATTACAGAGTATATTTGACAGTTAAACTTAGACTCTTATTTCCATTCCTTGGCTAATAATGAAAGCAGCTTAGCTCTTTGCTTTTGTTCCAATGCTTTATAACTACACAAACAATAGACAATTTGATTTGTTTAATAAAAAAGCCCTTCAGTAATCAACGAGATGAAAAAGCACATTGGAAATAGTTCAGTGTGATGAAATGTTTATAAAGAAATTTGTAAGAAATTATGCCACAATGCTGTGCACAGATATTCTGATGGTGATGATTAGGAAAGCTACCATGAGTGATTTAATAATATTGAAATACATTACCTTTAATTAAATATTATTGGCTACCTAGGTGCTAAATTATTAATCATATTTGGAAATAATGTAGGTATTTCATCTCTGCTGACCTCATAGGCTGATTTGCTCATTGTATGTCAGTTGCTCTCCACTTTTGACACAAAGCCCATTATGTGATACACAAGAACTTCCAGTTGGGCTCCATTCCAAAAGAGGAGAGCAAGTAGTGTAGATCACCGCTGCAGCAACACAGAATGCTTCCCATGTTGCCTTACGAGCAATGGTGGAAGGCAGTGTGCAATGCTCCTCGCCCCCCGTAGGATGTGGATCATGGTAAGGCAGGTGATGTAGGGTGTGGAGCAATGTACTCCCCATGCCCCCCCCCCCTGCTGGGACCCCATGGATTTGCCATGATGTGTGGTGAATCAATGGATCTTAGTGATGAGTCCTAATATTTTCACATCCACATCTGAATTAAAATATGCTCATGAAAGGATTATTGGCATGGCGAGATGTGTTCTACACTGGGCATGTGTATTCAGCAGCAGAGTAGTAAAGGGCAGATGTCTTCACTGTGTCTGGCTGTAATCCCTAGGTTGTGTCAGTTAGCTTTCGTATGATATTGTTTCTAGCACCCACTTTTGCTTGATATTCAAGCAGTGCTTCTTGTAGGTCAGAGCACAGTCCAGGGTAACTCCCAGGTATTTGGGTGTGCTGCAATGCTCCTGTGATATTCCTTCCCAGGTAATCCTCAGAGCTCAAGGTGCTTGTCTGTTCTTAAGATAGAAAGAACATGTCTGTGTTTAGATGGATGATGAATCAGCTGGTTTTCCCTGTAACAGGCAGTAAAAACACCAAAAGCTTCTGAGAGCTTCTGTTCAATCATTTCAAAGTTCCCTGCTTGAGTGGTGATGGTGCGATCATCAGCATAGATGCCAATAATGAAAGGACCAAGGCAGTGACATCTCCTTCTTTTGATACCCTGAGTCTGTGCCTGGCTTGGATGATTGTTAAACCAGTCCTGGAAACAGGCAAATAATGGCAACTGGAAAATAATTGCAATGCCCCCCAAAAGTGCTAATGTTGAAAACATTTGTAGTCCCTTCCTGATTTTTCACTCCTGCTTTAAACAGTAATGACAATATAGAATATGTGTGAAATAATTGAACTTTTGTAACTTATTCACGTACTCTCTTTCTTTCTTTCTTTCTTTCTTTCTTTCTTCCTTTCTTTCTTTCTTTTCATCGGGTATTTTTCTCCCTGTCAGCTTTTGGCATCCTAAAATATTTCAAACATTAGATTTTCTCATTGTTAATGTTTGCAGTCAGATGTTGGAGGAGACACATCCATCAAGCAAAGGCTGTTTAGTTTAGTATATGTGAAGTGTAGTTCATAACCTTGCCCTGCGTGCTTCAGTAACCTGGATTTTTAAAAAAGAAGCAGCATTACAAAAATGCAGTCCTCCACCATTATATATAAAACAGCATTTTTGTCTATGAAAATAGAACCCCGTCTACACTGCCATATAATGCAGTTTCATAAAGCTGTTTAACAGCATTGAACTGTATTATATGGCAGTGTAGTCTCATCTAATGAAGTTCAGTGCAATTAAATTCCATTATGTGATAGTGTTGATGGGGTCTAAATTATGAGGAGTGATATTGCCACTGTACAGAGAATTGGTGAATAAGTATTAGAAAATATTAAGACAAACAATTAAATGTTTAAAATCCATCATTGTGAGGGTAGAATGATCACATTTTGGAGACTCATTGGCAGCAAGTAGGATAATCAATTTGTATGCATTTACAAACCTTATCCCCAAATGAATTTAAAATACATCCCATCTGTAGCGGCGGGCAAAGCCTTAGGCAAATGCTGGATTTGAAAGCCCCCATGAAGGAGGCCAGACTTGATAGGACCAGATAGCATCACCAGCCCCAATCATATGACAGGGTGAAGGGGCTATTTAAGGCTACTCCACCCCCTTGCTGTTCTCTTTGCCCTATGGATAGTATGAGTTTACCCTGGTCATGCTCGGGCCAAGAAGGATTTCCCCCCCACAAGTGTTCCTTGGTTGTTGTTTGTTGTTGTTGTTGTTTTGCCTAGCCCACACTGTTGCAGAGGGGTGTGGTAATTGGCTTTGGGTGAAGTCACTTCAATAGGTTTTTCTGAGTAAGTTAAAAAGAATCCATTGCATGATAAAGGTGAAATAGTCGTAGTAGGCACTGTAGCAACCCCTAGGGGGTTAGGGGTGGACTTCCATAACAGTTCCTATGCATTTTGGGGGTCAGGGTCCTAAAACAGCCCTGTCCCAGTTTATCTGTATGAATGCATCTCCCTTTACGAACCACTGCAGAAACTGAGATCTTCTGGGGAGGCCCTGCTCTCGGTCCCGCCACCATCACAGGCATGTTTGGCGGGGACTAGAGACAGGGCTTTCTCAGTGATTTCCCCCCTCTCCCTGGTTAAGGAACTCCCTTCCTAGCAATATTAGATCAGTCCCCTCCCTCCTGTCCTTCAGAAGGATGGTGAACACCTGGCTGTGGGACCAAAACTTAGGGGCAGTACAATGAGGCAAAATGGTGCCCTTAGATTGTTTTTAGTAACTTTTAATGTGGATATAAGTGATTTTAATGTTTGTATATATCTATGGTTTTATGTCCCAGCATTGAATGTTTGCCGTATAGATGTTGTACTCTACCCTGAGTCCCCTGCGGGGTGAGAAGGGTGGAATATAAATGTTAAATAAATAAATAAATAAATAAATAAATAAGGGGCTATCCTTGGGGCTGGAATGAGGGTTCTCACTCAGAGGTTTAGGAGGAAGTGCCCTCAGGATGTCCTTTCAGTTATGATTGAGAGGTGCAGCCAATGAATTTTGAATGGTCTTTGGGATCTTTGGTACCTGTATGTCCTTGGAGGTGGTCAGAGGAAGTGACACTTGGCCAAGGGACAGTTCTCACTAGGTGGCTAATACACCAAGGGTTAAATCTTACAGATTAAATCCCTTTAACGATGAATTTTCCTTCACAGGTTATTTCAGAAATTGTTATAAATAAAAGTATTTATAAAGGGTCAGGAAATGGCTCTTTAGATAGATTTTCTTATGCCTGGTCTCTTTATTTCATAGTGGGAATTCAAGGAAATAATCCAGACTAAAATCCAGGATGTACAGTATTCACTGCCACACTGACAACAGAGCATCAGCTTCCACTGCACATCTTTATTTATTTATTTAATGAAATATCATATGTTGATGATGATGTCAGTTTATCCTATAAGCCATCAGAAAAAAATCTGTTATATCTTTCTCTTGTTTCCCTTCACGTTTATCCTTCACCTCCATCCATATCTTCAAAGGATCTGGTCCAAGTGTTCTGTCCATTGTTTTTTTTAAATAAAAAATAGAAGTTTATTCATTTCCAGAAGATAATACAGACAAACAACATAGATCCATCTCGTACCGAGATGGGGGTTCTGAAAGATTCGGAAGAAGAGAAAGAAAGTCAGAGAAGTAGAACTTGAAAGAAAAGATAGAGTTGGCGGTGAGGGGAGGGCCCGAGGGCCTTCACCTCGTGTTGGGTGCTATAGCGGAAAGATAGAAAAGGGTGTGAAAAGTGTGTTCGTGGTCGGAGGTCGAGGGGTTTGATTCCAGGCCCGCTCTTTCCTGTTCAGCAATCTCTTAGCCCTCTTTTGTGTCCTGCGAGGGTAAAGAGGGGGAGGGGGGGAAAGGTTGCGTCATTTTATCTCTATAACATATTTAACTCTACATTAAATTCCCTTTTACAATAAGTTCTAAATTTTGACCAGTTTATTGTCTCTTTGTCTTCTTTGTCGTCCCGGCATAGTTTCTCACTTAGGGCCATCATTTGGATAGCTCCCCATAGTTTGGCGAACCAGGCTTCTTTCGTAGGGGTTTCCACATCTTTCCATTGCTGGGCGAAGGTCATTCTCGCCGCGGATATACACAGAGTAAAGATTCTCCAGTCCTCTTTAGGAAAACTTCTCTCTTTTATCCCTAATAGGAAGAGGTCGGGGTTCCTTTCTACTTTCCATCCCAATATTTTGTTTATTTCTAGCTGGATCATTTTCCAGTATTTAATTGTTTTGTCACATGTCCACCACACATGAAAGAAGGTGCCGCTGGAACAAGTACATCTCCCGCACTTCGGGTTAAGATTTTTATAGATCTTGGCTAGTTTGGCCGGGGCTAGGTGCCACCTGTAGATCATTTTGACCCAGTTTTCTTGATAGGCGTAGCTGGCAACACTACCCACATTCCCTTTCCATACTTGTGACCATGTCTCTTTCTTAATTTTGTAACCTAGGTTTCTAGACCAGCTCTTCATGTATTCTCTGTTCTGGTTGTTCTCTGTTTCCCATTTTAGTAACACCTTGTGAATTCTTCCTACGATTTTCTGGTTCTTGCCCAGCATAATTTCTTCTAATTCATTGCTATTCTCCTCAAATCCCTTTTTTGAGTCCGTTTTAAATTTCTCTTTTATTTGGAGATAGGAAAACCAGCTCAGCATTATCCCTTCTAATTTCAATTGATCCATGCTTTTAAGCACATATTTTTGCCCGTCCCACTCTATAAGTTCCCTGTACTGTGACCATCTTCTGTTTCCTAATTCCCTGATTCTAAACGCCTCTGTTGGGGATAACCATAGAGGGGTTTTTTTATATATCTTTTTCCAGTATTTTATCCATACTCTTAATATCGCGTCTCTGGTATAGTGATTCTTAAATCCAGCGTTGGCCTTGTGTTTGTCATAGCCCATGTAAGCGTGAAACCCAAACCTTAGGTCATGACCCTCCAGATTTAACATCCTGTTCTCTTCCAAATTGACCTATTCCCTAGCCCAGGCGAGACAGTTGGCCTCAAAGTATATTTTTAAGTTGGGTACTCCTAGTCCTCCTCTTTCCTTACTGTCTTGCATGGTCTTCATCTTAACCCTTGGTTCCCCCCCCCCCACACACACACACACACATTTTGACATGTCCCTTGTCCAAATTTTGAACTGTTCATCTTTTTTTTATAATTGGTATGGTGGAAAAAAGAAAATTGATTCTGGGGAGGATCATCATTTTAAGTGTCGCTACTTTTCCCATCAGCGATAGATTGAGTTTCTCCCATTTCCCTATATCTTTTTGAATTGCTTTCCATAGTTCTGTATAATTGTTTTTGAATAGCTGGGAGTTTTTGGGTGTTAAGTTAATTCCTAGATATTTTACTTTATTTGCTATTTTAATTCCTGAGGTCTCCTCCAGTTCCTGTTTCTTCCTTCCACTCAAATTTTTTACTAAGAATTGGGTTTTATTTTTATTTATTTTGAGGCCGGCTATCTCGCCGAATTCTTCTATTTTCTTCAACCATAGCTGAATGGTTTCCGTTGGGCTTTGTATGATTAAGGCTATATCATCCGCAAAAGCTTTCACTTTTGTTTTTTTCTTTCCCAATTTGTACCCCTTTGAGATTGTCATCCTCCCTGATGGTATTTAGCAGTATCTCAAGCATGAGGACGAATAGCAAGGGGGACAGTGGGCATCTTTGTCTCACTCCTTTTTGGATCTCTAGCTTTTCAGTTTTTCTTTGATTGATTATTATTTTGGCTGTTTGTTTTTGATATATGGCCCGGATTGTGTTCTCCATCTCAAACCCTATGTCTAATTCTTTTATAAGCAGTTTGAGATAATCCCAGGAAATTTTATCAAACGCTTTCTCAGCGTCCATGAACATTATAGCAACTTCTTTGTCTATGTTTTTATCGAAATATTCTATCACGTTGATTATATTCCTTAAATTGGTTTTTAATTGCCTTCCTGGAATGAATCCATTTTGGTCCTCTTTTATCCAATGTTTCTTTAGTCTTTCCACTATAATAGTTGTAAAAATTTTGTAATCAAAGTTAAGAAGCGCTATTGGTCTGTAGTTCGCTGGGTTGTCTCTTTCTTTGCCCTGTTTCCCAATTAGTGTTATGTTTGCCTCCCCCCAAGTCTCTCGCACTATCCCTTTTTGTAATACATCATTGAAAATTTTCCCCAATATTTCCTGCAGCTCTTCCTGGAATTCCTTGTAATACTCAGCAGAGAACCCATCTGGGCCAGTTGCTTTAACATTTTTCAGTTTCTTGATTGCTTTCTTAATTTCTTCTTTTGAAATCTCCTTATTTAACTTTGCTCTTTCCTCCTCTGTTATTCTTTCTAGTTTCCTTTCCCCTAGATATTTTGCAATTTTTTCTGTATCTATGCCATCCTTCTTATATAGCTCTGTAAAGAAGGTAAGCATTGCCTCTCTTATTTCTGGATTCTTCTTATATTCTACCTGTCCAATTTTGATTTTTGGGATGTGGTTTCTAACTCTCTTTTCTCTTAATTGCCAGGCAAGATATCTTCCTGGTTTATTGGCCGATTGGAATTGTTTCTGCTGTAGATATTTTAGGTTTTTTCCCATCCTGTTCATCTCGTAGATTTCTAGCTGTTTTCTTAGGGCACTATTTTTCTCCTTCAGGTTTTTACATTTTGGGTTCCTCTTTAATTCTCGCTCACTTGTCTCAATCTGGGTTTGCAGCTCTATTAATTCCTTTTGCCATTTTTTCCTGATGGCCTGTTGTTTTAGAAAGAAGGCCCTCATATATGCTTTACAAGCATCCCAGATAACTCTAGTGTTCTCAAAATCTCTGCTGTTTATTACAAGGAACTCCTTAATCAGTTTGTGTGCTTCCTCTTTGATTTTCTTATCTTTCATTAGGTCAGCCGGGAATCTCCAGGAGAATTCTCTTGCACTTGGGAATAACTCCATTTCCACTTGGGAGTGGTCTGCGGTTGTTCTAGGCAAAATTTGATATTTTTGACTTGTGCTGTCAGATTTTCAGATAGGAGAACATAATCGATTCTTGACCACGTGTTATGTCTTCCTGAATAAAAGGAATAATCTCTCTCTCTAGGGTGGTATTCCCTCCAGGCATCTTTCAATTTGAGGGTATTCATTAATCCAAAGAAGCTTTTAGGTAATTTTCCTCCAGCCCCTTTTTTGCTCGGATTTTTGTCTATTTTGGGGTTGATGACTCCATTGAGGTCCCCCATTATTATGCAGCTGCTATATGTCCCCCCGGCTATTTCCTCTTCTAAGTCTTTAAAGAAGTTAGTTTTGGTGTCATTTGGTGCATAAACATTGCACACTAATATCGTTTCTCCTTCTCTTTTGATTGTTACTCCTATATATCTACCATCTTTATCTTTAAACATCAGGGAGGGTTCCAATTCTGGGGTAATATACAGCACTACTCCTTTCTTCTTTCTAGTTGAAGACGACACAAACTCTATTCCCAGCTTATCCTTCTTCAAATAGTGGGCTTCTGAATCCTTAATATGTGTTTCTTGTAACCCTACTATGTTTGGTTTTTTCTTCCTTAAGTTATTGAAGATCCGACTCCTTCTCCCCCCATTATTCATCCCATTAACATTCCAACTAATACATTTTAGAGACATTTATACCCCTAGTCCCCCGGCTCCTTCTCTATCTTCTTCCTCTTGCTGGTCTTCTTCGGTGACTTCTGGGTCGCTGATTAATCCTTCGTCCTCTCCTTCGGGTTCTGACTCCTGGTCTCCCCCTTCCTCTCTTTCAATGGGGTTTTGATTGTTCATTTTTGCATTAGGTCTGTTCCTGGGTGATCTTTCCCTCCGGATCTCTTTCAGCTCACTTCCGTATCCTCAGCTTTCAATTCTGTGGTTAACCAATGTTTTCTATTTTTGTAAGTCACCATTACTCCTTCGACCTTCTCCCATCTAAAGCGGATGTCGTTGTTTTTCAGTACATCAGTCAAGAAGAAGTAGTTGCTCCTTTTAGCGAGTACACTTGCAGGGATTTCTTTTAAGATCACTATTTTTTCCCTTTGAAGGATACTGGTCTTCTTGTACACCACCTCAGCACTTCATCTCTCGTTGACTTGTGCATAAAATTCACAATTGTGTCCTGGGGTGTATTGTTTCTTCTAGAATAGCCGGACGTAAGTCTATACGCTCTATCAATCCTCCCCTCCAATGAGGCTTCGGCTACATCTAAGATTTTTGCCGTGGTGGTGACTACAATTTATCTTATATTTTCCGAGTCTCCTTCTTCAATCCCTCTATATCTGAGTTGAAATTCCTTCTGATGTATCTCCGACAGGGTTTGTCTATACTGTGTGTCCTGTGCCTTCATTTCTAGCTCTTTGATTCTTTCGATATGCTCGGTCTGTTTAATTCTTAGCTCTCTGTTCTCCTCTTTAAGGTTAAGTATAGTTTCTTGCATACCCTGCATCTGGTCCGACATTGATTGTATTCCCTTCCTCATATCTTTCATTCCTCCTTTTATTTCTTTAAATTCCACTTTAAGGTCTTCTTTCAGCCTCTTCCTGTCCTCTTCGCCATTCTGCAATAGTCTTCTCATATCGTGCAGCTCTGCTAAAATTTCCTTAAAGCCATTGTCTCCAGCTCCTGATAACCTCCTGGGGATTTCAGTTCTTTTGTCACCTCCTCCTCCTCTTCTTGTTGTCATCTTGGCCATGCAGTTAAGCTGTTTCTCTCGCTGTTTCTCTCGCCTCAGTTTAGTCTTTCTTCCTCTGGTGGAGTCCCGTCTCTTCTCCCTTCTCTCTCTGGCGTTCTAGCAAAGATGCTAGATCCACCCTCCCAAGAGTCCTTCCCTCCGCTTCCTCTGGCTCTCTGCTTTTGCCCCCGTTCACCTCCGTTCGTCGTCTCTTCCCTCCTTTCCTGCCTATCTGCCGCTTTGTCGATCGTAAACCCTTTTTCCCCTCCCTGACTAGGGAGCACGTCACGTCGTTCTTTCTAGTTCGTTTGGGGTTTTTTTTCTGTGTTTTTCGTAGCTCTACGGGGCTATTTGGTCCGTCGTTGCTTCTCTTCCGGGGGGGAGGGCTTCCTGTTCTATGGGTTTTCTCAGTCCTTCTCGGTCTTTGGTTCAGGGGCTCAATTTCCAGAAGCACCAGGTTGTATCTTCACTTCCCGCCTTCCTCTTCCGCCCTTCGCCCCTCCTTAAAGACTGTTTAGTCTACTGGCTCTCGCTTATCTGATCCCCTTTCCACGCTGCGCCATCTTATCTTCTGCCGTAAGTTTTGAGAATCTTTGGGAATCTTCCTTTCTCCTTTCTCTTTCTCTTCCTCTGCACCACTTCGCCTCTTGCCCTTTTCCTCCCTCCTTCTCCTCCGCTCCTTACCAGACCGCCTCTTTCTTTCAGGTTTCCTCTCACCCGTTCTTGCTTGCGCCCGGTCTCTTTCCCTTTCAGTTCTTTCTCTTTCTTCTCTCAACCTCCGATCTAAAGAGTGGGTGTGTGTCCAGATGTGCGTGTGCGTGTGAGGTCTGCGGTGGAGAGCTGAGGTCTGTTTGCCAGACCTTACTTGAGCGGCAGTTCCACGGGTCCTCTGGGGTCGCTTCCCTTCCCAGTATCCGTCGGAGCCCTTGAGGGGCTCCCAGAACAACCAGGCGGTCGGCAGACCCTTCTTCTTGGACCTTGGCACTTCTTCTCTGGGTGCCGGCGGGGTCCTTCCTTCCCCCCAACTGCTTGCTCAGTTTCAGCTCGGAGAGAGCTTCTCCGGCTGCGCCCTACTCCACCATTGAACAGACCAGAAAACCGTGTTCTGTCCATTGTTGAAGAGATTGTTCTGCGAAGCTGAAGCTGGCAATGAACACTGCTGACTTGTTGACTTCTAAGGATGCCATAAACATTCCTTCTCTCAATATACAAAGCAATTAATATATGAATATTCAGGAAGCTGTTTTAATTTCAAACTAAAGTATGAAAATAGTTTAACCTGGCAAAATGAAACCCTTTGTGTTAGACAAAATTGAGAGATGAGATCATATTCAGTGTTCAGGCGTACAATCTGGTTGTGCTGTCAGGAGCATTTCTATGGCTCATGAAAGTGGCACGAAAGCTACAAATCAACCCATTATAAAATGTTGAATGATGGGTAACTGGCTCACTCATCATAACACCCAATCTTATCTCATTAAGAGATATAAGTGCCATTTTAGCAACTAGAATATTTTTAAAATATGTCCCCAGGGGGCCATTCTCTCCCCCTTATTATTCAACGTGTATATGCGCCCCCTGGCCCAGCTGGCCCGCGACTTTGGTCTGGAGTGTTATCAGTATGCGGATGACACCCAGCTTCTGCTGAGAATGGACGGCAGGCCGGACACCGTACCCGATTGTTTCCATCAGTGCCTGGAGGCCGTGACTGGATGGCTGCAGGCTAGCCGGCTGAAGGTGAACCCGTCGAAGACGGAGATCTTGTGGCCTGGTCGGCCTGGGCGGGATGAGTGCCGGTTGCCTACCCTGGATGGCGAACGGCTTAGCCTGTCGCCTGTTGTTAAGAGCCTAGGTGTTCAGCTGGACCCCCTGCTGACTATGGAGACTCAGGTCTCTGCGGCCAGCAGGGCGTCATTTTTTCACCTACGACAGGCTAGGCGACTGGCACCCTACCTTTCCAGGGATGACCTGGCCACGGTGATCCAAGCGACGGTCATCTCGAGATTAGAATACTGTAACGCCCTCTACATTGGCCTTCCCTTGGCGACAGTTCGGAAACTCAAGCTAGTGCAGAATGCCGCTGCTCGCTTGCTGACGGGAACGTCGGTAAGGGAGCACATCACGCCATTCTTCGGCAGCTGCACTGGCTGCCCATTGAGTACCGAATTGTTTTCAAGGTGTTGGTGTTAACCTTTAAGGCTCTACAGGCCTAGGGCCTGCGTACCTGAGGGACCGCCTTGCCCCATACATTCCCCCGAGATCACTACGTTCGGAGGAGATGAACCTGCTCCTGATTCCATCGGTCCGCACCTGTCACCTGTCTGCTACCAGGCAAAGGGCGTTCTCTGTGGCGGCTCCGGTACTCTGGAACTCTCTCCCGATAATGTTCGAGCCGCCACGGAGCTTATTCCGTTTCGCAGGGCCTGCAAGACCGCCTTGTTCAAACTGGCCTTGGCTAGGCTAGCGAGCGAACGTACTCATCTTCCTAACTGGCACCCTGGCTCAGGGAATGCTTCAGCATGTACATAATTTTATCTCGGGACCTTTGTTGTTTTTATGTTGTATTTTATTGTACGGCGACATGGATGTGAAATGCCTGCCGAGTTTTTATGATGTTATCCGCCCCGAGCCTGCAGGGAGGAGCGGAATACAAGATGGAACAAATAAAAAAATAAAAAAATAAATAAAACCATTGCCATCAATTATCATTGTTCACATTATTTTTCTTGATGCTGTAATTGTTATTTAATTGTTACTGTTGCTCCTGACAAAAGGGAAATGTTGTTTGATGAAGTCCCAGGACCCCTGAATTATGTTATCAAATAAAATACAAACCCCCTTTAATCCTTTCATAAAGTATTTCCTCCTGTTCTGGAGGGAAGGAAATAATTTCTCTATGATAGCTGTTCATTCAGACATGATTCAGATTTCGACCAACAGATCCTTCCTTCTTTCCTTCTTTACCTCTTTCCTTCTTTCTTTGAATTTTTTTTAAATTAAATTTTTCAAAATAACAAGAAAAAAGGTTCATACAAAAGTTATTATGATACATTGAAAAGAAGAAAGAAAAAAAAGAAAAAAGAAAAAAGAAAAAGAGTAAAATCTATCTAACAATTAATCATCTTTCTAATCCCTCTAATGAAGAGGTTGTCTTTAATATAGTCTAGAAGTTAGACAAGAAGGGATAGAAAACAGGAAAGAAAGAGGAAAGATATAGGGTGGGGGCAAAGAAAGTCATAGAAAGAAAAAGTGATGTGTAGTGAAAATGATCCAAAGTATATGGAAGATGAGGGACCATAGCTGTCTTGGAAACATTCCAGTTTCGCTCATTATATACATCTTTATGTTCACCTCATGTGTTCATTCTTCATGAATATTTTCTACTACCTGTATAGAAATAAAGAACAGAATCTTAAAAAATACTAATTTTAAATCAATATTAAATTCCAATCTACAATAATCCCGTCCAATTTTAGTTTTCCAATTTTTTTTTTTATTTTTTCTTCAAACAGATTTTCCTTCCTTGAACATTCATTGCTTCCTTGCTTCCTTGCTTCCTTGCTTCCTTGCTTCCTTCCTTCCTTCCTTCCTTCCTCCTCCTCCTTCCTCCTTGTGTTAATATGTGTCTAAATACAGATTTGATGAAACCATCCAAAGATCGCCTGCTGAAATAAGTGGCAGGACCAAAAACAAAACAAAACTCTCCCGTCATTTGTCTGAGATGAAGACATGTGTATTTTTAAGCATATTAAGGATTCATTTCAAAGTGATACCCTGGGATTTAGATGAAGAAATTCCATTAGCATCAATGGGAGTTGAGAGGCTCTCTCTCAGTGTATGTCTTTGAAAGCACACTCTATTGTGGAAAAGACTCAAAGAGTATTGTATTGATTTTGTTTTATTTTTGCCCTGAAGGAAATGAAAGAATCAAAGCCATATAAACAAGATTTAGTTGTGAGCTGTTAAAACTCTTTACTACATTAGTGCTTACAGAATTATATATATTTTAAAAAGCCTCTGCTAATTAGGTCATGCCATCTAGTTTATATAACACTAATAATTAGAAGTTTCTATTTAAAAACTCTTTTCAGATGTATATGTTACCAAGATGCACTAAGTTTTTTTTAAAACAAAAAATCACATCAACAAAAAAAGGGGGTACAAAAATTGTAAATAGAAGAAATGATTTGAATGTTTAAACATTCTTTTCTCCAAAGATGAAAGCTTCTTTTATAGTGCAAATACCTCTTAATTAAAAATCCACATTTAATAATCATGTTAGTTGAGCTGGCTTCTACTGTGAGACTAGCCCAAGGATATGCAACAGGAGGCCTGAAACGTCTTCAGAAAGAGTGCTTCAAATTAAGAGTGTAGACAAAAAAAGCTCTCAGCTTTAATTGGGGAGTGCATCTAAACTGTAGAATTAATGCAGTGTGTTACCACATTACCACATTATAGCTCATTGTTATGGAATCATGGGACTTGTAGTTTTCAAGAACTTTAGCCTTTTGTGCCAAAGAGTGCTGATGCCTCACGAAACTACAAATTGCAGAAATTTATAGAATTGATCCTCTGTGGATCTTAGAATTCTAACATGAAGAGTGATTGACTTTTCAGATAGTCTAGACCTAAGTTAATAATAATATTAATACTTTTTATACCCCGCCACTATCTCCCCGAAGGGACTTGGGGTGTCTTACATGAGGCCAAGCCCAAGGACACATAAGTAAAACAGCACAGCAGCAAATAATAAAACAGTACAATCAATATAACTCACATATAAGCAATAACACACAAAATTTAAAACCATTATGGTCGGGCGAGATGCAATATATTAAAAAAATTAAAATAAATAATCACTAGATGTGAACAGAGGTAGAATGTATCTAACAGGAGGGTTTTAAAGGATAATGTGGAGAGATCAACCCAACAGGTAGTTAAAGTGCTTCTGAAGACATTTTGCAGCGAATTGATCAAGGCAGGGCATTGTTACTTTGTTCAGGGAAGGCACATTGGAACAGCCACGTCCTAAAGACTGCCAATGTGGGGGCTTCTCTGATATCTTTGGGGAGAGAGTTCCAGAGTCAAGAGACCACCACAGAGAAGACCCTCTCCATCCTCCCCACCAATCGCGTCTGCGAAGGGGGAGGGAGCGAGAGCAGGGCCTCTCCAGATGATCGAAGAGATCGCCTGGGTTCATAGACAGAAATGCAGTCATGCAGGTAGGCAGGTCCTAAACCGTTCAGGGCTTTATAGGTAAGAACCTGCACCTTGAATTGGGACCGGAAGATGAACAGCAGCCAATTGAGCTCTTTAAAGGGTTTTATATTGTGTTTTATACTGCGATTGTGTTGTAGGCATCAAATTATGCCTTTTGGAAGCCGCTCTGAGTCCCCCCTTGGGGGTTGAGAAGAGCTGGGTAAAATGTCATAAATAAATAAAATAAATGAATAAACAGGGGGGTTGACCACTCTCTGTAAAGTGCTCCAGTTAGTAATCTGGCTGCCGCCCATTGGACCAATTGAAACTTCCGTCTTCAAGGGCAGCCCCACATAGAGTGCATTATAGTAATCCAATCTGGAAGTGACTAAGGTGTGGACTACCATGGCCAGATCCAACTTCACGAGATACGGTCACAGCTGGCGCACGGGTTTTAATTGTGCAAAGGCCCTCCCAGCCACCGCCGATGCCTGGGCTTCAAGCTTTAGCGATTAATCTAGGAGGACACCCAAGCTGTGGACCTGTGACTTCAGGGGGAGTGCTACCCCATCAAGCACAGGTTGCCACCCTATAATGTTATATTGAACGTTATAGGTCATGACCAATAGTTTGAACAGTAACCAGAAATGAAAGAGTTATATCTTCTTCATAACATGTCTTATTCAGGATTCAATATATGTGTCACCATAGTAAGACCTGAAGTCTCAAAAACAGACACAGCTGGCATATTCGTTTTAGCTGTTCAAATGTCAACGGCTTAAACTGCTTATTCAGGCTCAGAGTTGAGTCAAGCAGGATGTCAGTCTGTAACAGTTTTAAACACCCTATAGTATATATGCATACATACACATCATGAAATTATTTCTGAGTGAGCTAAGAATGGAGTCCGAATTTTCAAATGCGCTCAACCCAAGCTTCAGATTCACATGTAAATTCATTCCAATTCAAGTACATATTATAGTCTTACAGCAAAATCTGCACGTATTTTGTCTCCATGTTTCTGGATGCATTTTTGGGCACATTTTCGAGCTATGTACATTTTTAAGTTGTTGTAATTTTTTCGGACTGTATGGCCATGTTCCAGAAGCATTATCTCCTGGCGTTTCACCTCCATCTATGGCAGCCATCCTCAGAGGTAAATTTTTCTCTCCCTTGATTATTTTTTAAATTTTTTTTGAGGATTTTAGATGATACAATTTTAAAAAATGGAAGTCATCAATATGCTATATATAATAATAATATTGATGGTGGGGGTGTGGGAAAGGGTGAGGGCGTGATGGGAAGAAAAGACAGGGCATTGGCAGGAGAGAGAGAATCATAGACATTACTGACGCACATTCATAAATGTATTGATTTCCAGTTGTAATTGTATTTGGGCTCATGTTAGCTTCTGATAATTCTTATGTTTATTTATATCCCACTTTTTCTCTCCACAAATGAGACTCAAAGCAGCTATAATAAAGTGCATTAATAAACAATTTGAAGTCAATCACTAATCAATCCCTTGCATTACAGACAAAATAATAATTAAACCACTTTAGGGACTACAGTTGTGTGTTTATATATAATGCAAAATAAGTAAAATACTACTTTATTTGTAAGTTTTCCTTTTTACTGCATTTTATAGATTCTTAAAATTTTACTAGATGAGGTTTTATGTGTGTTCATTGTTTATAGAATGATTTGTATACTTATGTATTTTCTGTTTTGAGTGCTTCTGTGAGCCTTCCCGAGTTCCTTCGGGGAGACGGTGTTGGAGTAGAAATAAATTATTATTATTATTATTATTTTAAAATGATGTTTTAAACATACAATTACTTTTCCTCTTCAGATAAAATATGGTCCGTTTTGGATGTCCCATGCTCCACTAATATTCATTTAAACTTATGCAATTTTAGTTCACATTTAGGATACTTAAAAAAAATTATTAACATGACAATACATACATAAATTGGCAGTTTCAATTTCAGTCGTGATTATTTTCAGAAAACTTCAGTAAAATAATAATGTGAACTCCTGTTGGTAGGTGCTGGGGCATCCTTTCCCCATGGAGTACTTTTTCCAATTGGATTTTAATACCCAACATGCTGTTAATAGTCAGTAGTACTTAATAGTATCAGTAGTAGAAAGTCTACAAAGACCCAAATGTAACCTTAAATTTAATTGCTAATCCTAGTACTGAATCCATTGAATTGATGCATGTGCTGACATTGCAAATTCCTCTTAATTTAATAGACCTACTCTAGTTGAGACTAACAACTGAATTTAGCCAACAATCATAAACAATTTTAGGATTTCTATGGTTCTTCATCTCCAAAATAGTTTCAATTGTGTGTGTGTGTGTGTGTGTGTGTGTGTTATCAAGGGTTGTATTTTTATCTTTTAAGTAGGTATGGCATAACATCTTTTAGTTTCTGAATTCCCAGACACATTTCCTAGGCCTGAGATGGTATAAACCCAAGACTGTCTCAAGTAAATCTTTTATTCAGTATCTTTCTGCTACTAAATGGTCAATAGAGGATAGATTTCTTTTCCCCTTTGAGCATAGAATATATGGATTAAAACTGAGTAACTGTACTTTGTTTTAAAAGGTAGCTTCTTAAACACTGTTTCTGGCAGGCAATTATAAAATAGCAGTCTCCAGCTTAGTAAATGACTTAAGGTCACTAGTTAGAATTTCCCCAGGTAAATAAATTGTAAATGTCACATTTACACTCAAATAACCATTTGAGCAAAACAGTGGCAGCAAGCCAATTCTCTTGTAGTTTAAGTATGTTCACTTTCTCTAAGTCCTGCCTGCCCTTTCTCTAAAACATCTGGCAAAGCACTTGTTGAGGGTTTTGTATGTGTGCATGCGTGCATGAATGTATTTATTTATATATTTATTAAGAAGTCTTAATCAATTGAAAATGCCAACAGGAAGTATTATAACAACAATCCTCCTCTCCTGTAAAATAAATAACAGCACCAGCATGAACTTTGAGCAGCAGAAGAAAAATTATCATAAGATATATAAAGCATCTAAACAGGTCTTTTGCAATCCACAACGGAGGTATAAAAGTTCTCATGGAACTTTAAATTGCTTTTTCTCTTGACTTCCTTGCAACTGCTATGCTTTAGTGTGCTGTGAGTCAGTAACTTAACACACAATGCAACCAGCTAATGAGATTGCAGGGACATTGTGCCTCTCCATCATTTTCTTATCAGTGACAGCCAGTCCATTAAAAGCTGTAACCCCGAGAAGTGAAATTGCAGTCCTCAACTTTTGCATTGGAAAATGGCATTCCCTTGGCTTTTAATAGATATGATGGATGCAAGATTCTCTGACAGTTAAAGATATTCAGGCTAGATCTACACCAGGACTATATCTCAGATTTAGTCTATAGCATCTTGCCCCAATTTAACTCTGGTCAGCATGAGATACACTCTTAATAATTGAAACCTAGTTTGGATTGACAGCCATATATTCCCCCCATGCAAGAGCAGCACAAAAGGGTGTATCCTACCATTATTCTTGGGTTTCCTGTATCAGGTTACTGTTGATCACACAACTGTCATAGCTCCATGTTGTTTTTTCCCCCTACAAGAATAAACCTATCAAGCCATTCATGGTTTCCTGTCAGTCTTACCATCCAACATGCATTCTCATTGCATGGTTCCAACTATTCTCTCTCTCTCTCTCTCTCTCTCTCTCTCTCTCTCTCTTTTATTTTCTTTACAAAGGAGATCCTGCCCTGTCTAATGGCTACAATCACACTGTTCTCCTCTTTCACCCCCATTTTCCAACAATGATCACACTAAAAGGCTTTTTTAAATGACAAAATCCAGAGCAAGAGACATGGCCATAATATTGATGGGTTGGCTGGAGAGTTCCTTCCATCGTTTAAAGGGAAGCTCACAGTTGTGATTGTAGTGTCCCTCCTAACCAATGTCTAGCAAATTGGCAAGATTTTTTTTGTCTTTCAGTCTGATGTAAGCCAATTCCACCATTTTCTTGTAGCCCTCTGGGACTACAGAAACACAAAGGTCTCTAAGTTGTTGTCATTTCCCATTAGACCTTATTTTGTTGGATTATTTTGGACATGAGACCAACAGTTAGGCTATAATTCAAAGGAAGTAACTCACAAAACTGCTCCTTAGGATTCCTTGTAAAAAAATACCTTGGGTCCTTCTTGGGATTATCATTAGTCAATAGGCAACTTAGAGGTACATACACATATGTGCATGTCCTCTTCCCTCCCTCCTGTCAACCATTCCAGTTTAGAGCCTCAAGCAATAAACATTAATAAAATAATAAATATATCAAAAAAATTAAAACGCATATCTCAGTGAGCACCTAATTTCAATGTTCAGTTTTGGAACTGAACATTCAAAAATAGTGAGACCATGCTTGATGGAACAATAAGCATGCAGCAGCAGTTGCTTAGACGTCATCTGGAGTACTACATTTGGTTTTGGGCACCTCCCTTTTAGAAGGATATAAAGAAGCTGGACTGGGTTTAGAGGAGGGCAAAACATATGAAAAGAGGTATGGAAAACAAAAGACATGAGAAAAAGTTGAAGATGATGAATTTCTGAAGAGAAGACATGATTGCACTCAGGTTTTGCCACAGGAGGTAGCACCATCAAGAGAGAGATCACCAGGGATTTTGAGGGAAGAGGCAGTTTTTTTTCTTTGGTGCCTTTGGCACAGCTCCTGGGGACTCACTCTTTGCAGAACTGAGGCCCTTACTCTGGGAACAAGACCCAACAAGAACCTGCTTGCCCTCAGAGGTTGGGGCATAAAAGAACCATGCCTGCAGGGGCAGGATTGCCACCGGTGGGACAAAACCAAAGAGGGTTCACCCCTTTAGGGGAACCAATTAGGGGGCAGCACAAGGGTGAATGCCTGTTTCTTTGCTTGGCTTTTGATATCTTGCTTTTAACCTTGCTTTTAACATCTATCTGCCTGTTTTATATAAGGTTTTTATTTCCCATCTGTTAGCTTGCCCATATAGAAAGGATATGTTTCTCTAAGGAGGGAGGAAGTCCCTGGATTTGTGGTGCAGCCATTGGAGTCATACAGGGCAGGAGGAGATGCTGCAGGGAGAGTCGGTTTCAGTACCAACAAAATGGGAAGATAAATAGAGTGCTTATTGCCCCCAAATTGTGTCATATATCCTATAACCTGGATAACCAGGGTGAAAGTACTCCTAGGTTGAAAATGCTGCTGCAGAATGCCAGGTCAGTAAATGGAAAAAAACTGCCATTCAGGATTTAATTCTGGATGAGCATGCTGACCTGGTCTGTATCACAAAGATCTGGATGGATCAGTCAACAATGTTCGAGTGTATTTACCTAAAGGTGGGTGACCGGGACAGAATAGGGATTCTGTTGGTGTACTGCCTAGCTCATGATCAACAGTGTCCCTTCCTGAGATAGGTGAGGTGATCTTGGGGTTGGGGTTGGCGTCTCAGTGGCTAATAGTGCTGGAAGACTTTAACATCCATGCTGAGACTGGCCTGTCAGGAGTAGTTCAGGACTTCACTGCCTCCATTATAATTATGGATCTGTTCCTAGTGGTGTCTTGCCTTAACCATGCTGCTGGACAACATTTGGACCTTGTTTTCTGTGTAGGATGGGGTGATGGTGGTTTGGAGGAACTGAACACAGTCTGTTGTCATGGACCGATCATTATCTGGTCAGGTTTAGACTCACTGGGATTTCAACCTCTGCAGGGGTGAGGGACCAATTAAGGTGGTCCACCCCAGGAAGGTTATGGATCTAGAGCAGGGCTGTCCAACTGGCGGCCCGCGGGCCGTATATGGCCCCCATTGTAATTAATATTATTATTATCAGCATCAGCATCAGAGGCTGAATGGTCATCTGTGAGGAATGCTTTGATTGTGTTTTCCCCTTATAGCAGAAGGAGATTGGACTGGATGGCCCTGGATGGCCCTTGAGGTCTCCTACTCCAGGAACCTGTTGTTGTTGTTATTATTATTATTATTATTATTATTATTATTATTATTATTAGCAGAGGCAGAATGAATATTATGCCTTATCATTTAGCGTTATAGGCCTGTGTGGAACAGCCCTGGCTTCTTATTTGACTTCCTTTCCACACATCTGAATAAAATCCCATGTTATTTGCTTTAAACCAGATTATTGATTGATTGATTGATTTTATTATTTATGAGTCGCCCTCCACGTCAGTGCTCCGGGCGACTTACACACAAAAACACATAAAAGAATTCAATAGTTAAAAGCTAAAAGAATAAAAAGATTAATTAAAATAGTTCCAGTAGCTCAGGCTAAGTCTGGGAGGTGTCCTTAGCCATAAGCCTTTTGGAAGAGCCAGGTCTTCAGTGCGGTCAGGAACTGGGGCATGTCCCGATAGCTCTCTGATCCGCCGGCATCAAGTTCCAAAGGACAGGGGCCGCGATGGAAAAAGCTCTCCGTCTCGTGGTGTCGAGGCGGGCCTCACTCACACCTGGGATGCGGAGAAGGTCCCTGTTTCCTGAGCGCGCGACCTTCAATGAGATGGTTCGGACAAGCGGTCTTTAAATAAGCTGGGCCGGCACCATGGAGGGCCTTAAAGGTAAGCGACAGGATCTTGTGGATGGCTCTGAGCTCGACTGGCAGCCAGTGCAGGCGCTGCAGAGATGGCGCGATATGGCATCTCAGTGGTGTCCCGGTGAGGAGTCTGGCGGCTGCATTCTGCACCAGCTGGATTTTACGAGTGGTTGACTGCGGCAACCCCACGTACAAGGCATTACAGTAGTCCAGCCGTGATGTCACTGTGGCATGGACCACCGTAGCCAGCATCTGATGGAAGGTAAGGTGCCAGTTGACGTGCCTGGCGAGGTGGAAGAAAGCTCCCTTACTTGTCGCAGCAACCTGGGCCTCCAGTGAGAGTCTCGAGTCTAGTATCACACCGAGACTCTTCACCGACGGGGCCGGGATCAGCGGCTCTCCCTCAAAGAGAGGCAGCGGAATGGGTGGCTCTGGGCGTCCCGGCCATAGAATCTCAGTCTTTGATGGATTGATCTTGAGTTTGTATGAGCGGAGCCATCTGGTCACTGCCTCTAGTCCTTGTCTGAAGTTCTCAGGCACCGATGTTACACCTGGCTCAAGCTTCAGCAGAAGCTGGGTGTCATCTGCATATTGGTAGCACCCCAATCCAAAACTTCTGGCTATGCTTGCCAAGGGTTGGACGGAGATGTTAAAAAGCGTTGGTGACAAAATGGCGCCTTGGGGGACTCCACAGTCCAGGGTGGATTTCTTGGACGCTTGGCCTCGCCACTCAACACGCTGCGAACGGCCCCGCAGGAAGGAATCGAACCAGGCCAAAGCTGTGCCTTGAATCCCAATGGCTGATAGTCGCCGCAACAGCAAGTCATGGTCCACCGTGTCGAACGCCGCGGTGAGGTCAAGCAGCACCAGGATAGCCGAACCTCCCTTCTCCAATTGGCGGCGGATGTCGTCCGTAATGGCCACCAGGACGGTCTCGGTCCCGTGTCCGGCGCGAAACCCGATTGGCAGGGGTCCAGGCTTCCTGAGGTTTCCAGGAATTCCTGTAATTGGATCGCTGCTGCCCGCTCAATCAGTTTCCGAGGAAGGGTAGGTTTGAGACCGGACGGTAGTTTACCGGCACCGCTGGATCCAAATTCACCTTCTTCAGCAGCGGGCGGACTCTAGCCTCCTTCAGCGCATCGGGAAAGACTCCCAGCTCCAATGAGTGATTTATCAACCCTGTCAGAGTGGCCAGGAGGCTCCCGCACAGGACTTAATCAGATGGGACGGGCACGGGTCTGTAGAGCAAGTGGTTGCCCTTGCTGCGGTCAAGATTTGATTAATCTCCTCTGAATTCAGAGCCTTGAACTGGTCGAGTTTCAAGCTAGGCGATGGAGCTGGGTCCTTACCCATCCCGCTCCTCTCCTCAGGTATAGAGGGTAAATCACGCCTAAGGGCAATTATTTTCTCAGTGAAGAAAACTTGAAATTCTTCCGCTGAGATAGCTGAATTTTCATTGTCCTCGGCAGTGAGTTGGGCATAGCTAGGTCTCGGACGATCTTAAAGATCTGTGCTGGGCGCGATCTTGCCGCCGCTATTAAGGAGGAGCTACAGGTCTTCTTGGCCTCCTTGACCGCCCGCTCATACGACCTGCGCATATCTCTGAAGGCTGATCTCGACGTCTGAGTTGGTTTCCGACGCCACGCGCTCTCCAGCTGCTTCCGCCTTCGCTTCAGCAGTCGCAGGTCGTCCGTGAACCATGGAGAATGGACTCTTCGTGGCCAGATCAGGCGTCTGGGGGCTATTTGGTCGATGGCTTTCGACAAGACTGTATTCCATCTGTCCACCCGTTGATTCAAGGTCCCACCGGAAACTTCCATCGGCTCAATGGCTGCTGCGAAGCAGCTGGGGTCCATATGCCTCTTCTGGCGTGCCAGTATAGGTTTTGGCTCTGGCCTTGCCGGTAGGGGGATTCTGATGTCGGCCTTCAGAGTGAAATGATCCGACCAGGGGACCTTCGTTGTTACTTGCTGCGTAACCTCAACCCGTACCCAAAGATTAGGTCTAAGGTATGTCCGGCCTGGTGTGTGGGGCGACTCCATCAAAATGAGTCCTAATGTGTCCATGGATCGGATGAACTCCTTCGCTAGGGGATGGCATATTAGCGTCTGCATGGATGTTAAAATCTCCCAAAACAATGAGTCTTGGGAATCTAAGTGTCCAATCCGCGGCAAGATCGAGCAGATTGAGTAAGCTCTCCTTCGGGGTCCCGGGGGAGCGATAGATAAGAAGAATCGCTAAGCACTCCTTAGCTTTAAGGGTGATTCCCAAACATTCCATGCCCGTGATATTCGGGGCCTGGATAACTGTCACCGGGATGTCATCCCTAACTACTATACCCACTCCTCCTCCCCTACCACCAGTTCTTGGTTGATGGAACATCCGGAAACCCGGAGGGGACAGCTCATGGAGAGGTATAGTATCTCCATTCTGTGTCCAGGTCTCCGTGATGCAGTTAATATCTGCATCTTGCTCTATGATGAATTCATTCAAGGTGGCCAACTTATTCCGTATGACGATCTGGCGTTGAGGAGCAGGAGTGATGAACAGGTGGGAGGTGGTGTCGGGAGGAGCTTTGTTGGGGACGGGTCGCAGGAAGAGGGACGGGTAGTGCTTCCTACTATTCCCATGGTTCCTAATTAGAGGTCGGCCCTTGAGTCCAACTTTCCTTCTACCTGTGACTGTTGGGATTTTTCCTCCGCAAGTTGATGGACTCGTAGAGGGAATGTGGATAATGTTTGACAGTTTTCCGCCTTTGGCCCAAGATCTTGAAGGGCATCCAGTTTGCGGCAGACCCCGTGAAAAGGGGGAGTCGCCGTAGCAGGCGGATTATATGAGTGTGGACTCCGATAATCCAGTTCAAAGCAGGTATTCTGGGTTATATGGCTGTGTGGAAGGGCCCTGAGTCCACACTGCAATATAATCCAGTTCAAAGCAGGTTTTGTGGGGTTTCCTGCCTGGATATTCTGGGTTATATGGCTGTGTGAAGGGCCCTGAGTCCACACTGCAATATAACCCAGTTCAAAGCAGAGACTGGGACTTGAGACTGGGATTTTGGTGTTCTTCTCTATCTCCAAGTCAAAGCCCCGGTGTCATCCACAGACACCTCCAAGGTGGGGAGGGGGCGGAGCCTGGAAGGGGGCGGAGCCAATGAGGGGGTGGAGCTGGGGGTGGGGTGGGGGTGGAGCTGAGGAGGGGTGGAGCCGGGGCAGAGGCAGACCCTTCGGCCCCCCAGGTCATCAGTAACCGGAATTCCGGCCACAGGTCCGGTAGAAGTTGGACAGCCCTGATCTAGAGGGATTCCTGACAGCTCTTGGGGATTTTCCTGTTGCTTTGGCAGGCAATTCTATCACAGCTCTGGCTGATCTCTAGAATAGGGAAATGGCCAGGAACGTGGACACAATAGCTCTTGAACATCCTTACATCTTTGAAAATCCAAACCAGTCCCTTAGTTTTCCAAAAAGTTGGTGGTGATTAAGCAAGTGAGAGGGAAACAAGAGCAACATTGGTGGAGAACTTAAAGTGAATCTGACAGAGCACAGGCTAGATAATATTTGAACGCTTACCCTATGGCAAGGGGGACAGCTGATTGTTAATTGCTGCCAACATTGCACCTGCAAATAACCATTTAGCTGAGCTGTTTCAAGTGGTCAGGGGGCTATTACATACTGGGCCTCAAGGAGAAATCCCTGACTATTAAGTATCTTGCTGTGATGAATGTGCATGGTACTTTGCAAATAAAGTCGCTCAGATCTGTTCCGACTTGGATGATGCTATTGATACAGTTATAATGGATGTAACTTTGGCTCCTGCTTGTTTAGTGTTGATGGATACCTTTCAATTTTTTTGCAGCCTGAGGATGTGGACAGGATCCTTGGAAAGGTGGGAGCTACCACATGTATTCTAGAACCTTGCCCTTCATAGCTGATTTAACAGGCCAGAGGGGGGTTGGCAAAGTGGGCGATGGTAATGGTCAGTGCCTCCTTGGAACAAAGCACAACTGCATAAAGGAAGCAGTTGTGAAGCTTATACTAAAAAGCCATCCCCAAACCTCTCTATAATGGATAATTATTAGCCAGCATCCAACCTCCCCTTTCTGAGCAAGGTCCTGGAGCATGTGATGGCCTCCCAACTCCAGAGATTTCTGGATGAGATGGACTGTCTAGATCCATTTCAATCTGTTTGTAGTTCTGGCTATAGAACACAGACAGTTTCAGTCACCTTGGTGGAAGACCGAGTCAGGGGGAGTGTGTCCCTGTTGGTTCTTCTGGATCTCTCCGTAGTTGTTGATGCCATTGACCATTGTATCCTTCTTGATCATCTCACTGGGAAGGGACTGGGAGGCACTATTTTACTTTTGCTCCAGAGCTTCCTGGAGGGCCATACCCAGAAGGTGGTGCTAGGGCACTCTTGTTCAAACCCCTGGCCGTTGTCATGTGGGGTTCCTCGGGGTTCTGTTTTGTCCCCCATTCTGGACAAAGCAGGATATAAATAAACATAAATAAATAAAATAAATAGTGATGAATAGTCAGATGTGGCCTCTTCTGCTCCAGAAAGTAGGCCAGAAGATTGTAAGTTACAGGAGGATAGGTTTTGGTTACATCTTAGAAGGGACTTCTTGACAGTGAGAGCAGTTCAAAAATGGAACCAATTGTCTATAAAAGTGGTAGGCATCTCTGAACAAAATAAAGTTGCATTTTCCAGAACTGCATGTTTTATAGAAATGTACAAAATTAACTTTAAAATATGTGACATTTTTCTGCCATTATTTGTAGCAGTTCATGTGGGGAGAAACATTTTGAAGTTTTCCTATTTAGCATGCAAAGATGAATCAAGTTAGCATTTGCATCCCAAAATACAGCACACCACTCCAGGCCTTGCCAACAGCTTCATACTAGAAATTTTAAACAGATACACTCGACTCAGACACAACAATCACTACTCTAATCCACTGAAACAAATTAGATTTTGAAATACATCTGAAGCACAGTTGGAAATTTTGTCAATAGCACACACAAGCTTCCCTGCCTTTTCTCCTTTCTGTTTTCTCTTTGATAAACAGATATTTTTCTAAAAGGAGGATGAAAATTGTGTGGCTGTCCAGATTTTTCTGAACTCTAGCTCCCGGGGTTGATCATTATAGGTACAGTACACAGGCTAAAGCTGCTGAAATGTGCTAGTGGGCTGTATATTTCCTGCCACTGTTCTAAAATATAGCTCTTACAAATCTGCAAAGGTTTTGGTTATCCATTTACATCTTTTAATTGAAAATGATGCATGAAAAAATCTGTCTGAAGATTCCCCCAAATTGAATCTGCATCAAATGGAGTATAGTGTTTAGGCCAAGGGAAGTCATGGTGCACCTCTTTTCTGCTTTGGTTTGGTTACACCTCACCTGGAATACTGTGTCCAATTCTGGGCACCACAATTTAAGAGAGATTTTGACAAGCTGGAATATGTATACAGGTGGGTGACTAAAATGATCAAAGGTCTGGGGATCATGCCCTATGAGGAGGAGTTTAAAAAGCTGGGTGTGTTTAACCTGCAGAAGAGAAGGCTGAGGGGAGACATGATAGCCATGTATAATTTGATTTCCGAGCTGGCGCAGCTGGCGCAGATAATCTTTTTGCCACCCTCACGAAGGGAGACCAGCCCTGTTGGAAATAGTTCCAGGTGAACTATTTTCAAGAGGGCAGGGCTGCCTTAGGGAGCAACTCACTCCTTTGAGCTCACTTTTTTTGGTTGACCCACCCATTAACAGTATAATATGTTGGTCGCCTGTCAGGGCTGGGTAGGAATTCCACACCCTCAATGTTCTGGAGGGGGAGGGATCTACCCTATACTGTTTACAAGGGCAAATTGGGAGCAGGGGGCTTTAAATAGGCCATCACGCTGAAAGCAGCCATAGGTTTATCTTTGGTGTACACCTAAGGCCCCCCTTTGTGGTGTGGGTCAGGAATGGAAACCCTCACCTGTGTTTACATAACCAGACAAATGGAAATGGCCTTGAAACAGGGAGAATTCTGGCTCTGTAAAATCCTTTGGACTTGGGGCAGAATTCTTTGTACATTTTCCTGAGCGGTTGCCCTGGAGATGTTAAAGTTGACCATATCCGGGGAACTGTTGTACTCCAGAAGAGGAATAACCCTCTGACTTTAAAACACCACACGTTGAGTAGGAAAACAATCCTTTTTATTGAAGATAAGTAAAAACAGCACAGTAAAATATGCTTTAAGAAAATAGATAAGTCCAATAAGATAGATAGATAAACAGGTATACAGAATTCCAAGGCAGGGTTCAGCAAAGTTCAAAAGCAAAATCCACACTTTTGTAATCAAATCCAAATAGCCAGGAAAACATTAATCCACAGCATGGGTATATAATCCCAAGAGGCAAAGAGTCAAACCATGAACAAAGAATCTTTAACATGAATCTTCCAAGCAAGGCTTCTATGGAACAAGAACAAGGACTTAGCAGGGTCTGAAATGATGCTTTATCTGACCATTTTTTTCCCTGGAGAGAACATTATATCCCAACATCCATAAATTGGTTTCACTTTCCTTGGCTGCCTCTCGCCCTTATCTCTCAAAGTGGAACAGCGAATATCTTGGCTGAATTGTCTGTTCTGGCTAAATTCCAGCTGTCTGTGCTCGTTATCTATCTGCTCATTAATTCTTCCAGGTGTCAAGTTGTTTTCAAACACCAAATCTTGGGAACTCTCTGAGTCAGGGAGTAAATAATCATCCCTATATCCTGTAGGAACATTCTCATGGGAAACTACACTTTGAACCGGTATCCCCACGTCATTCTCTGCATTAATATCATTGGCCAAACCATCTCCATCGTGACCCTCAGTGACATCATTCTCCACATCAGAAGCACCTTGATCCTGAAACACAAACACAGGCTGAACTCCAACAGAAACCAGGTTTTTTACGCAGCTTAGCTGAGCTGTAGGTCAACAAGGGCCACAGCCTCACACACCAGGTTTATGCCCCTTTAATTATATTTTCAAATTCACAAAAGTTAGTTTGTCCGTATTTCATTCCACACTGTTGTCTGGTCTCTTATTAAGGTGGTGGGATGTCAAATATTTGAAAAAATGTCATAAGGAAGAGGAAGCAGACTTGGGTTTTTTTGTTTGTTTGTTTTTTTGCTGTTCTGGAGACTAGGACTCGGAGCAATGGGTTCAAATTACAGGAAAGGAGATTCCACCTGAACATTACTTTCTGTAAGAGTTGTTCATTGATGGAACTCTCTGTCTTGGAGTGTGGTAGAAGAAACTTTTAAACAGAGGCTGGCCATCTATCAAGGGTAATTTGACTATACTTTTCTTGTGTGGCAGGGGGTTGAACTAGATGGCCCATGCAGTCTCGTCGAACTCTATGAATAGTTTTTATGTATTTATTGTATTGGTAATTGTTAATTTTATTGTGAATTTTAGGTGTTTTTAGATTTTAAATGTTAGCATTGAATTCTTGCTGTTTGCCAGTCTGAGTCCCTCCATTGAGGTGAGAAGATCGGGGTACAAAAGTTTTTTAAATAAATAAATATGAAATGAAACAAAAATAAATAAATGTAGAGGCACCTCAGGGGGCTTTGATGACTACTACTAGAGATTGAAGAGTAGAGTTTTGAGGTAATGCATCACCCTCAGGGTGTGTTAGGTAAAAAAACCCCAACAATCTCTCAACCCCTCCTTCAACCGTCCTTGATTTGGCAGGGATAGTCCTGATTAATCTTCTGCTGTCCCACTTTTTATCTGGTATTAAATGTTCAAGTTTCCCTTTCTTCTCACACTACCCCTTTTGTCCCCAACTTACTCCAATTACAGCAAAAGGTTGTAACTCAGCAGCAGAATGTTGAGAGGAAGGGTGATATCTTGACCTTCCCAGAAGGCTCAGGCAAAAAAACAACCCCTAACTGCTATAGCTTCTCTTCCTCTTCCTAATTAATAACATTCACCCTCTTGACAAAAATCTGATGCTATCTGTCTTGATTTTTATTTGGAAAATGTTAGAGGGTATCCCTCCTTCTTATTACTACTTTTTCCAGTTCTCACTCATAGATTTTGAAATTTTATTTTAAAAAAGTAGATCCCACAAATCTGATGTCTGCCGACTCTTTTGCCACAATGTCTACCAGTCTAACTGAATTCTTGCCTTTTTTTCATGGTGTAGGAATTCCAAACTCCTTAGAGAATTTGTCACTCAACCATAAGAGAATCGATAAGGTGCCTATCCCAATCTTTTTGTGAAATCTGAATTTCATCAGCAAGAGAAACAATAGCTTGGGCAAGAATTGTGGCTACAGCATCGCTTCTCTTTTATTACTACTGGCAACTGCAGGGTAATTAGTTAATTAATATGGTAATAATATTAGAAGAAAAAGAAAAACCCATCAGATGTAGTATTAATTAGTCATATTAAATCCCTTATGCTTTAATGAGAAATTTTATAGCCTAAGAGAAGGGAAGATTAAATGAAGTCTTTAAAGGTTGATAAGTAAATAGCCCTTTTCTCTCTCTTTGAAAGTCGAAACAATGATCTTTATTTACGAGAGCTGCGAAGCTGCTTGCTCAGAGCAGTCAAGTTGATGCATACAGTAAGTGTTGTTAATAGAATACATCTGTATTTATGAGAGTCTGGTATAGAACAGTCTTGAAACAGTCTTTTGGCAGTGCCTAAAAACACTTTATTCAGTGAAGTAAAAACTGACTGATTGTTTACTTCTCTTTGAATGCATAACTTCCATTTGATGTGAAAATTACCATATCATTTTGTCTACAAAAATAGCCAGGAACAAGAAGACAATATTTTTAAAGGCGCCAAACCTACAGGTATGCTGAACAAAGTTGCTCCCTCTTTTTTTCTTGAAAAAAGAATATGTGGATCTGTTTCTCTAGCCATCCAACTATCCATCCATCCAACCTATTCCACTGTTTTCAAAAGTGTCAAAAGGTTGACATGATTAAAGAACATCTCATCAGCAAATTTTATTTGTGTCTATCTTAGCATAATCCTAATAAACCATCATGGAACAATGAGGTGTAGAAAGAAAGCATTCTTTCCATCCATTCTGTCCCTTCATTCCTCTGATATCCTGAAGGTGGTACCAGTTACTCCATTTTCAATTTTTTTCAGTAATTCACATTTTCATACTGAAAACTAGGTCTCAAAGAGAATGGCAGTAGTTGATTGTAGTACACAATTGAATACTGTTATTACCACAGAACGAAACTGGAGAAGAACCTAACAAGGCACACAAGTCCTGTAGTAAAATTGTATATTTAACATTGATAATAGAGAACACAAATATGGTCATATATACACACAATCAAGTGTTTGTAGTTCAAATCATCACAAATGTTGTATAAATCAAAAGTCCATAATATCATGAAAATATAGTCACACGACTGGAGAATCATCAAAGGTGGAGCCAAATCATATGCGGTAAAAGCCGGGTTGACGGAAGTCGCCGGGTTCCCGCTCCGTTTCGCGCTAAAAAGCGCTTTTTCAAAACCCAAAGGTCAAAGTAGGCGTATTAGGGCATCCACTTGTCTAAAGTAAATATATGAAAAGGTTCAGGTAGTAACAGGTGGTCAAATCCAACAATATAGTTTCACATAATACAAAGTAATAAGCAATGATACATACCATCTATAGTACATGCATCCAGGCACGGGCCACACTCGTCGAAAGTGAGGCGCCGTGCTAACATTACTCACACTATTTAACAGTAATACATAATTGAATACACCAGTAAAGGGGAGTCATCCATAGTAATGAGGAGCAATACAGTTAATTAATTAACGAGGAGATGGAGAGCCCCTCGTTTAATCCGCGGGGGTGCTCTGTACAGAGGAAAGAAATCCAACGGGTTTCAGCCCGAATTAAAGCGGAATGTAAATCAGAATGTGAACTGGTAGTAACTTTCTCCACACAAGAGAATTTTAAATCTTCTGGGCGATGCTTGCATTCAAAGCAGTGATTGTATAGAACAGAGTCCCGTTTTCCTAGTCTAACACAAGATTTATGCTCCGAAATTCTCAGGCGGAAAGATCTCTTAGTCTGGCCCACATAAACAAAGGGGCGGGGACAGCAACATTGAAGGACATAGATAAGTCCGGAGGTATTACAGGTTGCGAAACATCTTATGGTGGCCTGGGTGTTGGCATGTATATTTCTGATAATGCGATCCCTGTTGATGTTATTACAAGAGCTACAGTGGCCACAACTCTGAGAGCCTGGAGTCAAGGAGCTAATTAGAGGAGGAGGGCCAAATGTGGAGTGGATAAGCAAATCCTTGATATTGTGTGTTCGTTTATGAGCGATCAAGGGAGTTCTTTCAAGACCTGGGATGTCTGACACTAAGTCCCAATGTTGAAAGACAATCTTACGTAATTTATTACAATGGGGAGTCAAAGTCATGGGCCAGACCACTCTATCTAATTTAGGTTTGGGGCGAGGGTGAAGCAAAGACGTTCTCGAAATGTTATTGGCTTTCTCTTGGGCCTTAATTAAGGTGCGTTTGGGATAACCCCGCTGGGATAAATCAGTGATTAAGGAGGCTGAAGCTCTATTGTAATCAACTGGGAAAGAGCAATTTCCTTTCAAACGTAATAATTGAGAAAAGGGGAGGTTGTCCTTTAACGCAAAGGTGTGGAAACTCGAATAGTGGAGAAACGAATTCCTGGCCGAAGGTTTTTTATATGTTTTGACTTTCAATGTGTGGTCTTCCCTGAATACTACTACATCTAGAAAATTAACCGAAGTAGAATCGGCACAAACAGTGAAATGAATATTCCCATGCCAGGAATTGATCCACTTGGTGAATTCAGTAATGTCAGTGTCCTTGCTAACGACGGCAAAAATGTCATCAATAAAACGATGATACATTTTAATGCGCATTGCCATGGGATTTGTAGTGCCTATGTGTTGTGATTCTAAGTTGTTCATGAAGATGTTGGCTACGCTGGGCCCTAGAGGTGACCCCATGGATACCCCTCGATTTTTGAGGTAATAATTGCCATCAAAGGCAAAATAATTCAGGTCAAATACACAATCAAGTAAATCAATGAGAAACTCTGTAGGAGGCATAAGATTAGGTCTCGCGTCCCAAAGGTCATGAATGATAGTCCTCACCTCATCTAAGGGGACAAAATTATACAATGTGCCGATTCTACTTCGGTTAATTTTCTAGATGTAGTAGTATTCAGGGAAGACCACACATTGAAAGTCAAAACATATAAAAAACCTTCGGCCAGGAATTCGTTTCTCCACTATTCGAGTTTCCACACCTTTGCGTTAAAGGACAACCTCCCCTTTTCTCAATTATTACGTTTGAAAAGAAATTGCTCTTTCCCAGTTGATTACAATAGAGCTTCAGCCTCCTTAATCACTGATTTATCCCAGCGGGGTTATCCCAAACGCACCTTAATTAAGGCCCAAGAGAAAGCCAATAACATTTCGAGAACGTCTTTGCTTCACCCTCGCCCCAAACCTAAATTAGATAGAGTGGTCTGGCCCATGACTTTGACTCCCCATTGTAATAAATTACGTAAGATTGTCTTTCAACATTGGGACTTAGTGTCAGACATCCCAGGTCTTGAAAGAACTCCCTTGATCGCTCATAAACGAACACACAATATCAAGGATTTGCTTATCCACTCCACATTTGGCCCTCCTCCTCTAATTAGCTCCTTGACTCCAGGCTCTCAGAGTTGTGGCCACTGTAGCTCTTGTAATAACATCAACAGGGATCGCATTATCAGAAATATACATGCCAACACCCAGGCCACCATAAGATGTTTCGCAACCTGTAATACCTCCGGACTTATCTATGTCCTTCAATGTTGCTGTCCCCGCCCCTTTGTTTATGTGGGCCAGACTAAGAGATCTTTCCGCCTGAGAATTTCGGAGCATAAATCTTGTGTTAGACTAGGAAAACGGGACTCTGTTCTATACAATCACTGCTTTGAATGCAAGCATCGCCCAGAAGATTTAAAATTCTCTTGTGTGGAGAAAGTTACTACCAGTTCACATTCTGATTTACATTCCGCTTTAATTCGGGCTGAAACCCGTTGGATTTCTTTCCTCTGTACAGAGCACCCCCGCGGATTAAACGAGGGGCTCTCCATCTCCTCGTTAATTAATTAACTGTATTGCTCCTCATTACTATGGATGACTCCCCTTTACTGGTGTATTCAATTATGTATTACTGTTAAATAGTGTGAGTAATGTTAGCACGGCGCCTCACTCGACGAGTGTGGCCCGTGCCTGGATGCATGTACTATAGATGGTATGTATCATTGCTTATTACTTTGTATTATGTGAAACTATATTGTTGGATTTGACCACCTGTTACTACCTGAACCTTTTCATATATTTACTTTAGACAAGTGGATGCCCTAAACACGCCTACTTTGACCTTTGGGTTTTGAAAGCGCTTTTTAGCGCGAAACGGAGCGGGAACCCGGCTTCTACCCGGCTTTTACCGCATATGATTTGGCTCCACCTTTGATGATTCTCCAGTCGTGTGACTATATTTTCATGATATTATGGACTTTTGATTTATACAACATTTGTGATGATTTGAACTACAAACACTTGATTGTGTGTATATATGACCATATTTGTGTTCTCTATTATCAATGTTAAATATACAATTTTACTACAGGACTTGTGTGCCTTGTTAAGTAGTTGATTGTAATCAATGGCAATACTACTTAACAAACGGAAGTGAAATAGCTGAGACAATGTATGAGGAATTTGTTGAGTGCCTTAAACCAGGCTTTCAGTATTTCTGAAAGGTTATACATCACTGGCAGAGAAAATCTAGTATACAGGATACAGTCGGTTTTCTGTATCCACGTGCTCTACATCCATGAAATGAACCAACCATGGCTCAAAACTATTTGATTTAAAAAATCCAAAAAGCGAGCCTTGATTTTGTCATGTGCTGAACATTACACTGATATATAGGCATACCCTGCTTTAGCCTCCTGCCATTTCACAAATTATTAAGTTCTTAAAAGTGTTTGTTTGACACCATTTTACTTAACATTGCCTATGACGGGATGCATCCATGGACTGTGGTATCTATTCTAGATCATGGAATCAAATCCCAGCAGATTCCAAGGGCCTACTGTAATACGTTTGTCTGTCACCACAATCTCAATATAGTGTTAAGAACTATTGCTTGACTCCCTCAGTAGCTGCTCCTAGTCAGCATAGAAAACGTTGAGATAAAGCAATACTAGGATTTGGTGTCAGATAAGTTCCTATGTGATTCTCTGACAATTCATTCATTATCTAGTTCTATGAGCTAAATTACATCCAGATAATAGGAGTTAATTTATCATTTTGAGATGTCAGATGGTTGCAAAGTTCAAGATACATACTCTTTGTCAACCAAGGTTCCATGGGCAGAGAGGTGCTAAAACATTCGGAATATTTGGAGGTCAAGGGTATAAACGTTTTACTATCTTTGTTCTCAAGGGTGTCCATATGTTTTACCAGGATACTGATTATCAGCAGGTAGGAGGTTTTTAGAAGTGAACCTTAGAAAGGCTGACCCCTGCTTCCTTAGAAACCTTAAGAACAGAAGGTCTAATTTTCGGTAAGTAGCAAGGTATAACTTTAGTTAGACAGCATCAAGGATTTTTATTTATTTATTTATTTTATTTAAAATTTTTGGGCCCTGACCTTCTCACCTCCATGGAGGGACTCAGACCGACTTACAGCAAAATTCAATGCCATACAAATTTAAAACACCTTAAAACAGCATATTAAAATAAATTTAAAAAGTTGCGAAGATGGCAGGATCAAGAGCAGGGCCTCTCCGGAGGATCTTAATGTCCTTGATGGTTCATAGGGGAGAATTCGTTTGGACAAGTAAACTGGGCCGGAACCATATAGGGTTTTGTAGGTTAAAACCAGCACTTTGAATTGTGCTCGGAAACTAATTGGCAGCCAGTGGAGCTGGTGCAACAAAGGAATTGTATGCTTCCTGTACCCCGCTGCCAAGTGTTGGACTAATTGCAGTTTCCGAACAGTCTTCAGAGGCAACCCCACGTAGAGAGCATTGTAGTAGTCTATTCAAGATGTAACCAGAGCATGGACTACCGTGGCCATGTTTTTTGCTAAGTTTCACTACTTGGCTGTAGATCCCAAGATGTCCTTGGAATGTAATCCATTTCTGTGATTTTACAAATTTCTAAGCTATGGGGAAGGATGTTTCAAGATATGATACCCAGAAACCTGATTTCATCCTGATTTCATTAACATTCTGTTAAGCCTCAATGCGTTTTTGCTCCCTCAGCACAGACAGTTTCCTTTCTTCACTAGGAAAACTGGTTTGGCTTTGGATTACTTGTATCTCAGCCTTCCACTGGGAAAGGTAGAGAAAAAGGTCCTTGGGAGTGTGTGGGTAGTACAACAGGGAACTCTTGTGAAGCTAGTGCTCTCTTCTTTGCCAAAGGACTAAGGATAAAGAAAATGCTATGATAGTCCCACAAATACAAAACAGAAACAGTATTGTGACCTTCCATGTTCCTTGTTATCCTCTTCTGCATGGCTTCGGGCTTGAAGCAAAAAAAAGAAGAAAGAAAGATGTTTCTCGGATGTATGGTGCATCAAGCACTCATAACTCATGATAAATATGTAGTTTATCTCTTGATGCAATGCTAAGTGTTCTTATTTACAACACTCTTTCATCATCTGGCTGGCTGCAATGATCCATGTTTCATGATTGGTCTTCACCCATCTATCCATGTATTAATATCACAATTTTATTTATAGCATGGACACACTTCTACTTTATCCATTTTGCAAAATGACATAGTTAATGATATCATCCAAGATTTTACTGATGAAAACCAGGGTTTCATTGGACAGACAACATTGGATAGTGAATAGGATTAATAACAGAAGTTAATGAGGAAGAGAGCACTGGCAAGCATATGCAGCAGTTTGATTTTGCATTATTCTAATGGGACGGAATATTCCTATCTCTCTAGCTCTTTCCCATTAAGTTACTTGAGTGCAAACTACTTTTGCACTTTGGACTCAGCTTGCTGCAACAGAAGTAAGCAGGGGACAAAGTGGGGTGGGGTGGGGGCTCAAGAGAGAGAAAAATGGGACAATTTAAAATGAGTCTTTAAAAATTTATTGGGGCTGCCAAACCAAGACACTTGAAGGATAAATGTTAAGTTGTTGAGTCATTTAGATTTTCTTAATACCAGTTGTAATGATCTGTCCTGAACTTCTCTGTCCTGTTTTCCCCCCCATCATTCGATCAGTCTTCAAGATAGTTAAGGCAAGAGGTGTAGTGTGTAAGATAAACATAACTAGATAACCTCATATCATTATTTGTTATTATTCTGCTCTAGGCTAATTGTAGAGTCGATGCTTCATATTCTTGAAACATCTGTGCATTCCTGACTTTGAATATTACATTATGCTGCCATTTCAGTTGCTAGGGTCAGAATAATAATAATAATAATAATAATAACGTTTATTTTAGTCAGGAGTGAAAAAGCCCCAGAATGCTAAGTAGTACCACACTTGCAACGTATTCTTTCAGCAAGTACTATAACAACATAATACTCTGTGTTGCTGTATTATATTCCTCTGTCCCATGTCTCTGGATTCAAAGGGACACAACCCTCTTTGTTCTCTGGTTGCAACATTTCAATCGAACTATGGAGCTCAGCCAATACATAACATACAAGGGATTTTGTGATAGATGGGAAATCTGACATCTTATAAACTACAAAGTCCAGAAATGAAATATTTCATAAAGATGCCTCGAAAGGATCCTAGAATACTTGGACAGGAAGAATAAAATTTCCACTATAACACAACAAAAGATTTAAAGCATCTTTCAAATAGCAGGCATGAGACAGAGGAAGACTAAGGCAACCCAATTTAGAATATCCCCTTCTGAAGTACAGACATCAGAAACATACTTGCGAATCAAAGGAATGAAGGTGGTTGTTTTCTAATGGGTTTAGGACTATAATTCTCTCCATTTGCAAAGTGCCATGGTAGATAACTATATTTGGACAGAGAGGAGGTATATTTTGCAATCAAATACTGAAAGAATGACCACTCCTCGTAATATCATTGTTTAATTTAAAATGTTTTTGTGTATAAAATAAATAACATGAAGGGTTTGTCTTTTTTTAAAAAAAAAAGCTTTAGGTTATTTCTAGAAAAGAACTGAGATTGTCCAAATTTTCAATGAAAAAAAAAGTCAAATCTATTCATTGATTGGAGCCTGGGGGATACCTCAATGAAAGACCCATTCTCAGTTCTGAATAGGAGTCCTCAGTGGTGCAATTGGTTAGACCTTTGCGCCAGCAGGACTGCTGACCAAAAGGTCAGCAGTTCAAATGCAGGAAGTGGGATGAACTCCCATCTGTCAGCTCCAGCGTTTCATGCAGGAATATGAGAGAAGCCTCCCACAGGATGTTAAAACATTTAGGCATCCTCCTTGCAGACAGCCAATTCTCTCACACCAGAAGTGAAATGCAGTTTCTCAAGTCACTCCTGAGAAGAAAAGTTCTGAATAGCAGGCAGTGTGGCCCCAGAGACACATAAATCTCACTAAAGAATGTTTGTATGACCCTCAGCACCTCCAGAAAGCCCATACTGATCATTTTCTGGCAAAAAAGATGATGAATTGCTGCTCTTGGAAGATTCGTTTTCAATAGATTGCAAGTCTTCTCTTTATGTTTAACATAAAAATATGATTTTTAGTTCAGGGGTGGACAACTGTGACAGGTCTTCATAGGCCACAAGGAGTACAAAAAAATCTAAACAAAACAAAACAATATTGTTCCCAAGACAATCCCAGAATTCCACAGCATTGACACATGGCAGTTAATGTTCATGTTGTGTCAAACTGCTATAATTCTGCAACGTGGATACAGCTTTGGACAATTTTTCACTCAATGTGAAAAGAAACTTCTTGCAAATGTTCTGGTCATCTTATACTATAGAGCTGACCTTCAGAGTGGGTAGCAACATTTTTGCTACTATGAAACTGTGATGAATTTAGAGGTTCCTTCTGAGACAAATGTTCTGAGGAATCTTGAGGAAATTATATAGGCTAGTGGTAGCATCTCTAGAGTGTTACTAGAAGCTAAGTTAGGAGAATGTTGATAGATGAAATGTTGAGAAAATTTCATTAAAGTCTTCGTCAAATTGTCTTCTACCACCACCAACATAAAATTAAGAAACTTCATAAACACCACCACCACCTAACTTCATATCATTTTTACCTTATGAAAACTCACTAATCTCAGATTGAATGTTAAACCTGTGTTTTAAATTAAGAAGACTTTACAATGCTAAACTATGGTTGAAAGCAGAGAAAGAATATGTGATTCCTTATATTTTCAGAAATAAAAACCACCCAGTTCACATCACAGGAGGTTTCCAATAGAACTTTAACCAAGATATATGAAAGGTAGCTTTGAAATGGTAGCACAAAATTAAAGGTGGTGTCCCATTTAAAAATAATTAGAATGCTATATTGCCTGGGAAATGAAAACTCATAACTATTACCTTATCCTACAAGATAATTGAAGAAAAGTAGTTGATCACTAAATACACCATTCTAGAATGTGGAATGTTATTTTTCTAAAAGTAAGTAACAATTTTACTATTAACAAGGTTAAGTAATATCCCAACAAGTCAGAAGTGTAATTTAATTTAATGTAGTTCATCTTAATTATTGACAGAAGTGAGTGAATTAGCTGCTTCCAAGCTCTAATTCCCTTTTCTTTTCAGTTTTACCATGGTTGCTATGTTTAATTTACTTAAACATTTAGTTTGGTTAAAAATAATTAGCTAATAGTTATGTTGCTCCTAATTTCAAAGTGGATCCATATTAAATCTCACTACTATACATTTAGATTATGATTTCTGGCAGAGAGAAAAAAAGGATGGAAGAGAGAGGTGGATAGTAGGGTAGGGTGAATAGTACCATTGCAATATTATCATTGTTTTGTCTTTTTGGCTGTATATGATATAAAACCTGAATGAATTGTTAATGTCAAAAGCAATTGCCTAGTTTGGTTGGTTTGACAGTGTAATCCTATTAGGGATGCCAACAGTAATTGTAAACATAAGAATCTCACATAAAGGAGAGGGATGGTTCTGGATGTCAGGACACTGTGATGAGGAGAATCCTTGTCATATAGGAATCTTCACAATTCAGGATATGTACTGTGTGAAAATGAACAATTTTTTTTTGCACAGAAGTACACAAATTCCTCCAAATAGTTTTTTCTTCTGCACAGAATTGAAGTTTTACATAGAAAATGTTGTTTTCCTCACATCTATTTTTCTAAAACTAAATGTCAAACGGCATTTGGTCCCCCAAACATTCCCAAGGACTTTCTACTGGGGGGGAGTGGGGGTGGGGTTTCTTGACATTGAAAACATCATTTCTAAATTCTCTATAAGTGCACACTAAAAGTCATGTTTTGGATTTCTCAAAAACACATCATGCCAGACCAACCTTTTTCCTCTTCCTTTTGCACTCCCTCTCTTGATAGAATTACAAGCTTGGTAGATGAAGAGAATTTTGTGAATGTAGCATATTTTGATTTCAGTAAGGCTTTTGACAAAATCCCTTATGATATTCTCACAAATAAGTTAGTACACTCTTCCCTCGCTACTTCATGGTCCACTTATTGCAGACTCGCTGTTTTGTGGATTTCAAAAAATATTAATTTAAAATATATATCATAGTATTATTGCTGTTTTCTGGGGTTTTGCCACCGCCGCTCTCCAAGTCACTTTCCTTCCTCAGCCCTCCCTCCCTCCAGCCTTGACGGGCCTTTCCTTCCTTTCCTTCACTTTATTTTAAGTTTATAAAGACTTAAAAATAGTGTATAACTACTAAAATAATTTATAAATATTAAAATAGAGCATCCCTACATCACGGTTTTTCACTTATTGCAGGAAGTCCTGGAATCTAACCCCAGCAATAAGTGAGGGAACACTGTAAAATGTGAGTTGGGTGGATTGGGAATTGGTGAACCAACCAAACACAAAATGTGCTCACCAATGGCACCTCCTCACCCTGGAGAATGCCCCAGGGTTCTGTCTTGGGTCCAGTGCTGCCTAATATCTTTAATAATAATAATAATAATAATAATAATAATAATAATTTATACCCCGCCACCATCTCCCCAAGGGACTCAGGACGGCATACACGAGGCCAAGCCCAATGACACATAATAAAACAACACAGCAGCAAATAATACAACAATACAATCAATGTAACTTACACATAAGCAATAGCAGACAATTTAAATAACTATTATTAATGACTTGGATGATGGAATAGAAGACATCTTGACCAAGTTGCAAATGACACCAAATTGGGAGAGATAGCTAATACCTCAAAGGACAGGATTAGAATTCAAAATGACTAACAGATTAGAGAACTGGGTAAAAACTAACAAAATGAATTTCAACACAGAAAAATGTACAGTACAATGAAATGAGATCTGTAATATAGTTCTTATGTTTGTTATCTAGCTGTGTGTATGTAACTGTGAATTTGTTTTGTTTCTGTATTTTTGTGTTTTCATTTCATTATTTGCAGTAGAAACTAGGGTAGTGCACAGATCTGTTTGTCAAAACGGGCTCTAGCTGTTTTGGCTGTTTTAGCCCTTTTAGCCAGGTGCAATGGCACGTTCTGTCATCATATTTTTCTGGCCACAACAGATCACATGGGTGCCGAAAACAACTGCTTTCAGTTACACATGGTACGTGGAGAGAACAACAAAAAGTAAAACAATTCTGATACAGCATTCTTTTTTCCATACTGGGATTCCTCAGTCCTGATTCCTGATAAAAGTACACCTCTTAGTATGGCATAGAGATGCAAATGATAGCCACTAAAATTGTATCCTCCATGAGAAAAAAAGAAGAAAAAATGTATAGAAGCAAAAGACTACTTTTCAAAGATAGTGAACAACGTGACACTTGTGGGGGGAAAGTTTTGCAAAAATACATTTTTACAGAAATGTATTTCATGGAAGATATGTATTTTTTAGACCCCCTAGTGGTGCAGCAAGTTAAACCGCTAAACTGTTGAACTTGCTGACAGAAACGTTGTTGGTTCCAATCCGGGAAGTGAGGTGAGCTCTTGCTGTTAGGCCCAGCTTCTGCCAACCTAGCAGTTCAAAAATATGCAAATGTGGGTAGATCAATAGGTACTGCCTTGGTTTGAAGGTAATGGTGCTCAATGCAGCCATGCTGGCCACATGACCTTGGAGGTGTCTACGGACAACATTGGCTCTTCAGCTTTGAAATGGAGATGACCACCACCCCACAGAGTTAGACACAACTAGACTTAATGCCAGGGGAAACCTTTACCTTATCTTTACTTAGTTATTTTATTATTATTATGGGAGAAAATTCTGCAACAATAACAACAAAAAAACAAGTTTTCATTTAAACCATTTTTGGTTTTCTAATTTCTCATACTTTTTCCAGCAGAGAGCTACAAACTTAAAGAGAATGACATATCAAAAAATCCCATTCCTTCTGTACAAGCATAAAAGAAAGTAGGTTGTGAAAGTGTGACTTGAGTCCTAGCTGAGATCATTCTGTACAACTAAAGTGTTGTGTCAGAACAGTTGTCTAAGGAAGTTTTTGTGATCTTTTTGTTTTATTCTTTAAAGCTCTTCTCCTGTCAGACTTTAAGGAGGTAGAAGTAACTTGAATGACCTTCCTGAAATCCATGCTTTAGGCATATGCAAAAGATTATAAACCAACAAGTCCTTAGTGTAAAAATCTTCAACATGCCTTTAATATCTTGAGTTATTCGACTCAGAGATAACTTGGTAATAAAACTGTTCCTTGCAAAGGGCAGACCATTAGCAAAAGTTTACTTTGAGGTCTTTAAAATTCTTCTCTCCTCTCTCTTACTTGGAAACCTCAGGGGATATAATCCCTTAAAATGTAGCTCATCTTCAATTAGGAGGAAGAACATATGTACATTCTTCATTAAAATCCCCAGGTATCATACGGTGCAATTCACTCCAGCTTTTACAGTTAATTAAAGCTTCGTACCCATTTTCTGATTCTCCAGCTGGCTGTGGAGAGGTTTAAAGCAAAAACCACTTTAGCTATTACACCACTGAAAAGCTTGATAATAAACATTAATGGTCACAGGACTGTCTTCTCATTCATCCACAGTTGCACGAAGTGCTTTGCCATTAAGTTAATTTTCATCACAACAGGACAGGGTTGAGTAGGATACGAGGTGGCAAACAGACTTGCCTATGTTTGAAGAACTCCATTAAACAGCTTTCATTGAAATCACATATAATTCAGTATATAGCTATGAATTCAGGAAAGGTTGGGTAATGTCTTACCTGTAACATCCTTGCAATCAGAGAGAATCTTGCAAATTCAACAAATGGGCCAGGTTGACTTCTACAAGTGATTCTCACTTTTCCTCATGCAAGTTTGAGTCAAATGTTGTCCACACCAATTAATGATTTTAAGAAATCCACACAGAAATTCCTACCAATTTTCAGATGCAAATCCTAAAATGATTACTTTTTCTATGTACTTTTTTGTTCCCTTGTTCAATTACAGATATTTTCTCAAGTTTTATCATTCCATTAGGAAATTCAGGAAAATAATTTGAATAATGTGAACTATTCCCATTTTTGTGTAAATTCAGGCTTGGTTCATGTCAGTAAATCTGGTTCCATTTTCTTTAAAATATTAACCTACCTCTTACCTGACCCCTTATATGGGACCAAATTTGAAAAAGATTGGGGCTTTCAAATCATTAAAAGCTTCAAGCTCAATGTGTGTCTACTTGGTTTTACATACATATATAAAATTGTATGGCTAAGATCTCATAAGCAGATGTAAGTATCAGAGGCAATGCTGCAGTGGTAGGAGTGCAGTAGTAATAGATATTACAATAGCAGTGAAAAGCATCTCCATCCAGAAATAGGTTCCTTAGGTTCTCAGGATCTAGTAAGCATCTTTACTTTCTGATAGAAATAGATCTCACAGTTTTTTCTCTGTCACCAATGCATCCCCCCAAAAAACCCCATTCCCACCAGTGCTGCAGACCCTTATGCCTTCAGAATTCATCAACATGATTTCAGCCTAGGTTAGCAGAATTATTCTGTGTATTCTTGTTCCATCATTTCCTAAATGGTCATTTTTGTAAATTGTTTTAAAATGGAGAATCCCTCTTCCTTCCTTCCTTCCTTCCTTCCTTCCTTCCTTCCTTCCTTCCTTCCTTTCTTTCCTTCCTTTTTGATATACCATTTTCCCCAGAACACAGAACTCTCTGATGACTTCATAAGAATTAACATTGGAGACAAACATTACAGGCGTTATCTTACTATAGTTGTTGTTATCATAATTTATACGTACCTTGCTTTTTCTCTGCAAAAACGAGACTCAAATGAAGTTGTAGCATCATTTTGTAATATCTCTTAATAATTCATATAATTCCATATTTTTGTATATTTTGTGTTTTAAGATGGAGTCACTGACCTGGCTCAAAAAAGGCTACTAATATAAAATACATTAGGGTCTGCTACTCCATGAACTCCTATAAAAACTCGAAGACGCCTCCAGCAGAGCACCATAATTTCTAAGGGGTTGCATTAGTATGATAAACATAGTGAATAATGATGTTGGTTATAACATATAAATTCTTGAGAGCTATAAAGGAGGAGTTTTGAAAGAATTTGCCAAAAGTTCTGCACTAGAGTTTACACAAAAAGTAAAAGTGCACCAAATTTGCTAATGGATGGGCAGCCTTGTTACCAAGCCATTGTCAAATATATCTATTTTAAATTTTAAATGCAACCTCTTTGTCATAAAAATTGGAGTGCAAAAGTTCTTTCTACAAGTGGAAAGGTAAAGGTAGAAGCATATTTCTATCTTTGCTTTCAACACTCTCAAGATCATTGCATATAAAAATCATATATCCAAATCTGATTCCTAAATTTAGACATACCGTAAGAAAAAAGAGAGGAGTTTTTGTCTTTGCCAATCTTTTGGGCTGCAGCTACATATTTTCAGAGAGTTGTTTGGCTTCGTCATTCTGGTTGAGGATGTATGAAATATATCTCTCATAAAATATATTGCAGATGTCCCTTCTCTCCTAGATTTCATGACGCATAGACCTGCTTTTGGTAATGGGGCAGATAAATTACTCTTGCCACCTTATCACATTGGGAGCCCTCACCATGCTGTTTTGCCAGCAAATGTTGTGAAATGGCAGGCATGAGAGCGACTTTGTCCCCTGCATGCTCCTCCGACACGGCAATGTTTCTTTGGGGGGAAGCATTGCCCAAATAGGACAGAACCATGCTGGCTCCATTGGAGTCCGCACAACAGAGGAAGGCCTCCATATTTGGGGGAACCTCAGTTGGGGGTGGGGCTTCCACCAGAAGTCAAAAGATGTTGTGTGATGGCTGGTGTGGGACTATGTCCCTGAAGAAGACTTGAAGCATCCTAGGGCACTTATTTTAGTAAGTGTGATGAGGTTATTTGTTTGAACCGTAAAGTTAAAGGAGTTATCTGCATTTTTGAACCCTATCCTCAAAATATGTTCAGCACCATAAATAGCTGAATTTAATCTAAAGTTAAATCCCAAAGCATTCATTCTTCCACTATCTTGGAAGCCACTACCCAACAATGCCTCCTCCCCTCTCTTCACCTCATTTTGTGAATTGAATCCATTTGAAAGCCTATCCACAATGTGTTGTAGGAAAGGGGAACAAACAAAAGATGAAAATAATTATGCATACATCTAAATAACATCCAGTAATGAACCAGTCCCAATTGGGAAATATTCATGGATTAATTAAGATCAAGTGTTTTCATGTATGAACCTCCCTGCACAGTTGGTATATTTCTTTTGTCTCATAAAAGCAAGAGCTTGCTTGGAGCAGAAAAAATGTATTTGCAATTTAGTAGCAAGAATATTAAGAAACATTTGGCCTGATTTGATTGTGAGCCCTGCTGCATAAACATACATGAAATAATATAGCCAAAGAAACTATTTTTCCATTGATTATACCAGCCTGGTTCTTATAAATGAGTAGAAAAGTTTAGACATGTGGCCATATAAACTGTTGGAATTAATTTTGGAGTACAAAGGATTGTGCTGCATTTATTCCTTCACTTTTACAAATAGGACTTTCTTCTACCAATGAAGTTGGGAGGAAAGCAGTTTGCCTCCCCCCCCCCCCCGAAGGAGAGAATGGATTGTTCCAAATGGAATCATCCAGAGCAGAGGGCATGGCCAGCACAGGGCTGGCCAGCCCCTTAGGTCCTCATTCGGACCTGAAGCTTCGGTCCACCACACCCGCCCATTTAACAGTATAGTATGGTTGCCTCAGAACCGGTTGAGGAATTTTCCCCTTCTCATGTTCTGGGAAGGTTTTTTGCCGAGCCCTATACTGTTTAGGGGTTAGATAGTATGGTGGGTTTATATAAATAGGTTTAGCGGAAAATAGATAGGAAAATACAAAGTTTGTGTTCTCACAAGGCCCCCCACCTTTTAGGGGGGTGGGTCATTTGCAAAAACACTCACTGGAAAGTTTGATAATCGGTGAGGTAAGATTTGATGGCCCAGGAATGGCAGAGTCCAATATTGACATGTTCGAAAAGACTGTCCATTTTCCTTAACAGATGCCCGGTTTTGGTTACCAAGGAAACTAGGTTTTCGCCCCAGTTAGCCGAGGGGTATAGCTGGCTGGGATACCTCCTCGGCTTTGTTCACCAGGTTCTTGACACCTATTAGTTTAGGTTAAGGCAAAATAAATAGCTAACATTTAAATAAAAGTTGCCCAAATTTGGACCCAAACTTACTTGTGTGGTCTCGTTATTTCGGGGATGGGCAGGCAAATAGAGTTTTGGACCAGAATATTTTGTCTCATTTTATATTTATGAAATCCAATTTTAAATGAGAATGGGGACTACAGAGTCTTCGCATACATAGCAGGATGCAACCTATTGGTTTTTATCAAGGTGTTAGGCATTTCAGTTGAATTTTCATCTAAGAAAACATGCATAGTTTCAAGCTTTTCATTAGAAACAAAGCTCAAATATATGCACTGATAATTGTAACCACACTGACATTTTCAGGACAGTTTGACACTACCTGTAAAACAAGAAACATGCCAAACTAGAAGGCTCATCCATATGTACATTGTAACTTGTTCTTAGATGTGCAGATGATGCCATGATAGTGATGAGTGAAACAAAATCCAAGGGTATCACCTGGCCAGGGGCTGCTTTTTCATGAAAGCTTTCAACCAATGGCAAAAAAGGATCTTTTCTTTTCATCATTTTAGATGAACTGAGAAGTCAAAGAACATGTGCATATGACAGCAGAATAATTGGACTCTCTGTGGAATATTTTGTCTGTCTTTACACAAAATGCAATATGTCATAGCATCCAGGGGTGAAGAAGTGGACCATGGGGATTGGATCCATCAGTTATCACTGATGGCCACTCACTCCTTTTTCCACATGTTTTGAAAATGAAAAATGGTTATATATACTTACTGAAATATAAACATAGTTATCCTTCATAGGAATGGAAATTGTGAATATGTTCATGATCCCTGTGAACTAGTGTAAGTGCGGTCTTGAACCAGATTCCCCAAGAACTTTGACCTGATTTCTTCTGGTTCACTTTTTGCTCTTCACATTATTACTTTATGTACCAAGGAGGGTCTTGGAAAAATTAAACTACATGCCAAGCCTTCATCACAGAGCAACTCTATATTGTATTGACACATGCTTTTATATCTGTAATCACATTTTAAGAGGCTACAATCTCCAAAGTACTATAACAGGATGCTTTAACACATTATAATGTAGGTCAAAATCCTTTTGATATTTAGGGTCATCTTCTCCAGCAACCCCAGTTTTGTTCTAAGCATTTTATTGCTATTCTGAGGCTTTCAAAGGACTTCCTCCTACTTCAGAGGCTTCCTTTAGGAAATTTGGTTTTTGTAAAGGCTTTTGAACCCACTCACCCCGCACCCACCCCCGTCAATATATGAGTAAATTTGCAAACTTCTGTCTAGTGCTATATTTCAGTACAACTGTCTTCTATGAAGGCCAGGTCAAACCTGTCAGGGCCAACTTCTAAGAGCTTTTATTTTAGCTAGACACAAATTATTTTGTTCTCATTTCAGGTAACTTCTATCAACCTAGAGTAATAAGTTAGACATATTTTAGATAGAAACATAGTTAATGCTCTAGAATATCTGTATACCTTTATAAAACGGAATGTTTGTATGTGTGTATGCGGAGGACGGGAGGGCAGAAGGGCGGAAGCAGCCACTTTCACAGGCCAGGGCGGATATGTGGCAGCCACTTTCACAGGCCAGGGCGGATATGTGGCAGCCACTTTCACAGGCCAGGGCGGATATGTGGCAGCCACTTTCACAGGCCAGGGTGGATATGTGGCAGCCACTTTCACAGGCCAGGGTGGATATGTGGCAGCCACTTTCACAGGCCAGGGCGGATATGTGGCAGCCACTTTCACAGGCCACAGCAACCAGCGCGGGTGATGGACCTGCACCAAACTTGGTACACATAACCCCCCTAACCCCCTTTACGTCCTGGCGCAGGTCGGGGGACATGACCCACAGATTATGGGATTTGTAGTACTTTCCAACACTTTGGTTCCCACAGACCACTGAGGCCACCCAAAAGGACCAATACAGACCACACTCAGCACACACAGCCCCCATGACCCACTCTACGTCCTGGTGCAGTTCGGAGGAGGGTGGACCATGGATGATGGGACTTGAAGTGCCTCTACTCACTTCCCAAGTCCGCTGCAACCCTCATCCAATCACTGATCGAGACCAAACTTGGCACACATAACCCCCATGCCTGCCTTCACGTCCTGGTGAGGTTTGGGGGAGGACTGACAATGGATGATGGGATTTGTAGTACTTTTGCACCCCTCTGTTCCCACAGACCACTGTGGCCCTCAACAAACACTGATAAAGACCACACTTGGCACACAGAGCCCCAGTGACCCAGTCCACATCCTACTGAAGTTTGGAGGGGGACAGAACATGGATGATGGGTCTTGCAGTACCTTCCCTCACTTTCCAAGACTGCAACAAACCTAATCCTATGATTGATCAACACCAAACTTGCCACACAGAGCCCTCATGACCCACTCTACATTCTGGTGCAGTTTGGAGGAGGGTGGACCATGGATGATGGGACTTGAAGTACCTCTACTCACTTCCCAAGTCTGCTGCGACCCTCATCCAATTACCGATTGAGACCAAACTTGGCACACATAACCCCCATGACTGCCTTCACGTCCTGGTGAGGTTCGGGGGAGGACTGACAATGGATGATGGAATTTGTAGTATTTTCACACCCCTCTGTTCCCACAGACCACAGAGCCCCAGTGACCCACTCTACATCCTACTGAAGTTTGGAGGGGGAGAGAAAATGGATGATGGGACTTGCAGTACCTTCCCTCACTTCCCAATCCTGCTACAAACCTAATCCAATGACCGATCATCACCAAATCTGGCACACAGAGCCCTCATGACCCACTCTACAGCCTGGTGCAGTTTACTGTGAGACGGACCACGGATGATGGGACTTGAAGTACCTTCACTCACTTCCGAAAAAATGCATCCCTCATCCATTCACCAATACAGACCAAACTTAGCACACAGAGCCCCCATGACCCAATCTACATCCTACTACACTTTGGGGGAGACAGAGATGATGGGACTTGCACTACCTTCAGTAATTTCATGATACCACTGCAACTCCCAATAATGATGGATCAAGACCAAACTTGGCTCACAGAGCCCCCATGACCCACTCTACATCCTGCTGCGCTTCACAAATAACCCGGGCAGGGCCGGGTCCCCAAGCTAGTAATATTAATATATGTAACAGTAGGTGAAATCTAATAATGATCTTGGTCTGATAGGAATCCCTTCTGGAATTTCAAAACTAAATATGGATGTATACAACAGCTTCTCTTCCTCCCAACTTCTCTATTTAAAACAAAACGAAAACTTTTGAATGATTTCATCCCATATATGAACACATATATGAAATCTCTTAAGTTCTTACTAGAAGTGGACCAAACTGAAAACTCAGTATGTGCATTGGTCAAGTCCAGGTGCTACAGCTATTGCCAGAATAAAAACATTTTTACTTACCATAGCCGTTAACAATGAAAAGTTTGCGAAAGAGAAAAAAAGGAGGAGGAGAGAAATGGAGTCAACTACATTTTTAAAAAATCAAATTAATCATGATTTGCTACTATGGGGAGCATTGGATCACCCAAATATAAAAATCAATTGCGAGGAGTTATTTAAAGTAACAATAAGAGTAGTACATGTGGTGATTGCTAGAAGATGGAAAGACAAATTGAAATAGACATTAAGTAATTGGAATGATTATATGTATGATCAAGTGTTGTTAGACATTACGGGAATTATGACTAAGCAAGCAATAATAACGGACAAACAAAAGGACATCACAAATAGATGGAAGGTCTACTTCAATTGGGTGAAAAATGGAGGAGCCAACCATCACATCAAAGAAAAAATACAAAGACTTTACCAGTGGCTAAATCTGCAAGATTAGTAGAAATATACTGTGGTTGAGGAGGGAGGGGGAGGGAGGGAGGTAAAAATATAATTTAAATCAGTGTAAACTACCATAATGCCATTAATATTTGTTGAATTACTTGGGATTTATGCTTAAAACACTTGGAATATGGTTTGCTGATTTGTGTTCGTAGCATAATAAAATATGTAAAAAGAAAAACAAAAAGAAAGGGAGTCAACTCTATTTCAGCACCATATACATGTATTAATATACTGGGATTCAAAATCAGGCTCTGAAAACCTAAGCATGCAAAGCATTCTATGAGGCCAATCTGTGAGTACACATTAAGTTCTTATACAATTCTGGAATCCTCTGACTTGAACCACCAGGTAATCAAATTTGTTTTAAATAGGTACATTATATGCAGGTTAATTGTATTACCTGCTGGTTTTAATTTCCTTGAAAACATGTTGAATAACTTGTTGGCTAACCCATTATTTCTACTTCTGCTTCCGAAAGCAATTTGTTGTTTATGATCAAACTCAAATTGCTTCTGTTCCATTCCTTCTAGTATGGTGAGAACTATGGATTCAGGCCCAGTCCAAAAGAATAATGAAGAACTTGTTCTTGGTGGCACAAATAGAATCTCTGAACAGGTGCAGAGTGTATTTCACCAATCATAAACAGCAGGTCTCAACAGCAGATCTACAACAATTGCAAAATACACTAAAATAGTTTTTCATGTATTATGTCAAATCAGACATGCTGAGGAAAAAGAAGGGGTTCCTTTAAATTAAAGGATTATGTCCTTTAAGAGGTTTGTTTTTAAAATAATGTTAAATATACCTGAGATCTTCATGTCATAAAGAGAAAAAGGAACAACAACAGAAAATTGTTCATTTATATTCTTTCTGTTCCTATGTTGGTAATCATGGAAAGATCAGACTTATCACCCTATCTATTGTGTATATACACTTTGCACATGCCATTCATTTCAGATTGATTCCACTGAACCCTAATTTTGCTGGCTTCCCTAAGTAACAAATCTTCCATTTAATGACAATTGCCATGGTTTTGTCAGTTCATAAAATGGTAGAATAACTGTCCCATCTGAAAAAGGCACCAGTAGAGATTTTCTCAAATTGACTGCAAATTTGATAAAACCCATTAAGTTGATTCTTTGAACAGGTTTCTGAATGGGCCCTATCACTTGATGTTTGCTCCATTCTGTCAGTAATCCATTGAAATCCATCTACAAAACATCTCAGAAATGAAGTAATTACACATGGCATTCTTATTGTGTTTTTTTCTTATTCACTATGATTTTATACATTGCTGAAGTGCTGTTTTTATGTGTGATCAGAAAATCAGTATGCATTTCATCAGCTAAAATGTTGTGATCCAGACCACCTTAAGAAGTCAGGCACAATAAAGTAAGCAGGGTTTATTAGCAACAGCCCCAAACCTTCTCACAGTGTCTCAAATATGGTAAAAAGGCACAGCAAAATAATGAGACAAACCAAAAGGTAGAAAACTCCAAGTTCCAACTCCTTCACAAGGGGAAATGAGGCTGAGAGAGTGTGTGTGAGCAGCCCAAGGTCACAACCAGCCAACAAGAACAAGCTACTCCAAGGCAGAGTAACAAACAGATGGTAACAGCATTGTCAAGAAGTAGTAGTGTCGTAACACAGTCCAAAGATCATGCCAGAAGGAGAACAGGATGAGTAGAGTTGTCAGTCAGTTCTTAGGTCAATCTAGGAGGAATGTAGATGAAGCAGCGAAGTCAAATCAATCTGGAGTCCAAAACGAAGAAGCAGAGAAATCTAGCACAGAAGGGATTTAAGGTGGTGCAGACAAAAGCAGGATGCAAAGATGCGGAAGCTCCTGAAATAGAATACCAAGATCCAAAACTCCACGTCCACAGTCAGTCCAGCGATCAGTCCAGCAGCGACCCAGCACAGAAGGCAACGGCCTGGATAGCAAGAACAACACCTTGCCAGCTGTAAGGAATGGTTGGTTGCAATCCCTCTTTACTCAGTCTTCCTCAGGGCTTGATTGCACCAACGCCCCTTCCCCATTTCCTTCAGCTGCCAGCATCTCCTTCTGTGCCACCCTTTGTCTTTCTCTCCAGGCAATCTGTCTCCTGCGATGACTTAACTCTTCCCAACAGTCCCCATGAGACCCATTCCCAGCACTCCATCTCCCATCTCCCTTGAACCCTGCAAACGAATCACTGCTAGTGGGTTCCAAGCAGACATCCTGTATTTGTTGCACCTTAGTCCAATCCATCTCATTAGAGTCTCCTTCAGTACTCTGTGGACCCTCATCCATACCTCCCGATGACTGCTCCTCGTCCCCACTCCCACCATCCTCCAAAAAACCCAGAAATATTTCATCCCCAGAAGAATCGCTAAGTATTTGCCTCAGTCTTTTCCTTTCTCATCTGACTCTTGCTCACGAGTAGACCATTTGATATTTCTAGCTACAGACTCCTCTCTCAGCCTCAGGCTCAACTACAACATAAATTCTTGTGAGAGTGGTAGTTTGAGACTTTCAGGACACACACACATACACACAGAGTGATGTAGAGAGGCATTCAAACAGATTGGGAAGAGTCAGCCTTCTGTGGTGTAATGAGTCAAAGTGCAGTATTTTCAAATTATAAAAATCGTAATAAATGCAAGTGATGAGAGATAGTATACATCCTGTCTGAATACAGTATACATCCAGTCCTTTAAAAATATGGGATGCATACTTGTAAAAACAGATTATATCCAAATTATATTATGTGATAAGGTCCAAATAATGTACTGCAGTGTGTTGTTGTTTATTCATTCAGTCGTTTCTGACTCTTCGTGACCTAATGGATCAGCCCACTCCAGAGCTCCCTGTCGGCCGTTACCACCCCAGTTCGTTCAGAGTCAAGCAAGTCAACACAAGAATACCATCTATCCATCTCCAGCAAAGTATCACTGCCTTGTCATGGCACTGGAACTTGAGCTATGAGTGATGCCAATGATGCCATGAGTGAAACCGTGAAGGGACATCCAAGACAGGATGGTCACGGCAGGGAGGTCAGACCAAACACGATCCCTGGGGAATACTGGAACTCAGCCCAGTATTCTTGCCAAGAAAACTAAATGGATAAGTAAAACCAGAGATATGTACTGCGGTGTACTGTGCCAAAATCTGTAGATAAGTCAAACGTTCTGAAATTTGGTGAGCTAATAGTGACAAATGTGTTCCACCACTGTGGCAAGTTTCATTAGGATAGCTCAAATGAGAGAGAGAGAGAGAGAAACCCCTCAATTTCCCCCACTTAAAGTAATGTTTTCCCTAATGCACATGAACAACCACCATTAACGACTTTTGTAAAGCTTGGAAATTTTTGCCCCTAAAATTTGGAAAGGACTTTGGAAACAAAGCGGCAGTACCCCCTACTTTTGAACACCATTTAGAATCAAGGGTTGTTTTTTTTAACACACATGACTAATAGCCTTATATAATAGGGCTGTTTGATAAAAAAAGTTTCAAAATTTGTTTCAGATGTAGTCATAGATTGCATTTCGGATTATTTAGACTTCCAAAAAATTCTGATACACTTCGAAATTGATTCGGAAGTATTTCCGAAATTCAGAAGTCTTCGGAAGTCTTCAAAAATGGCGTCTGCTTTCAAAAATGGGCAAAAAAATCAACAGAAGGGAGAGTCAGCTGTTAGCCATCAGCCAATGAGCAATCAGCAAGAAAATTCAGAAATGACATCCAAAATTCAGAATTCCAAAATTCGGATTTCGGAATTCTTGTTGAGAGGGCTGCTCTTGAAATTTCTTTAAAAGTCAGAAGTATCTTAAAAACTTCCGAAATTTGGGCATATCCGAAATTGTATAACAGCCCTAATACTTAAATATATGACAAGGTGTCATAAGGAAACTAGGACAAGGACTAAAGGGTTCAAATTACAGGTAAGGAGATACCACCTGAATATTAGGAAGAAACTTCCTGACTGTATGAGCTGTTCAACAGTGGAACGATCTGCCTCAGAATGCGGTTGAAGCTCTTTCCTTGAAAAGTTTTAAACAAAAGCTGGATGGCCATCTGTCAGGGTTACTTTGATTGTGCTTTTTTGTATATGGCAGGAGGATGGACTAGATGGCCCATATGGTCTCTTTCAACTCTATTATTCTATGATTCCCAATCATCTCTGTCTGAACATAATGCCAATTTTACCCTTCTTATATCAACTGAGCTGTAGATCAAAGAGAATAGTTTCTTATTTTCATATTCTAAAAGTCTTCTAAATTACAGAAGTCTTTCTTTGTGTTTTAAAGCTTTGTAAATAATATCCTTTGTTGTTGCTTTTCTTCAAAGCTTATAGAGAGGTAGCCGCAGAGCAATACCTCATCAAAACTGGCTGGAATCCCTAGCTTACATACTGTACTTTTTGTACCTAGTAAACATGATGACGTGCCAAATCCTTTTTTTCACCCTGTAGGTTGCATTCTAATCCACATGTGTTCATTTAAATCTGACAAATAGAACAGAATTAAAAGGAAGCTGTACAGTGGGGGTGGAAACCCAGCAAGATATCAAGAAACCAGGCTGTCTATGTTCTTATTTCTCTATTTTAATGTGTCAAATTACTCAGGTAACACAGTATATGGGTGAACAAAGTGATGTGAGGACCATTCAGTTAAAGGTCAGTCCTGCTAAGCTAAACAAAAGTCCTCTAGTACCCACCACCATATTTAATAAAGAAGCAGCATGATCTGAAACTGGTTTAAAGGTTAAAAAAGATTGAGTGGAAATAAGAATAAACTGAAGAATGACTAAATAGAAGAAGTCTTGTAACTGAAAATAATAAGCTAGACATTATAAAATAAAGTATGGGCTTTAGTAATACCTGGGGGAGGGGAGGGGGTGCTAGGAAGTGCAGGAGGCAAAATATTATTTTGGAATGGTTTCAGAATATGAACAAGAAAATCACCAAATGGTGTGTGTACCTGCCCATAAAGAGATGAAACAAGATAGAGTTCCTCCTTCTCCCCATCTCTATCAATTCATAGGATGAACTGGTCTATCTGATATTGTGTTTTTAACGTTAAATGTTAAATTGTATATGTTGAAATTGTATTGATAATTGTTGATTTGTTTGTCTTGAGCAGTTCCTGCTATTTGCACACCGCATCGAGTCGCCTTCGGGCTGAGAGAGGCGGTCTAGAAGCAAAGTAAATAAATAAATAAATAAATATCTGTTTGGCAGCTTCATTTTCACGTTTCTTACCTTTCAAAGTACTCTATTGCAACAATAACTATTTGTTTCTCTACAAAACTGGTATACTATTAAGCAATACAGTGATACCTTGACTTATGAGCTTAACCCATTCTGTGACTGAGCTCTTAACTCAAATTGCTCTTATGTCAAATCAGATTTCTCCTTTGAAATGAATTGAAATGCTATTAATCCATTCCAGCCCCTCAAATACCACACCAATGGTTTATTATGTGTTTTAAATAAGTAAAATGTTCTTTCTAAATAACAAATGTATAATAATAATAAAAACAGAATGCAAATAAATAAATTGAATTTATGAAGTGTAGAGTATGTATTTTCCTTCAAGATGATGACTTCACTTAATCTTTTTCTTCTTCACTGACATTTGCCGTTTTTTGCCACACTTTCCTTGCTTTCACTTGCAGGTTGTTTCAATAAAAACAAGTCCAAGAAGGACTGTTTCTTCCTCCTTTTCAAAATGTTTCTAAAATGGATGCGGCCAGTATCAGGAGGGGAAGGGAAGCTCTCTTGGGATTGGAGGAAGGGGCAGGATTGGAAGGTTATAAGCAAATAACATATATTTCCTTTTCCTTCCAATATACTTCTGCAATGAACAGTTAGAAGGCCAGGTATCTGTGTAACTTGCCTATTTTATCAAGATAGGAGTTTATTGATGATACAGACTCCTGGTCCTTCAGCTTTCCTACAATCTCCCAAAGCCCTCAGATTGCAGAAATAACAGCAAGGAGTTTTCTAGTTTCCTCCCTTAAAGCCCTGCTTAAGATATCGGATAGCGTTTATTTATTATTTACTTATTTACATCATTTCTACCCTGCTCTTCTCAACCCCCGAGAGGGGACTCAGAGCGGCTTGACAAAAGGCAGCAATTTGATCCCGATACACAATACAAATATACAATATAAAACCATAAACATTCAGCATTAAAATACAGTTAGCATTAACATGTAATACACATTCACTTAAGTTAAAAACAGTGTTCCGTCTACAACATGAGCATTGAGCCATATCCATCAACTTGCAATTACAATTTCAATCCAAAATGCTGCATTGTGCTAATGTGCAAAAGCCTGGTCCCATAGCCAAGATAGGGTCACTTACCGAAGAGGCGGGAAAATCCCCAAGAGCCGCCAGGAATCCATTCGGATCCACAAATCTCCTGGGGCAGACCATTCTAATGGGTCCACCACCCCTGCAGAGGTGGAAAGGCACAGTAAGTCTAAACGTGATCTGGTACTGGTCGGTCCATAGCAAAGGAATGATGGTCAATTCCTCCACTCCGCCACATTCTTCCCATCCTTGGCAAAAACCCAGATCTAATGTGTGTCCTGCACGATGGGTGGGACCCGATATTAGCTGTGACAGGCCCATGGTTGCCATGGCGGCCATGAAGTTCTGAACTACTCATGATAGAGTGGTCTCTGCATGGATGTCGAAGTCCTCCAGCACAATAAGCCATTGAGACTCCACCGCCAGGCCCGAGACCACTCCTGCAAGCTCAGGTAGGGAGACTGTAGTGCAGCGGGGTGGTCGGTACACTAATAGAATCCCTATCCTGTCCCACTCACCAACCCTTAGGCCGACACATTTGAACGTGGTTGACTGCGGGATGGGGCACCTGGTCAAGGGGATGGAATCCTTATAGACCACTGCGACACCCACCCACCCACCCCCCGCTGCCCTCCCAGTCTCGATTGGTGCTGTATGGAATAACCTGGTGGACAAAGCTGAGAGAGATTACCCCCCCCCCCCCAGCCTCGTCCAACCAGGTTATACAAGCTAGGCCAGCTTGTTCTTCCAGAATTAGATCTTGAATTATTGATGTTTTGCCATTGACTGACCTGGCATTAAACAGCACCACTTTCAACCGGGAGGGACCACCTTCCCGGGTACTCATCTTAGCTTTGTCAGGAGCCTGGTTTAAATTTATTAAGGTTCTTGCACAAATTTTTGGCCGAATTGAAAGTTTAGACTAGAGCATTCATTTCTGGGTCGAATTGGCAATTTAGATCTCAGACCGTCTCTCATACTATGTCTCACACCAACAATGCCATTATAGAGGCATCTTGAATAAATGTATATAGGGTTGCCAACTGTCCCTTATTCTAAGGGACGTCCCTTATTTTGGCCCCAAATTTCGTGTCCCTTATTTTCAGCTCATGTCCCTTATTTTCAGCTCCTCTCCTAGTACATACACTCACATACTTCCTTCTTCCTCCTACTCCATCCTGCTATCCCTTTCGAGTCCTCCCGTTTCCTCTCGCCTCTCTGGGAATTGTAGTCCAAGGCTGCCTCCTCTTGATTGAGAGGAGTACGACCCTTTTGGGCGGGACTCCATTTCCCAAGAGCCCTCACTTCTGGGGGGGGGGGAGAGAAGGAGTAGGAAAAGGAAGGGGGAGAAGGACTCCTGCTGGTCTTCATGGAGCCACCGGTGAGCAGTCTGAGGGAGCTGCGGGCACGGCACGGGGAGATGCAGACCCACATGGAGCTGCTGATCATGGAGACCCAGAGCCAGGTCTGCAGTGCCCTCGTCCACCTCGACCACGGGGCCACCTTCACTGTTGACTGCTGGGAGAGGAAGGAAGGTGACCCCCTGCCAGGCACACAAATCACAGTCACACTGGGGCTGAGGGGTGGGTGAGGGTCTCTGGGGGGCTTTTGAGCAGGACGGGTATCTGTCGGGAGGGCTTGGGTTGTGCCTTCTTGCAGAATGGCCCAAGTAGATGATATTGCCCTGAATGCATGCGAAAGGAGGCTTCTGTTAGACCCCAGTCTAAAGATCAGTCAACAATGTGATGCCGCAGCTGAAAAAGCCATGGCTGCATCAAAAGGAGTATAGTTAGGGTTGCCTAACGTTTGATCTTCAAGTTTTTATGAAGTGTCCCTTATTTTTGTGAAAAATCCAGTATTTTTAGGTAAATGTCCCTTATTTCTTATATCAAAAAGTGGCAACCCTAAATGTATCTATAACAGCATTGTTATCTAATCACAGAACAAGCAGTTTATTCCCTTTGCTTTTGTTACCCCAAATTTACTTACAGCTAGTGGTGGTGTAATCTGAAAAACCTATAACAAAATTACATATTAACTGGAGATTCCATTAGCATTGGAATTTGAATTTTAATGACACTTAATATTGAAAAGCAAAAAAGCAAAAATATTGAAAAGCAAAAAAAAAGCAAAAAAAATTGGAATCCACATGTTTGAAGCCAACCTCATATAATTATAGCCTTTTGTTTTCTATAGCCAACTAACTTCCTCTTGGGAAAGCACAACTCAAAACCCTTACTTGATGGGGAAATTATGCTTAGAGTTTGCTACTCTATGAGAGTTCATGTATCCACTAATTTTGGCTTTGTTATTATGATGGGCAAACATCTGTTGGGGCTCAGGTTGCAGGAGGAAGGTTATCTGTATCCTACCTCTGTTAAAATTGGATTCTGAATAATTTGTTTCTTGATGCTGCTTTTTGAACTCTTCCAAAAAGGCTTTCCCCCTAACACTGAGAAGGTGGCCATGACAGAAAATGTAGCACATGCAGAGGCTGTGATATAGTATGAGCTGTAATTATAAAATGGGTTTGCAACTTAGTACTGTATATTTATACAGTCAGTAATTTAGGGGAAGTGATTGACAAGTGTCATTGGCAAGATTCTTTGAGTGACAAGACTGACAAGGAGTATGCATTTGAATATGAATGAGGATTGCTGATAAATGGAAAGAGAGGAAGAGAAAGGAGGAGATATGGTTTGGAATGATTTCAAATGAGTAAACATGTAAGAGTCAAAAGGAACTTGAAGGTTACAGGGGCCAGACAAAGAAAGTCAGTTGAGATCAATCGCTTTGTATGTTAAGAGGGAAAAATATTGAAGACTGAGAGAATAATTAAGAATGAATATGATGAATGGTGAATGAAAAAGGAGAATATCACTGACTAACTTGCCCCCGTTTCTGGTCCTTCCCCCACTCTGAAAAGGATGCTATTCCGCTTATCTGTCACGCCACAGGCCCCGTTAGCCCTACAAGCCCTTGCTTTTCATGAGCAAAGCTACAACCATGTTGGCTCTAAGAATTCTTGCAAGCAGGCCTATCTCCCTTTCGAGGGGCCAGCTCAGCCTGCTTGCCGTTCCCGTGAGAGCTCATACTTTCCTTGCTAAGTTCCTGTCTGTTCCTGAAAGGTTTTTCATTGCCTTTGCACCGGCTGCTTTCTAAGAGACTTCCTTGCATTTATAATCCAGCTTTGTTCCTGATTGCATCCGGCTTGATTCCTGCTTTACCACAGGACTATTTACTCAACGCTTTGTTCCTGAGATTTGCTGCTATTGGAAGTTATAGTATTGCTTCCAACTTCTTTCCTATAAACTATATTCTAAATAAACTTGTTGTACCTCAGCAGATTGTGTGGTTTATCAAGGGAGGTCTTGAGCCAGGGCCAGGAGGGCGACATTATCTCACTCCAAGTTTTTAACATTTTCTCTGTGTGCCTGCAGCCCGCCCTACCTTTGTGCTTTTAGATATTTAGTTGTATATTGTCTTTATTTATATGTATGTATTTTTATTGCATTTACTGTTGATGTTTGATTTTTTATTGTAATTTGTTGTTTGTTTGGGCTTCGCTTCATGTGAGCCGCCCCGAGTCCCCACTGGGGAGAGGGTTACAAATAAAGTTTATATATATTTATTTATAACTTGTAACCAAATATTAAGAAGCTGAAAATGGTGAAGTATCAAAAATATATATTACCAAGAACTGCATATAAGAAGAATTTCTTCATTACCAAATGCACCAAATGTTTGATTCTACCCAAGGAATATATGAGTACAGTCTATGATCAAAGATACTGCAGTAGATCATATCTCTGTGTGAAGCCTAAACATCCTAAAGCAGGGGTGCTCACACTTTTTCAGCATGCGAGCCACTTATAAAACAACCAAGTCAAAATGATCTACCTACCCACTACAAAAATGTGAAACATATAACACAATATCTGCTTTGAACTGGGTTTTCTGAGTCCACACTGCCATATAATCTGATTCAAAGCAGATAACAAGGGGTTTTATTCAACGGTGTGGAAAGGACCTCATTAACCCAGGGCTTTGCAACTGGGCCTTGGGACTGAGCCTTCCTCCTACTGTGATCTATAGGACACCCTCTGATCTACAAAGATCAGATCTACCTAATGAGCACCCCTGTCCTAAAGGCACCTAAAGGCATCAGTTTCCATCTGATATTGGAAGCTAAACAGGATCAGCCCTAGTGGTTAGTACTTAGATTGAAATCCATCAAATAATACCAGATCCCATAGGCTGTGTTTCAGAAGAAAAAACTGGCAACAGTCTTTTTTGCCTGAAGAAAACAACGTGAAAGTCATGGGGTCACCAAATGTCAACACTCAACTTCAAAGTGCACACACACAGAGGTCAAAGTTGTCTGTCAACTTATAGCAACCCCATTACTTTCATAAGGTTTTTTTATACAAGGAATCCTTACCACTGAAATTTTGAGAACTAGATTTTATAAAAGTTCTAGTGGAATGCAATAACAGGATGATGTGTGCAGGCAATGAAGTGACTTGTTCTGAGGGGAAGGGAATTAAATGTAAGGTCGTAGCCTTTGAATAAGCTGTCCAAGGAATAAGAACCTTATATCTGTAGGTTTTCCAAGGTTTATAAGACTCATGAATGGTTAAGTTGGGATCCCCTATTTTTTCCCTAAGAATGAATGAGTAAATAAATAGAAATAAATAAATAAATGCAAAATTAATTTGAGAAAGTGAAAGAAAAGAGGACAAAAAATATTTGTTCATAATCTTGCTCCTGATCCCCAGAGCAGTTAGAATAAAAAAATAATAGATTCGTTGACTTGAACAATACCATAAGGGCCATGCAGGAAAATACAATCAAAGCATTCTCAACAAGTAACCATTCAGCCACTTTTTATAAACTTTCATGAAAAAGGCTCCACTACATGCTAAGGGAGCACATTCCACCTCACTGGACATTACATTCCCTACCCTGGCACATAACATTTTCTTGTTCAGTATACTTTTTGATGAATAAATAGCTCTTCTGTGAATGGCCAGGTGATAAATGTTTTACAGTCAAGAGTTGCCTTTTCACATTTTGTTTTCAGGCATACTAGGCAGTCAGAATGCTTGGAAGGTCAAATTAACCACAACATATCTAGTAAGAAGGGAAAGGGTCACTTGAACATGACAGTTTTAAAATGTAGCACTCTGGGCTACACTTCTGCCTGGATATTTATTACCTGCACACAGTTGTATGTTTGAAAAGGATCAATTTTGGAACATGGGAAGTATAACATAAATGTCTACCTATTTCTGGCCATGAAGATTTATAAAGAGAAGAGGCAATGCCAGAAATGTTTGTCTCCTTTATGTCTTAAAACAAATTTCTGGCTGATGTTGGGTCAACTTTTATTTCTACCTTTTATATATCTTTGCTTTATGATCCATTTTGAAAAATGTATTCAGAGGGCACAGCAGAGGTCATGGACGCTTGTGAAGTTTACTGAATGCAATATCTTTTTAAACAGTTGTGGGCTTGGCTAAGCTCAGCAGCCAGCATGAACAAACTCTTGAGATGCCAGAATATGAAAGGGGCAGTATAAAACCTCTACAGACTGAAGATGGTATTATTCTCACTCTTCCCAAACATGGAGCACAGTTTGGGAAATATGTACATGGACCTTAGCAATAAATCGCACCATGGGAAACGATAGCTTTTTGATGTCCCCCATGGTTAGAGGCTACATCTCATGAAAAATTGTTCAAAACTTGCTGCGGATGTAAGGGGCGCTGGCATTTCATATCTGGTAGAGTTCTGAAATTTTTAGTAAAAATTTCAAAATTATTTTTTAAAAACTAATGAAATTCATTAGTATTCCATTAATGGCAGACATGCATGCACAATGCGCGGAAACCTGCCAATACTGGGTTTGACAGCTCAGGTCTTCCACTTCATGGTATTGGCTACTTCCCAGGGGCCAGGAGTGGAGGGCAAAAATGGAGGGGAAAGACGCCGGCTCCTCCTCTCTTGCTGGGAGACTTGGCCAGACCCGTGAGCACACAATTCATGTCTGCTGAGGCCACGGCTTCCAGCTCGGAGCCCAGGCACAATGGGTGCCTCCGAGAGCCAGGGCTGCCCCACTTGAGAGGGGAGGGGAAAGGGAGAAGTGGAGAGGCATGCCTTAAGCGGGAAGAGCAGTGGCGGCAGCAGAAGGATCCGTGCGCGAGCTTGTATAGCTGAGGAAGAGAGATATGCAGTCCCATCCTCTCCTCTGCTCTTGCTTTCCCTCCTCCCCTGTTCACCCCCCCCCCCCGAGCATGAGCGCCAGGAGTGGAGCCGATCCCCTCCACCCTTGGCCCCTGGGAAGGAGGCAACGCACATACAAAAAACCTAACGAAACCTGACGACCGGGGCTTCAAAACTAAAAAATCACTTCCGGGTTGCTTGACACACTTCAAAACCATTTCTAATGTAAGTTTTTAGCAAATTGAAAATGAAATTCATAATGAGAAACCTAACCAGGGCTAATAGATAGGGATGCAAAACCTTTATCAAAAATAAGGCCCGTTCCACATAGCTGAATAAAATCCCATATTTTCTGAACTGGAATATATGGCAGTGTGGACTTAGATAACCCAGTTCAAAAGCAGATATTGTGGAATATTCTGCCTTAATATTCTGGGTTATATGGCTGTGTGGTAGGGCCCTGAGACAAATGAAAAGTACCTAGGTTTGATAGCTAGATATTTTGCTAATCAAATTTAAAGATAAATTGAAACATACATACATGTGGTATCTAAATCCTGGCTAACTAGAGGAAGGTTTTGAATTGAGGAGTAGCTCACAATTTTTGAGGGAGGAGGAAAAAAAGAGAAAGGACTAAATGGAGGAGGCTTTTAAGGGGTTGAATAGGCACCTGGAAAGTTCTAGGATGTGATGGTTTATACATTTCCATAATAGATAATGAGGAAATGGGAAATTTTAGAAACATCATGTTTAGGCAGAAGCATGCAGGAAAATCCTTTATGTCTAAAGCCTCATTGCTCTAATAGCAAATGGACCAAAGCGATTAAAGTAGTGGTTCTCAACCTGTGGGTCCCCAGAGGTTTTGGCTTTCAGCTCCCAGAAATCCTAGCAGCTGGTAAACTTGCTGGGAGTTGTAAGCCAAAACATCTGGGGACCTACAGGTTGAGAACCACTGGATTAAAGTGAATTCTTAACTGGGAAGCATTTTTCAGAAAAGGTGAAAGAGACTTGAGATTTAAAGTTTCCTGCAAGTAAAGTTTTGTTTTGTTTTGCTTTTTCTGGTTTTTTTTCTTTTTTGCACAGCTGTCAACAAAATGGATACCAGGTAAGCTTTCTTGTGTGGAATATTCCATAGTCCCAGACTTCAGATAATTGTTACCTAGAAAAGACCTACTGTTGAAGTTCGTGTTCTGTATTATAGATGCAAATTTTGATCATCTGTTTCCAAAAAGGGAATCAAATTACATTTCTCACCTATTCCTTTTCTACCAACAGAGAACCGTGGCAATAAGCAGTTCTTCATGTGCCCTGGTTTAGAGGTCTGAAGGGTTTTAGAATTCAAAATCCATTGTTTTGCAATACTTGGACAACTGAAAACCTTGGAGTCATTTGTGTACTTAATTGTTTGAAAAAGTAGCGTATTTTTTTTCATTTCCAGATAAAATATTTAAGTGCTTTGGGACTAGACAGCTGCTTGTTCTTTTTATTCTCTCCTTGCCCCCATCCCCCTTTATTTCATTTAAAATAATGTCATATAGGCATAGAAGGATATGATGCAGAATAAATAGGATGATACTGCCAAATGTGAAATATTATCTACTGTTACTAAAAATGGGGTCAAACAGTGAGAAGTCTCCCAAAGCAATCATAAAGCAACCATGGTCTGTAAAGAGATGTGGCAGAGTACATTAATCACAAATTAAATTCATCTGGGTACAATCCAGCAAAGGTTAGTTGCAACTCCCACTGAAAGTAATAAAACCAGAATATGCTAAAATTGGATGTTACAACTTAGCATAATGCACACTTGGCTGTCACTCCAATCAGCCACCATGTCCCTTTCCAGTAGAGAAGTGCTGAACTCATAATTTGCCCATAACAAATAATAGAGAAGCATCCAACTCATAATTTCTCCACTACTAGCAGAAGAGCATCAAACACATAATTTCTCTATAACTGGTACAGAAGTGTCAAGCTCATAATTGTTCATTGACAAATAATAATTCCAACTGAATTCAAGATCAGTTCTTTCTCAAGTGGAGTTGAACAGCTGGAGACCAAAACAGAAAAGTGTTTTGACTGTATCTCTGGCAAAACATACTACTAAAACCAAGCCAAAATCCTCCCCTACTCCATTTCTGCATTTGTACATGCCACAGAGAGGAAATTGGAGAGAAATAAAAGGTGAGGAAAATTTAAAGTGGGCCTCACAGCAGCAAATATAGCTTCCCAGTGGCTGGCAAAAGTTCTGTGGGATTAGAAACAGACTGTGTTCATTCACAGCTTAGAAAACAGGGAGGGTATGGCTATTAGGAAAAGTTATTTTCAGCATCAAGCAATAAAAACTATTCAGTCAAAAATTTTGAACAGCTGATCTTGTTTCTATTTCTCCACAAGTATGTTGAATGTAAAATATTGTATAATGCAATAAATGCATATGTGGTTATGTCTGTCATAACCTTCTGGTGGTCAGAAATAACAAGATTAGCACTATAGCAATAGGAAAGTGAAACAAATGTGACCCTCTTGACATGCCCACAGTGACACATCACATTCCCCCAAAATTTAGCTGGAGCACTTTTGCACTTATTGCACAGTTGAAAACACTTTGAAAACTCATTCAAAACACTTTCTGCTGCTTGAAAACATGATGTTTACAGATGAAGTGCAGACTGGTTTGGGATCAATATAGGTAAGGAATTCCATCTGTGGTTGCAGAGGCAACAGCTTGCATTACAAGCTTCATGTGATGATGTCCTATGTCTCTGTAGCAGGAAATAGAAGTTGGGGCAGATAACACAGATATTTCTGAATGCCATCACAAATGTAGGCTATCATTCATGGTTGAGTATGATTGCCTTCCAAGTGTAGAGTCTTGGCAGTGCATCCATAGGTGTCTATAGAAACCTATCCTAATCTGCATGTTCTTTCACAGTGAGGGCATCGATTTCCAAATAGAAGGCAGTCCAAACAAGGGTTGGCTTGATATGCCTTCATCTTGACATGTTTTTCTCCCTTTTTCATTTTATTTGTGCCTCTTTAAATTCCACAGCACTGTCGGTAACAGCTGACCACCAGTTAGAATGCTCGAGGGCCAGGTATTCTCAGCTCTCTGTTTTTATGCCACAATTTTTAAGGTTAGCTTTAAGCCAATCTTTAAATCTGTTTAAAACAAAATTCCATTTTTCATTATTGAATTCAGTGTAGAATAACTGTTTTGTGAGACAGTGACTGGCCATTCGTAAAATGTGGCCAGTCCAGCAAAGTTGATGGTGGAGGATCACCACTTCAATGCTGGTGGTTGTTGCTCCTTCCAGAAGACTAACATTTGTACATTTTTCCCCAACAGGATTTTTCAGAGGCAACACTGATGGATACATTCCAGATGTTGAGAGTGACATTTGTAGACTGCCCATCTTTCACAGGAATATAACAGAGTTGGGAGGACAATAGCTTTATAAACAAGCATCTTGGCACCCCTACAGATGTCCCAATCCTCAAACACCCCCTGCTCCATTTGAAAAAATGCTGCCCCTGCAGAGCTCAGACAATATTGTATTTCAGTGTTGATGTCGACTTTTATGGAGAGGTGGCTGCCAAGGTAGTGAAAATGGTCAACATTTTCTAACGTTACACCATTAAGCTGCATCGCTAGCATTGCTGGGGGATTGGTTGGTGCCTGGTGATTATATTGGCCTCTCACTGAATATTCAGTGAGAGGCCAAGCTTTTTGTATAGTTCTGCAAAAGTGTTTAAAGTAGCTTGTAGGTCTTCTTCTGAATGAGCACAAACTACAACAACACCACTTTATTATGGTCCATGACCAGCACAAAATGGGACAGAAACATCCTGGAAAGGGGAAACACAGTTCCCTAGAAAGGTAGTCATAAAAAATAGAAAAAAGTTTTAAACACTGTTTAGAGACACAGTTAAAATAGAAAGTATGGGACTGGGCGGGGGGAGAGAAGTCTCATAGGAGGGGTCAAAATACTGGGGAAACACTAAAGGGAGAGGGAGGGGCATATTACAAGTCCAGCAGCACCTCAGCTGCAACAAGTTGCTCCAGCCACGCTCCCATCAGGGTGCTACCCTGCAGGGTCGATTATTACCCGTCAAATGTTAAGTGATGCAGCGCAGAAGCTAGCAACACTGTAAGTTATTGTAGTGCTAGAGTTCAAGAGCAGCAGGGTTGTATAAAAATTTCTGGCATGCCCTGGATATTTTAGAAGCCATGGTGTAATGAGATTCATAGTGATTTCTCTGTAGAACATGCATTGAAGGAGCACATGCTCAGTTGTTTCTGTGTATCCAAACTCACACGGGCATAATCTCTTCTTGAAGGGGGTCTTCTGGTACCTCCCCTCCAATACTGCTGATGGAAGGGCGCAGCACAGTGCCAGGGTAAAAGCCATTTGATGTTTGGGCATCTCCAGTTTTTTTTAGGAATGCCATGGAGGTAGGGAAGTATCTATTAGCTTCACTAACAATAAAGGTTGAGGAGCAGGCTAAGTCCGATTGGCACTCTATGTCCAGGATCCGTTTAATGAGATCCTTGGCTTAGCAATTGTACTTAGGAGAAACCTAATGTTGCAATCTTTACTGCCATCCCTCATGGTTAGAGACGCAAGACCACATGGGGAGAATAATAGGCATAGCAGTAGTTGAGAATGGCTGTCCATACTCTTGCCTCCACTTTCACAAAGCCTGTCTCCGATTACAGGATGGCATTAGGGACATATCTGGGAGCCTGCAGAGCCATTTAAAATTTTTGATTGAACATGCTCTAGTAGGGCATAATTTTAAAAGGGACCAAGCTGGCTCCATAAAGCATTTGTGCAATTTGTTTAGATTCTAAAAGTTTGAGTGCAGACAGTATAACATGGCTTCCTCCTGTCGTGAGATATCTTAAGATGGAGGATAAGCTCTTTTGCGCTGTCTCTGAGGCATACTTTACATGGGCTTTACTGCTGTTAGAACAATGGAGGAGTACTGTCAGGTATTTGAAACTTGAAACTTGCTCAATTTTCTGTCCATCTATTCTCCAGTTGTGATTCTTAGGTCATTTAGCGAGCATTATAATTTTGGTTTTCTGAAAGTTCAAATGAAGCTGTTCTGCATTGCAGTAGTTTATTCATGCTCTCAGGGCTCTTTTCATTCCAACTTGAGTTCTAGAAAGAAGAACTGCATTACCTGCATAAAGCAGGGTAGATAGATGCCTTCCTGGTAGTTTTGGAGCATGGAAGTCCAAGTTGTATAGGTGTTCCACCATGGAATTAATATAGAAATTTAATAATAGTGGGGGCAAAATGCACCTTTGCTTGATGCCATTCTCAGTTTTGACTGCTTTGGCAATATGGCCCTTGGGACCGCATTTTATTTTCTGAGTAGTTCCTTCATAGAGTGTTCATATCAGTTATAGGAGTCATCTGTCTATTGAGGTGGACCCATGTTTTTCCCATAGCTTGGTACAGGAGATAGAATGTCCAAGCTGCTCTGAAGTCTATAAACTCAGCAGTAAAGTTCCTGAAAGTGTGTATCCCTGATTGCTGGGGAGATTTGAGCGTTGACCGTGGACATTCCCAGTTTCGAATATTAGATATGGTAAGCCAGAAGATGGCTGCATCTTTTGCCTTGATAACTTGGATGAGCTGTGCCAAAATATTTTTCTTGGCCACTCTCTTATTGCAAGTCAGCAATTGTTTATATTGTCTCTTTTGCTGGAGGAGATCTTGTGCAGCTGTAGGTGTTGTGTTGGATTTGAAAATCTGATAAGCAGTGATGAGGGGGTTTTCTGTGGGGGTTTTGTTGGGTTTTTTTTTTGCAAAAATACATTCCCTGTCAAACCATCTCTGGGATTGTTTATATAGTTGTTAATGTTGCTGTTTCTGCTCTGTGTTGTTGCTCTGACTTATCTGTCTCTGAAGCTCTTGAATGATGTTTCTATAGGTTTCCATGGGTGTGCTGGCAGTTTCAGCTAATGTCAGAGAGGAGCAAAAGCTGATGATCTGATCTGTGGCTCAGTTATTCTTTGGTTCAAGTGTGGGGTCCACTTGGCTCAATTATATCTTTCAGTTGGCAGTAGAAGAGGATGGTAGGATTCCATTATGTGGGCTTCCTGAGAGAAGGAGTTTAGTTTGAGAGAGATTGGGAAATGGTTGCTCTCAAGTTTCAGCATAACTTTTAGGGATTTATCATAAAGGAGTAAATACCTTGAAATGGCTATGTAAAAAATAGTGCTCATATTTGCACCTGAAAGAAAGGTGAATTTGGTTGGGCGATTGCCTTTCAGCACCACATTTAAAATGTAGAGATTTAGCCTATATGTTGTTTTGGCCAAACACAGGCCTGCAAAATTTGATTTTTGATCTTTGGACCAGCGGAGAGGGAGGGAGCCATCAACCTCAAAGGTTGGAGATAGACAGTTCTGCTGCTTACGTCATCTGGGTTCATCCTTGCACTGAAGTCATCTTCCAAAACTATAAATGCATGGGGATTCTGCAATATAAGATCATCAACATGGGATTCTAGTTCAGACCATGTGGTTTTAACTTGGGCTTTTCTTCTCATGGAGGGTATATAGGCATTTATTATCAGCAATTTGTGGTTGTTGAATTAAATTAGGACAGTCATAGCTCATGACATTAAGAAGGGAAGAGGTGTTGTCTTTGTCAGTACTTTGTTGTCGGTTAGGATCGTTAAACCTCCTTTGGGTCTCCTGTATCTGGTTGGAGGTTCTGGATTCATTGAGTGGGATTGGAACCCGTTGCTTGTTTCTTGTATCAGAATAGTAGCATGTTGGGCTAGATATTCTAGGAAGGAATAATGTTTTATAGAAGACTTCCAGCTTGGTATATTCAATGCCATAATTTTGAATTTGTGCTGGTCATAAAATTGTCAATTTTTGAAGTGGACAGGGGTTGCAATCTGACAATTCCTTGTAAGGTTCATATCATTATGTAAGGTAAGAGAGGAATCATTTATTTATTTATTTATTTATTATTTGGTCTTGTATTCCGCTCCTCCCTGCAGGCTCGGGGCGGGTCACAACATATAAAACAAGCTGCATGTGATAGCCATGCAGCCATACAATAAAACGGTAAAAACATTTAAAACAGTTACAAGTCACATCGCGAGGTGTTTGAAAGGAACATAAAGCATTTCCTCGGACCCGAGGCACAAATATATTAGGTAACTGTAATAAACAGCCACCCCAGCTAGTGTGCCTAGTCAAAGGCCAGTCTGAACAGTGTAGTCTTAACAGCCCTCCAAAAGGGGATGAGCTCGGTGGCAGCTCGGACGTCGTCTGGGAGGGAGTTCCATAACACCGGGGCTGCCACGGAGAAGGCTCTCTGCCTGGTTGTGGACAGATGGCAGGAGCGGATTGATGGTACTAGTAACAGATTTTGTTCCTCTGAACGTAGTGATCTCGGGGGAATGTATGGGGCAAGGCGGTCCCTCAGGTACGCAGGCCCTAAGCCGTACAAGGCCTTAAAGGTTAACACCAACACCTTGAAGGCAATTCGGTGCTCCATAGGAAGCCAGTGCAGTTGCCGAAGAATTGGCGTGATGTGCTCCCTTACCGGCGTTCCCGCTAGCAAGCGAGCAGTGGCATTCTGCACTAGCTTGGGCTTCCGAATTGTCGACAAGGGAAGGCCAACGTAGAGGGCGTTACAGTAGTCCAGCCTCGAGATGACCATCGCTTGGATCACCGTGGCCAGGTCGTCCCTGGACAGGTAGGGTGCCAGTCGTCTAGCCTGTCGCAGGTGGAAGAACGCCGTCTTGCTGACCGCGGAGACCTGATTCTCCATGGTCAGCAAGGGGTCCAGTTGGACACCTAGGCTCTTAACAAGGGATGACGGGCTAAGACGCCCGCCATCCAGGGTAGGCAACCGGCACTCATCCAGCCCAGGGCGACTGGGCCACAAGATCTCAGTCTTCGACAGGTTCACCTTCAGCCGGCTGGCATGCAGCCAACCAGTCACGGCTTCAAGGCAGAGATGGAAACAATTGAGTACGGTGTCTGGCCTGCCATCCATTCTCAGCAAAAGCTGGGTGTCATCAGCGTACTGATAACACTCCAGACCAAAGTCGTGAGCCAGCTGGGCCAGGGGGCGCATATAAATGTTGAATAATAAGGGAGAGAGGATGGCCCCCTGGGGGACCCCACAATTAAGTGGGAGTCTCCCGGAGACCTCCCCTCCCCCCTCCACACGTTGTCCCCGGTCCCGGAGGACGGAGGTCACTCATTTAAGGGCGGTCCCCCCAACTCCGGACACGGCTACACGGTGGATGAACAAAGTGTGATCTACGGTGTCAAACGCTGCTGTCAGGTCTAACAGGACAAGCAGGGCTGATCCACCCCGGTCCAACTGGCGGCGAAGTTGGTCTGTAATGGCGACAAGCACGGTCTCCGTCCCATGCCCAATACGGAAGCCGGACTGGAAGGGATCAAGTCCAGCTGTGTCTTCTAAGAACCGCTGCAGCTGATCCGCTGCTGCCCTCTCAATTACTTTGCCTAGGAAAGGCAAGTTGGAAACAGGCCTGTAATTGGAGGGAGCCGAAGGATCTAGGTTCGGCTTCTTCAGCAGCGGTCTTACCATAGCCTCTTTCAATCCCCCTGGGAAGACTCCTTGCTCAAGGGAGCTATTTATGATCACTCCCAGGGGGCCTCGTAGCCCCTCCCGGCAAGATCTAATTAGCCAAGAGGGGCACAGGTCGAGGGAGCAAGTAGTTGGTCTAGCTGCAGCAAATAACTTATCGATTTACAACCATCGAGGGAGTTGTTTCATTGCTATTGCTTTTGGGGGTGTTGTTTCCCTTGGGGAGTGGGTGCTTTCTGCCTCCAGGTAGCCCCCTTCCCCTAAGCATGTGAAGGCAATTGCTATAATTGCTGGTGCCTCTTTAGAACTTTGAAAATCTCCATTTTCAATTTCAGAGTCTAAGCCTGCAGTGGGGTCCTTGTGGGGTCCAGAGAGTTTCTTAGATTTCTTGGCTATAGTGGGGGCGCACCGGGGGGTTGGTTGCATTGACAGTGCACCACAGATTACATTATCATCAGCATATTGAAGTTCTATAACATACTTTGCTGTGATCTAGATGTTGGCTTTCAGGCTGCTGAGGTTAAATGCCTTGCCATCTGTCTGATAGCTGATTTCCACATATATGGGAAGCTTCCCATAACAAGGTGCAAAATCATAGCTATGAAGATGGAAAAAAGTGTTGAGGCAATAACACATCCCTGTTTGACATCTGGTTCCACCTTAAATTGGTCACTTTGGGAGCCACTACTGTCCAAGACTATTGCCATCATGTCATCATGGAGGAGCTGCAGGATGTTCACATTTATCAGGACATACAATTTTTCAGAGGATGGTCCAGAAAACATTGTGATTCACTGTGTCAAATGCTTTTGCAAGGTAAATGAATACCATGTACAGAGGTTGATTTTGTTTTACTGCATTTTTCTTAGAGCTATCCCCCTGTTGTTTTTTATTTGTTTCAGCTGATATTTTGAAATGTGATATATTGGAGTTTTTGCTGTTGTTCATCACCCTATATACTCATGGAATTATTGTAAGAGACCCAGATATGTAGAAATGAAAATACTGCAATTAATAAATGTCTCACATACAAGTTCAGGCTAAACCTTGACAATAAAAACTACTTCCAGTAAAAAAAAAAGTAATGGTGATCAAGAACTTCGTAAAAGGTGACATCCATCATTTCTTGCCTTTTGTTGGGACAGATTGGAGCACAAAACCATGACATTGAAAACTAATCTGGGGTTATGGATTGCTTTAACCACACCATTCTCCCTGTGCACTTGTTAGCATCAAATCCTTTCTTTTGCCACTGGAAGAGTCATTGTGTTAGATATATTGGCTGAAATGTTGGTTCTGGTTACAGGTGTCTGCTCTTTGCTGCCTATAATTTCCCTTCTTGTCTCAGGCTCATATAATATTTTCTCCCCAAGTCTCTGTAGGATGAACGGTGGTTGTTTTCCCTTCTCCTTTAAAGAAAATTCATTACTTTTCTCCCTCTCTTTTTTGAAAAGGCTTATTGAAAGATTAACTTTTACTGGAAAGCTTGAAGTTTCACCCCCTCTCATGGTAACCATTAATTCCTGTATTAATGACCAAAAGACATCAATGTATACAAAGGTTATTGGGAACTGACCTAACTGGTATAATACCTTTATCATAAAAGAAGACAGATAAGTCTGATTGGCAAAAGTGTTCTTCCTAACATTCGAAATTAAAATTGTGTTAGATCATTGTACCAAATATTTTGAGGAGACATGGGTTGAGATTAAAACAGATCTTGAAATTATCCATGTCACAGCTTCTTCAATTCCATTCATTTGCTTTGATTTCCTCAGTTGGATAGTTGTTATTGTTGTCCTAGGATTTTTTTGGGGAGAGGGGTAATAACAACGTATTTTTGAAAAATATCATAAGGAAATTCTGCAAAGTTGGGTTTTTTATGGTGAGATCTGGGAGGGGGGAGCATCTCATACATAACCCCCTCCCAAAAAAGGAGAAAATTGGCTAAAGATGTTGGTTCTTTTTTCATCTATTGTTTGAAAGGCTAAACTGCAAGAGCTGACCTTTTTTTTCCTTTTTCTGCATAATAGTGGAACATATGGAAAATTCAATTTCTTAAACATCTGCTTCTCATGGAATTCTTAAAAGATACAGGACCCTTGCCACCCAAAACCTTGGCAACACCAATTTAAAATCACATATAGAATTTGTAATAAAACTTAGGTCTTCTCACAGGATCGTCTTTAGTGCATAAGCTGCCAATAAAGTAAAACATTATAAAAATGAATTATCCCCCAAATTTCCTCCTGAGCATAAACTGGAGCAGAATTACAGTCCCACAAATATGTCTTTAAAGATTGCCAATCAGGAAAATCTCTTGAATTACACAAGATTTTGTTGGAAGGGTTCAAATTCCATAATTGACTGCCTTGTCTATAATGGATGAGAAAGTCTAGTTTTTGGAGAGAACACCCTCTAAATTCAGGCTAATTGATTTTTATGACTGTGCCAAGTTTTAGAGTTGCCCTGCAAAAATGAGTATGCACACACACACACTGCAAGCTCTGTCTTCCTCCCTTTATACATGGAAGATCCAGAAATGTGAATCACCATTGCTGGTCTGTGACCGTAATAAAGTTTTTTGATTTTTTTTGAATCACCAAGAATAAATTTTCAGATGCCATCTACATAGAAAAGGGAAAACTGTCTTGAATTCTTACCATATTATCATCTTTCATTGTCATCTGTTCTTTTGTAATGCATTGTTTTGTTTTCAGTTGCATTTAATTTGACTTTCTAAAAACTCATTATTTCACCCATCTCAGTTACTCTTCCTACCTGCACCATTATCCTTTTGCTCTATAGAAAAGAGTGCATTTCTATTTTGTTTATTTGTTTCTCTGACCAAGAAGTTCTCAGTAGTGGTTGTAAATAGTATTTAAGTATTTTCTAAAGCCTCCTAGGGAGATCCATGAAAAGTTAAAAACGTATCCAATTTCTTGTGCTAAATAATTGTGGCAACAACATTCACTCTATTTTATCTTTAATTATCCCACTATCTTGGGAAGTTATCTTTTCTTTTAAAAATATCTTTATTAAACAGAAAAAATGATAATATAAAGGGATCAATGCACACAAAAAGAAACCCTACATCATAAAAACACACAAATACAAAGCTAAACCATACAATAAAAAACAACCCAAGAAAATACAAAGCAGGGGGAGGGGGGAGCGGCATGACTTTCAATGACTTATCTGATGGCAATAATTTACCCCATATCCAACTTCCTTGGATTTTCCACATAGCATGAACATACTTCTACTTATATACAATATTTGTTATTCTTCAAACCCAAATATTGCTGACCTCCCCAGGATTATATGTTCCCAATCTTGCTTAGTTTTCTCTACCCCTTTAATCAGAGTTGTCAGTTTGTCCATTTCATCCAGGTCATACATTTTCAATAATCAATCTTTTTGTAATGGAATACTCTTTCTCTTTGATTCTAAGACACACCTTTCCCCCTTCCTGTTTCTACCACACTCTGGAGCCTGAGAGGAGTCAACTACATCCCTTCTCTGAAACTCTGTCACTTCAAGAAGAATGAAGAAACAGGAAGGGGAAATCCAGCAGCAACAATAAGGGAAGATATTGTGTACTTTGTAGAAGAATAGGCGTTCTGGGGGACAAAAAGGCACAGCCTTCCCACCTCCTTGGGCTGACCGAGACTAGGGAGTGTGGGATGGCTATGAGAATGTGTTTTTGAATCCCAAGTGGGTATCTCCCTGGTAATTCAGACCTGTCCCATTTAAAAATAAACGTCTGGGATCTAACTTGCTTAAGTGACTTACCCTGAGGTCAATCACATTAGCCCGTGTGCATCATGTGGACACACCAGGCTAATGTGGTTTCTACTTTGGATTATTTTACAATGTAGATGGGACAACAGAAGATTGTGATTTACAGATCAAGCAGGAAGTGAGGTACTTGCCCTCTTAGGTCCACTTTTTAGAATATTAGTTTGATTTTGATAGAACTCAGAAATGTCTAATTACAAATAACTCTATATTTAAAATTAATATATTTCCCCTGTATAATAGATTTGTGCTTAACATACAGTAAATGAGTAACCTAATGGAAGATATAGTCATTATTCCGTGACACAATTATACCATTGTTAAATGTTAGAGTTACTTTTATGGCTTCATATATGGAGAAACAATAACACAAGCTTCAAATGCTAGTTTGTGTTGCACCTGTTCACTATGTTGTTGACTCATGTTACGTGGTGACTGATGAAGCAGATAGGGTAGCATGATTTTTACCCATCGTTTTTTTAAAAATCTATGAAAAGGTAATTGTTATAGCTAAGAAAAGCTCTATATTGTGCTCTATGTTTAAAAAATATAGAACCATATCCTACTACCATGCATTTTTCCTACCCAAACAATACAGTAGAATTGCACATGAATTCGTCAAAATTGAGCTTTTATGTATCTCAGGTAGCTAGTCCCTTGTTATTTATTCTTTACTTCCCCCCCCCCCTTTTTTTAGGTTTGTTCTTCCCATGTTCTTAATTCCTGTGTCATCAATGTGTATTTTCAGGACTTGCGTGGAATTTATTCTTTGTTTCCATAGCAGCAGAAAATCTCAGTCTTCAGATATGGAAATCTCAATTTATTCTAGGTGTGTGAGGATTACTGCCTCAAAAACTGTTTAAGATTTTGCAAACAAAGGATTTTAACACAAATGCACAAACATACATTTGACCTGGAACTGTTGAATATTTCATTTATTTATCTTTATCTTGAGTTCGTTTCCCTTCCCCTTTCTCTCTTTTTTCTATGTGTAACTAACTTGTCTCAAGTTATAAGACAACTATCACTCCTACTCTGTGATATACATTTTCTTTGGAGGAAGATTGCATGGATAGAAGACAGCATCATATTTCATGGAAACATGACATCAGATGAACAGTCAACAGGAAAAAATAATCAGCAGCAGGATTTTGTGCCCCATTACTTCAAATGACATATAGCCCCATTTGATTTTCATCCATCTTTTTTTCTTTTATTCTGGGAGCAGGGATGTGGGAGAGTAAAGAAATATTACTCTTCCTATGCTGCCTATGGGTCTTCCTATACTACTCCAGCTAACATAGTAAATTTAATTGTTATAAACCATTCTAGCAATCTTTGTTTATTGATACAGTGTTGTTCTAAGTCAAGGTTTTGGATTGGCACTGGTTTGTGAGCCATCAGCTGAGGGCTGCAGTTTTTTGTGCACACGAAAAATCCTCAAATAGTTGTAGTCAGTGGGTGCAACTATAGTACCAGTCCATGGAAATCTAAGAAGAGAAAATATCCAGGCACTCATATTGAATAGGCTGAGAAGCACTATACTAAACTTGGAATTAGAATGAAACCACACACATTATTAGAAGTGAGGCAAGCAATGGAGCAAAGCAATACTTACAAAAATGCATCATACATGGAGAGATAGCACCAGCTTTGGCAATGCCCCCCCCCCCCAAAAAAACCCTCTTATCTACCAGGTTTTTGTGTGGCATCTTTGTAGTTTTGCCACATGGAAAGCAATCACTTAAGAAGTTCCACCAAGATTTTAATTTCAACAAATTCCACTTTACAATCGAGCTTCACCTGGAACAGCCCACCAAACAAATTCACTTTCTTATTACCACTGTGCAACTACAACTGCACCATATTCTATTGAGAACTGATTTCTTTACATTATTAAATGTGTCTGGTTTTCCTCCAAAACACACTCACACTACAAAATGTACTGTCTATAGCCAATCGCTCCAATAAAACCACATCTGGTCAAAGCCCACAAGACAGAGACTCAAAACCTTTGGGATTACAATAGACTTTCCTCAAATGACAATATTCAACTAGAGATTGAGAGAGAGGAAGAGATCCCTAATGGTCATCGACAGTCCTGAGTGGAGACCTCCCAAATGCAACATCAATGAGCTTGGGTGTGATCCTGGACTCATCCCTGAGCCTGAAACCCCAGGTTTTGGTGGTGACCAGGAGAGCATTTGCACAGTTAAAACTTGTGCACCAGCTGCGCCCATACCTTGGGAAGTCTGACTTAGCCACGGTAGACCATGGTCTGGTTATATCCTGTATAGATTACTGCAACACGCTCTATGTGGAGTTGCCTTTGAAGACTGTCTGGAAGCTTCAAATGGTCCAACGAACAGCTGCCAGATTGCTAACAGGAGCTGTGCTCAGGGAGTGTACAACTCCTCTGTTGTGCCAGCTCCATTGGCTGCCAGTTTGCTACCAGGCACAATTCCAAGTGCTGGCTTTAGCCTATAAAACCCTAAACGGTTCTGGCCCAACTTACATGTCCAAACATATCTTCCCTTATGAACCATCTAGGACCTTAAGATCATCTGGGAAGGCCCTGCTCTCGTTACCATCTTCGTTACAAGTACGTTTAGAGGAGACAAGAGACAGAGCCTTCTCGGTGGTGGCCCCTCGACTATGGAACACCCTCCCTATAGATATTAGATTGGCCACTTCCCTTTTAATGTTCCAGAAAAAGTCAAGATGTGGCTTTTTGAACAAGTGTTATCAAATGCAGAGTAACTGACATATGAAAATTGAATGACGACAATGAGACCGGACAATGTTTTTTGACAAGGAGACACTATGAATTTATATTTATTGATTTTTAAGTCTTTATTATATGTTATGTTTTGAATTATATTTATGATATTGTAAACATTGAATTTTACCCTGTTAACTGCCTCGAGTCGCCTATGGGCTGAGAAAGGCAGTATACAAATACAGTAAATAAATAAATAACCAGTTCTGGAAAAAACCACATACACTATAAGAGTCAGACCTTTACTGGAAAACAGACATTCTCCAAATCACAAACTATTTACAAAAGAAGATGGATGCTAATACTGGGACAGGACTCTTGTACATAACCAGATGCCAACTATGTCCCCACATCTACTCTGGGAGCAATGTTAGTGGGGCTAGTAACAACACTTGCAACATCAGAAGCACATTTATTTCTCTTTCTCCAATATCAAATATTTAATTCTCATATGTGCCAATAATGTTCTTCACTCTACATTGGAGAAATAAGCAAGAATATTAATGAACACAAATCTGACATTGGAAATTGCAACTTTCCTGGACATACAGAAAAAGATCTACAAGTCTTTGAACAAGAAAACGACAAAGACACAGGAAATCAGAATGCATTTGCTTCTTGGGAGGAGAGCAATGACCAATCTCGATAAAATAGTGAAGAGTAGAGACATCACACTGGCAATGAAGATCTGCATAGTTAAAGCAATGGTATTCCCCGTAGTAACCTATGGATGTGTGAGCTGGACCATAAGGAAGGCTGAGCGAAGGAAGATAGACACGTTTGAATGGTGGTGTTGGAGGAAAATTCTGAGAATGCCTTGGACTGCGAGCAGATCCAACCAGTCCATACTTCAGGAAATAATGCCCAGCTGCTCACTAGAGGGAATGATATTAGAGGCAAAGATGAAGTACTTTGGCCACATAATGAGAAGACGGGAAAGCTTAGAGAAGACAATGATGCTGGGGGAAATAGAAGGAAAAAGGAAGAGGGGCCGACCAAGGGAAAGATGGATGGATGGTAACCTTGAAGTGACTGGCTTGACTCTGAAGGAGCTGGGGGTGGGGACGGCCGACAGGGAGCTCTGTGGGCTGGTCCATGAGGTCACGAAGAGTCAGAAGCAACTGAACAAATAAACAACAACCTTGCGTAATACTAAACAAACCCATGATCTAAGATAAAGGTAAAGGTTTCCTTAGACATTAACTCTGAAGATGATTCTTTCCTTTCTTCCCTATTCAAAAAGGGTATAATGAGCAATACCTGAATAGTGCTACCTACCTAATGAGAAATCCCAAAACTAGTGTCATTGTGAAGTGCTAATGTCCCTTTGCCTTTCATTAGGTAAAACCAATAGACCTTAGAAACCTGTATTAAAGTGGGTAGCTTTATGTTATTAGAAGTAATGTCTCAGAAGTTTAATCAGTTACTTTTATGGCTGACCAAGAAAACATGCAATTGGTCTTTTCTCTCCAGATGAACTGTTTTAAAAGGATGCCAAATTCAGAGATCATTTCAAAGCTATTCAACAACAACTGTTTTGGACAAAATCAACATTTTTCACATAAAAAGTTCATCTTGCAAAAGAAAACTACACATGTCCTTGTGCAGGAATGTTTCTCTGCACACAAGGTTGTTCTTCAGTTTAAAAATCCACAGATAAGTGAAAAATATACAACTCTGATAATTTAAGACAAAGAAGAGAAAACTTGTGAAATATTGGTTCTTGCATGCAAAGAGAGAGAGAGAGAGAGAGAGAGAGAGAGAGAGATACTCATCCAGCTCTGATGAGAATATTAATTTTGACCCTTAGATGGAAGGAAGAACAAAATTCAGAACTGCATACTGTTACACATAGAATCAAGTGAAAACAGAAGTTTTTAATGAGATATTGAACTAAACTGGAAGCATGTGGATCTTGAAATGCCATTGAACTGGAACTCCTGGTGTTTTGCACCATTGCCTATGCTGACAAGGACTTCTGAGAGCTCAATTTCTATATTGACTATATTGAACTCTATAGTTTCACACTGATATTGCAGTAGGGGTAGTGTAATAGTGATTAGAATGTGGAAGGTTGAGTGTTTTGTTTGGCACTTCTACATATATAATGTGTTTAGGAATGGCATTTAATTTTGTTTAACGATGTACAATGCCAATAAAGTTTTTCTAATCTAAAGTTATTCTATTTAATACTTCAGGGATATATACACTTGAACAACAGGAAAAATAGCTCTCTCAGCTTTTTCCTTTCAATAAATTTGAATGATTTTACTGTATGACTAAATATCATATATACCATATATACTTGAGTATAAGCTGACCCGAATATAAGCCGAAATACCCAATTTTACCACACAAAAAACTGAGAAAACGTATTGACTCAAGTATAAGTAGAGGGTGGGAAATGCAGCAGCTACTGATAAATTTCAAAATTCAAATAGATAACAAAAAATTACATTGAGACATCAGTAGGTTAAAGGTTTTTGAATATTTACCATATTTCAAAGCTCTGTAAGTGGAAAAATAGGGTCAACAAAAACAATATGGTATCAACAATAACTTAACATCAACAACAGCAACTTCAATTGTATCCAGCCCTATCTCCCTATGGGAACTAAGGCCGGTTTTCAACACAGTAACAGGCAAACATTCAATGCTTATATAAACAATGAAGAGCTAGATATTGCTCTATAATTATATATACTAATTTCACATATGTGCTTTTCCCTTCTGTGATATTTTCAAGCCCTATATAGCTAAGTTAATATCTATCTAGTAGGCTTATTTAATTTTTAAAAATGGTTCAAAACTTGTTTCGGATGTAGGGGGCACTGATGGTTCGGATCTAAAGTCAATTCTGATTTTCACAGAGAAAAAAAAGTTCAAAACTATTCAAAACTTCTGAGATTTCCAAATCCTTCATTAATGGTTTCAAAGTGTTATTTCCAATTTCATTGGGTGGGCTTTACTTGAAAGTAGTTGTTTTATTCCTGAAAGGGGGAGAAGCAAAAAAAAGAAATCCAGCCACATTGGGTTAAACTGCTTCTCTCACCCAGGACTGATGTGGGAGAGAAAGGAAATGGAGGGAAAGCCATCCACACTGGGTTAAACAGGGCTCTCACCCAGGACTGATGCAGCAAAGAAAGGAAACAGAAGGAAAGCCATCCAAACTGGGTTAAACAGGGCTCTTGCCCGGGACTGACCCGGGAAAGAAAGGAAACCAAGGGAAAACCATCCAAACTGGGTTAAACAGGGCTCTCACCTGGGACTGACACGGGAGAGAAAGGAAACAGAGGGAAAGCCATCCAAACTGGGTTAAACAACAGTTCTCACCCAGGACTGATGCGGGAGAGAAAGGGAACCAAAGGAAAGCCATCCAAACTGTATTAAACAGTGGCTCTCACTCTGGAGTGACGCGGGAGAGAAAGGGAACCGAAGGAAAGCCATCCACACTGGTTTGAAAAGCTGAATAATTTTTGACTCAGTTACTGATTCATAAGAGAAATGACAGAAAAGGCTTCGAAATGGCAAGGATATGTCCGGGTTCCCAAATCGCTTCGAAATCGCTTCAAAAAGAAATTTGATTCAAATTTATTCCAAATTACGAAGATTTTGACCGCACCTAACCATGCCTATTAGCTAGGCATCTCTCTCTCTCTCTCTCTCTCTCTCTCTCTCTCTCTCTCTCTCTCTCATGTGTGTGTATGTGTGTGTGTGTGCGCATTTCCCCTGCAATATTTTCAAACCCTATATATCACATATAAAGTTAATACATTTAAATAAACAAAAAGCCAGGAAATTGGGTGTGTTCAAAAGAGAGCCATACAAACAAGAAGGCCATGAAATATATCTCCTTTACCTCCTTCCTTCCCTTTTGACTGGAAGAAAACACAGTGTTAAGGAAGATAGGAGGAGAGAGAAACATATATATTGTAAGCAGTTGCCTCCAGACTCCACTGCCTGGTCTTGATCTCATTAAAGAGCTCAAAAAAGGGCTGAAAAAATTGGCCTATCTTAGAGTATATATAGTACCCTTATTTCATACTGCTTCCTATCTTTCTATATAGTTACATTTCTCTGTTTTCATTGTGGTCTTAATATGCATTGTGATCACAATATTTAAAATAACATTGTAATACATTTCATTTGATGTTGACAGTGCATTTTTCTTCTGAGGGTTACCCAAAGAGAATGATAGATTAAAAGTAATGCAAAGATATACTTTAACTATTTGAATGCATAGCTGAAATGCTGAAATGTAAAAAAGAGGTGAAAGAAGTTGGTAAGACTTAAAGCAGAACAAATTTTCCAAATTTCTCAACAGGAAAGTAGTCGGTTTTCAATTTATTTGTTTTGTTTGCTTGTTTCATCTTTGAATATATTTCTCATGGTTACATCACATTTAAATTGTTCCAGGTTAGAAAGCTGAATTCATAAGGGATACTACCTGGTCTTTCTTTGGCTTCATGTACACTGCTATATAATGCAGTTCTAATTGGATGTGTAGGTTCATATAATGTTGTCCAATGCAGTTAAACTGCATTATTAAATCTACACTGATGATATAATGCAGTTTGAAACTGCATTATATGGAAGTGTAGATATGGGCTTTTTCATTTGACACTGTGCTTTCAGGAGTTGTTCAAAATGTAGTACCCAGTTTTAAATGAACATTCAAGTAAGTAGATGTAGAAAACTACTTGGGAGCAGGAGAGATAACTGCCTATTATCATTCTTACTATAGTACCTCCCTTCCTCAACCAAATTCTTCCAAGATATTCCCATCTGTAATATGCCACAGTAGTTTAACCAAAAATTACCAGACCATGGATAACATGGTGTGGCTATGCAACTACTATGAAGTGATTGTGTTATATTTAATGACTGTCTGCATTAAGTATTGTTCAGAGTTTAATTTTATTTTTTATTCAGCATGACTCTAATTGTCCTTTGGGTTGGCAGCTGATGTACTTACATGGTGACAGAGCAGAATATACTTTGAAAGGATACATGATAAAGCAAGAAGCCTCTTTCTCTGTGCACAAAGTTGTATCTTCCTTGTATTAAAGTAAGGTGTATAATTCAAAGTCTTAAAGAAGTGAATGCAATATTAATTCCATCTGGTTTCAGCATCCCAAAAGGCTTAAATAGATCAGGAAAAGGTACGGCAGAAAGAACACCTGCCAAGTGTGATTTCCACATTCATGGCATACCAATGAATGAGGAAAAGGTATGATAAACTGATGCATGAATATAAATTGGATGCCGCTTCCACTGCAGGACATCAACAAAGTGAATTGAAAAGCAAGACGACAATCATAGATTACATTTGGTGGTTTCACCCAGAAGGCTTTCGTTGTTGTAATAGCGATAGGCTTAGACAGAATGAAGTATTCTAGGCTTGTAATGAATGAGTAAAAGAATAAAAATGAGTACAATGTTTCTCCTGGGCACCCCGTTCTACTTGAAAAAACTTTTTTCATCATCTCCTTGTAAATATATAATAACTTTGGATAGACTTTACATACTTATAAGATAAAGTGCAAGGGGAGGAAAAGTTGGCATGCAGACTACCAAATGGTTAAACATAACCATGCAAAAGTAATAACAAGCAATATTTTTTAAGGAAGTCCCACATGTTCCCCAATAAGGATAGGCTGTATAGCAGGCGTGGGCAATTGCCGGCCCTCCAGGTGTTTTGGACTTCAAATCCCAGAAATCCTAACAGCTGATAAACTGGCTAGGATTTCTGGGAGTTGAAGTCCAAAGCCCCTGGAGGGCTGGCAGTTGCCCACGCCTGCTGTATAGGAACCATCCTATTTGTAATTTATGATGGCAAAGTTTAATGGTATCAATATACTCACCTCTGATAAAGGCACATCCTCTTATGTTAACAAGTCCATATTGGTTTTCTCTCAGCAGAAAATTGCTTAGACTAAAGGACTAAAGAAAGACTCTCTTGGAATTAGACAACCAACAACCAACCTTTCCCATCTCATTTGTTGTTCTGATTGAAATAGTGAATGGTGGACCAGGGACTTGGCCTACATATGGAAGAACTCTAACAGACACTAGCTGAGCCACACAGTCATTCCTGTCATTCAGCACGTGAAAGGTACAACTGATGTTTGAAGCCTATCAGGGAAGAGAGGGAAGAAAGGAAGAGGATTCAGTCACAATACTTTTTTGAAGCTGTAATTGAGACATCAACTGGATGTGCTTCTCTTAAGCTTTTCTTGATTGGGAGAGGTAATGGAGAACCTCAGTATTTTCAGCAACAGATTACCACTCATTTGCAAGTAAGCGGATTCTCCAACTTTATTATCGTATCTTTACTCCCTTTTAAAGGGTCAAGACTGTAGGAAGTGTATTGTTGAAGGCTTTTATGGCCGAAATCACTGGGTTGTTGGCATGATCCAGAAGCATTCTCTTCTGATATTTTGTCTGCAGCTATGGCAGGCATCCTCAGAGGTTGTGAGGTCTGTTGGAAACTAGGAAAATGGGATTTATATATCTGTGGAATGTCCAGGGTGGGAGAAAGAACTCTTGTCTGTTGAAGGCAAGTGTGAATATTGCAATTGGCCAGCTTGATTAGCATTTAATGGCCTGCAATTTAAGGTGTGGCTTCTTATTGCCTGGGGGAATTCTTTGTTGAGAGGCGATTAGCTGCCCCTGATTGTTTCTTGTTTGGAGTTCCCTTGTGTTTGAGTGTTCTTTATTTACTGTTCTGATTTTAGAGGGGTTTTTAAAATACTGGTAGCCAGATTTTGTTCATGTTCATGGTTTTTTCTAATCAACCAGAAGTTCCCAAAAGACATCACAGCTCTGTTTCACCATCTAATAACTACCATGTCAGACTACACAGAGAAACCACTGGAATCCATAAACATGTGGACAATTTCAACAGAAAGGAGGAAACGATGAAAATGAACAAAATCTGGCTACCAGTATTTAAAAAAACCCTACCCCTATCCGCTATCACTTTCTTTTTTCTTTACATTTTCCTACTTTCCTATATCTTAAAAATGTTCCCCCTCTTTTTAATTGTTATATGAAAACCTTAATAAAATATTTTTTTAGTTTAAAAAAAGAGTCTTGTGATGATGTTTAGATTGTGAGAGCAACCAACCTAAATTTACCAAAGCTTCACATCGAAGTAGAAATTTGGACCTCAGTATTCAGGTATCTTTATTCCTAGACAAACTCTACTGTGAACATACAGGTTTTCATAATTGAATTATCTATTAAAATCTGGCAACCAGTCCAATTCTAGTGCAATGCCTTTGCCACAAAGATACATTTCCATCTGTATTGAAAGGCACATCCAAAAATTTCAGTGAAGTCCAGACAACCATATTGGTACAGATACTAATGAGCTCCTGCAAGTTTATCAACAATGCTCTCAGAAGCCTGTTGCAGCTGTTTCTCTTGGAACTACCAGTCTACTTCAAAAGATTTCTCTTCATCAACTCCCTGTAAATATATAATCCCTTGGTTTTTTTCTCTTTGCATAGACTTGCAAGATCAAGGCAAGGACAAATATGTTTATTTGCAGAATTTGCTCCTAGACTCCTGTCTGCTTTCATGAAAAGATAGGGATATATCTCAGCATGTTAACTTGAAAGCCTAAGGCAGTTTCAAATGTCTTTAAGATGTCATTAAAAATAAAATAAGGAAACACAGTGGGTTTAAAAGCTCTCTAAAAACTGTTTAGATACCTAGGATCCTCCAATCACAGGAACAGAATCCAAAGAAGTGAGAAAACGAATGTCTCTGTTTTATTTTAAAAAGAGGTGATCTCCTATACAAGGAATGCCTTATTTTGAAATAAAATAAATGTTTATATCCACATTGTGGAAATAATCAATTATTATAATAAAAAGAAGTTTTAAAAATACTGTGTATGAACACACAGAGAAGAAAACGAACTTTTACCCTTCTCCCCGAAGCGACTCGGGGCGGCTTACATGGGGCCATGCCCAGGCAACATACAGTTAAAAACAGAACAGCAAAATATTAAAACAACATAAGAACAGTATCATCATAAACAATAAAACAAACACCACAAGCAACAATATAGATACCTCTAGGTACACACACATACACATGCACAATTTCCAAAGGGTGAAAGATAGAAAATGTGATTGCATGATACCCGGGCATGCTATAAATCAGTGTGACACCCAATTGTGACATTTTATTCCATATACTTCCATAAACAACTTACATGGAGGTGCAATAAACCCATTTTTGTAATACTGTTTTGGAATAGATTTGAGGGGGAAAGCAGGGAGATGCCTTGGAATAAGGATAATAAAAGTTGGCTGGAGTGACTGATTTAATAGAGGAGGTTATAAATGGTGATATCATAAAACCGTTCTTATTTTGGAGACATTTTCCATTGTGCATATATCAAGAAGCAGCAAGTACTCATTTGCCTTTCATTTTCTTTTTAGCAGCCTGCCTATTATTCTCTCTTATTTCTCTCTTTTTATTTTCTGCATGCAGTTGCGTAGCCAGCCACCTTCCTTATCCTCCTCCTATTTCAAGCTGGTTTATGATACCTCCCTTGCCTTTTGTAAAGTCTCTTGTCATATCTATTGAGCTGTACCTTTCCCAGCAGCACCTGAAGCTTCTCAAAGACATGGAAATATAACAAGAAGTTGAGAATTTTTAAAAAAGATCTACAAAGGAATCTAAGAAGTATGACTGATACTAATTAGAGACAGCAACTTTAAAACAGCCTGAAGACTTGGGGACTTCTAAAGGCAATGGAATAATCTTTCTTCCTCCTTTTGTCTTTTAACCTCTCCTGATTACTTTTCATTATAGAAGCAAAGAGATAAATTGAGGTGAATATGTAAAGGCCTTGGTCTGGAGATCCACATGAATAACAGCTAGTTGTGCTTTTTTGTGACTACTGTACAGTACACATAGATCTCTTTTGCTAACAGTGGGGATTTTCAGGTCCCTTCTTTTGTTTATTCATTCAGTCGCTTCAGACTTTTTGTGACCTCGTGGACCAGGTCCCTTATATATAATCCAGATTATCTTCTTTAAACAGGATTGTGTGGTGGTGTAGACTCATGATCCAGTTCAAAGAAGATAATCTAGATTATTTGTTTTGATAATCTGGATTACATGATTACATTCTATATTGCTATTTCTCTCAATTCAAATTCGAATCCCACCTTCAGTCTAGAACAGGGGTAGGGAACCTACGGCTCAGGAGCCAATTGTGGCTCTTTTCATGATTGCATCTGGCTCTCCAGAGCAGGCCATGTCTCTGTTTCCCAGCATGCAGCGGGGAGGGGTGACGCAAATGCGCTGCGACTGCCGCTTCCGCACCGCTATCACTGCCTCTTCCTCATCCCCTGCTGCTCTTGGGACCCTGTGCCCTCTTTGCCGGGGATGGCAGAACCCACCGGCAGCACCTTGTCCTCGTTTTCCTCTTTGTCCTCCACCATGGGCCTCGGGGGAGGTGGGCCTGGCTCTGGCGCCACGGACCCAGCCTTGCTGCCCCCGAGGGATGCCTAGCTCATCGCCCTCATCATCGGGCAGCTCAAGAGCCGCTGCCTCTTCCTTCCTCTTCCTTCCTTTCTTTCTCCCCTTCACCATTTCCTTCTACTTACTTCTTTCCTCCATTATCCCTCCCTCCCTCTTCCTTCCTCTTCTTTTCCCCCAAGTCTTCCTTTCCTTCTCCTTCCTTTCTTTTCACTTCCCTCTCTCTCCTTCTTTCTTTTCTTCTTTTTCCTTCATTATTTTACTATTTCCTTTCCTCCCTTCCCATTTCTTTCTTTCTTTTCCCCTCCTTGTCTCTCTCCTGCTTTTCTTTTCTTCCTTTTCCATAGTTTTTTCTTTTCTTTCTTCCTCTCCCCTCCCTCCTTTATTTCCTCTGTCTTTCTTTCTTTCTTTCTTTCCCCCTTCCTTCCGTCTTCTCTTCTTTCCCAGAGTCCTGAGCATACCTTTTGCAAAGTCAGGTTTGAAGTGTCCTGTTATTCTGCCAGGGGAATCCTTTCCTTATAGTATGTACGTATATCCTCACATTATATATATATATATATATATATATATATATATATATATATATATATCTATATCTATATCTATATCTATATCTATATCTATATCTATCTATATTCTATGGCTCTCACTGAAATAAATTTCCAAATATTTTGCTTTTATGGCTCGCTGAGTCAAAAAGGTTCTCGACCCCTGGGCTAGAAGGATACATAGACAGAAACAAGCATCTCTTGCCTTCCTCATAAAGAAGTATACAAGAAAATAACTTCACACGTAGCCCTTTTCATATTATCTAGTCATTTCTATGTGTCAACAAACTATGAAAAGAGGCTGGATATTTGTGTACATTACTCCCAATTTCTCAAACATTTACAGTAAACACCATTTATTTGGGGTAGGATTGTCAGGTCATTTATATACAGTATTGCAGTGTTCTTGTGTTTTTGTATATGTTATATGTCATTAATAAAAACATCACATTTTGCATTAATTGGGGCAGTGCATATGGTAAAAGAAGCCACCATAAAGTCTGAAAGCATAACTAACAGTGGATGTAAAACAGTCAGTCATCAAGTCATTTTGAGAACCAGTGCCCTTTAAGGATGTAATTATCTTCTAGGTTTCTTCTCAAAGGAAGTAATGAATAGTTTTAGCAAATTTCTCTCCCCTTTCTACATTGATGGAGAGTGTTTTCCACTCACCGTTGAGAAGAAAAGTAGATGTCTCTGAAGTAGATTTGTCTGCTGTCTTTCTAAACCTGCTTCCAAAGGAGACTTTTCTTCAGTGGCTCCTGTCTATGGAATTCACTGCTTGGTGAGATTAGGTGAGCCCCTACTTTAGAAAATTCCAAGAAGAATCTTAAGACCTGGCTCTTCCTCTGTGCTTTTGGAGATTAATTATATAATCTCATGCTACCATTCATCCTCAATATTTGTTATGAGTGCACACCTCCTCCTCCTACACACGAAGGTCCTCTTCTCAACTCCATTTTGAAAGAATTTTCTCCCTCACTAAAATATTTGCCCCACTGCTGTCTCACCCCCCGTTTTTAACCCTATTCTCTCTATTTTAATTTGTACATGTGGCCCTCTCATTGTTCTGTGTCATGACTGGTTTTGTTTATTGCAAATATATATTGGTTGCATTATTTTCATAATTTATGTTTTATGTAATTGATTATGTTATATTTTATGATTGATTTTATTCTGTTGTTGTTTTGTTGGGCTTGGCGTCATGTAAGCTGCCCCGAGTCCTCATTGGGGAAATGGTGGCGGGGTACAAATAAAGTTTATTATTACTAAAATACTCTTCTAAAAAACCTCAATAGTGTAACTGAGCAGTTAAGATGAGATTGGATGGTTTGGGATTCTATTATTGGCCTTAATACAACATGTATGTGTATGTGTATCTCTCTCTCTCTCTCTCTCTCTCTCTCTCTCTCTCTCTCACACACACACACACACACACACACACACACACAGAGAGAGAGAGAGAGAGAGAGAGAGAGAGAGAGAGAGAGAGAATTTTTACCCTGTTCCTCAGCTACAAGGGCATTTGGAGCATCTTACAAAATGTTAGTTTGCCCTCAAACTTGTGAAGTACACAAGATCAATAATTATTGCATAAATATTACATGAGGCACAATGTTGCTGTGTCTCCCTGACTGCCTCCCTCCCACTCAGTGGGCAGTTGATGGTGATGAGAGGGGCTACAAACATCCCCACATATGGAGAAAAAGTGTATGATAATCCAACTATGCTAATCCAAGCCATATACCTAATCAAATTAAGGTAAAGTTCCTGAAGCTGGCCCATGTGAGAGAACAAACAGGATTAGAGAAGTATTTGGGTGCATTCCCATAGTCATTTGTTGGGAGTGCTCTGATTGTATATTCCTACATAGCAGGTGATTGTACTAGGTGACCATTATAGTCTCTTTCAAGTCTATGACTCCAGTATTCTGAGTTTCATAAATGCTTGCTGTAAGGTGCACATTTTCTCTCAAAATACTGTCACAGTTAGTAAGTCTGGTGAATTGTCTTCTTCCCCTTGTATCAACCCATTAGGCTTTTTGAACACTATGTTGTTGTTTTTAAATGCATCCTGTAAAGGAAGTGAAAGGGAGCAATTGTGAGGACCCAAAGATGCTGTGTATATTTATTACATCCTTCGCTTCTCTTATAGTTCACATTCTTCAGAAATCAGAAAAGAGCTACCCATTGCTTTGCTTTGCTTTTCCCTTTCTTTTTCTTTTCAAATTCCACCCAGCAGCTTTCATGGGAAGGAGCACATATAAGAGATGAGATTTTTAAGGTGCATGGACACAAGCTTATTTGTCAGAGATCAGATTTCCAATGAACAGACTGGCATGGCTTTTATTTGGAGACTTTGACAATAACATCAAATTGCTTCTGCATTGGTGGTGGACTGAAAGAGCAAAGGCATTAAAAAATATATATATAGCACAAGAGGAGGGATAACAGTCTAAAGAAAGCTAATGCTTTCAGAGAACCCAAATGTGCATTATTTTTCACCCAAGACACATTGCTAAGTGTAGATACAGTAGATGGAACATAATATAGAAAGAAAGGTGAATTGTAGTCTGGAGTTACACTGCTAACGTTATTTTTCCTGCAAAGTTATAAAGCTTTATTTTTATAGTGTCTGTAAGATTCTCAATTTTCAAAAAAACAAAACAAACAAAAACAAAATAACACATTACTGTATAAACAAATATAAACATGTCTTAATATCTGATAGAGTCTTTCCCAGCAAACAGATGATGGGGATTGTAACACATATATTCTGCATGCAAAAATATGTTCAGATACTGTATCAGTTCACATTTTGCATTTCTTATGCTTGATTCACTTATTATTGCCGGGATGTAGTGGCCACTTTCCTTTTTCTGATTATCAGGCCAAATTTCAAATGTCTGTGTTATCATGCCAAATACAGTAGGTTAATTTCATTTCACTGAACCTTGCAAGTCAGGATAACCTGGTGTCCATGTCTCAAAAACAAAGTACCTGCTCAAAGTAGGCTGATCTCACTGCTGGTTCCAGCATTTATATGAACTAAGGTCTCATTTACATGAACCATAAAATCTGGGACTAATCCAGATGGAGATAATCTAGCCCTTTTCTAGGATTGGCAACACTGGCTGCCTCCATAGTGCACTATGACAGAACAATATTTAGACAGTCTAGTCAGGATGATACTGCTTTGCCCCTGGTGGGTGGTCATTAGGGGTCTGCATTTTTTCATTTGCCCTCATAATTTAGATCAAATTTGTTAAATTCGTAGTTACGAGGCAATATCCGATATGTGAGTGTGGTTTGTGCCAAAAATTTAAGAATCAAAACTTACTCAATAACTTTTTGTTTTGCTTTTGTAAATCTTGGAAGGCTCCCAAATTCAGTTTCATATTCAGTGCAAAGAAGCAAAGCCAAGCCCAAAAGGTTGCTTTTCATCTGTAAATTAATGGAGTTTTGGCATTAGTTGTAGGGAAAGGAGAGAGCAGTGGTTTCTAGGAACAGGCAAAGCACACTCAGGGTGCAACTATCAAAGAGCATTAACTATGTCTAATTGTACAGTCCCATAATAATGTTATCCCATAATAGTATAGCTTATAGAAGTCAATATCTTGAATAATCAAGTTGGCTCAACCCAAAATTATGAATAGTAATGAACTGGAGTAGCCAAAGTAAATGAAATTGAATGAACTGTTTGACGGTGCCTGTCCCTTTAAGACTGCCGCCCACGTAATGTAGTCCAGAAAAGAACCTGTTGTTCTTTTCCCTACTGATGAGATTATGAAAGGTTTTTTTGACATTTTGACGAGTTTTTTTCTGCAAAATTTTAATGGTTAAAAAACATGGGTTCTCTGCAAAATATGTGTGTGAGAGAGAGCACACAAAATATAGTGCTTTAGCCCAACTAGACAATTACATATTTTCCCTACATTTTGAGGCAGTTTTGCTTGTCCAGATGAAGAAAATGTATTAATAATCTTTACAACCCTGAATGAAGTAAGGAATTACATGAAAATTGAACTATCCATAGTTGGGAACCCACATTAGGAATCCAAAGATACAAAACAGGCTCTGAACTATGGGGATGCATCAAAGCTCTACAGTCACATGGTAACACGGGGCCTGTTTTTTTTTCTCATCCGGTGACCTAGAAATGGGTGGAAAGGGGTCGGCTACTTCTGCTTTTCTGAAGAAGAGGTCTTGTTATGTTGCAATCCTATATAAATTGGTCAAGAAGTAAATTATGTGGAATAAAGTTGAACATAGGTCCAAGAGTGAAAAAATGAGTTCTTGGTAAACTATGACTGTGCTTGAGCCAAACTTTCCTGAAATTTTCTTGGGACTTGGAGAAAATAAAATGCATTTTCCATTTAATTATAACCGAGCAGTCTCAATCACTTAGGAGACAGTCTGAAGGACATAATTGCACTAAGTTGCAGTTGTGTTTAATCACTTTTTAAAGAGTGAAGAGGGCTTGATGGATTTCTTTTAATTAAGCTTTGCAAATGACTTAGAAAAATATAAATAACTCATGAAACTTTCTTTGTACTGTGCTGTAGTTTTCAGAAGGAATGATATATCTAGACATTTATACATTAATTATAGGAACCATTGATAATGCATAGGTATGTAACACCAAAGTCTTCTAAGAGCTTTAGGGTAGCAGCATCTCGAGCAATGATATTAGCATATCAACCAATTGTTCATACAAGTATTTTCTTTGTAGAAAGCCTATATAATTGGAAAACAAATAGTGCTAACAATTGCAGAAATCCAGTAGCAGTTCATTTCATACAATATCTCCTGTTCTTTTCTTTCATTAAAAAAATGAATTAAGTAAAAAGTGTTCATTTTCATAGCCTAAATGTTTGAATAGCTAGCAAGTGGGCAGCTATTAGATCAGCATGTTATGTAGCTTATTAGAAACACTCAGATTCATTTCACAAAAAACTTGAGTATCTTAAAATATTGAAATAACTGTGTGGTTTTTTCTAATTAATGTTTGTTCTGTAGATGAATGAAATATTAAAATTATTAGGCGATGATCCCTAGTGTGCAATGCTGTATGCATCCTGCTGCCCTTCCACAGTTATATCTTCCACCACTATCATTGGGATCTCCCAATCCCACAATGTTTCTGTTATCTATGCTGGTGTGATAAGTCTGTTCCACTTATATGGCACCATACTAGCAGTAAAGTGATGTAAAGAGTGCAATGGTCTTCTTCCCTTTATCTTTGTTATTCCAAAGCTATCATTATTATATTATATTGTAAAATTTGTATGATATATATATATATATATATCAGCTGATATGACAAAATTGCTCTAAAATGAAATAAATATGTAATAATGGTTGTGTTGGATGGTGGGGATGAGAGACAGGGCCTTCTTGGCAGTGGCCCCCATCTGTGGAACTCCCTCGCTAAGGACATCAGGTTAGCCACCTCCCTCCTGTCCTTTAGAAGACAACTCTGGAACCAGGCATTTGACTAGAGGGGAATGGCAATATGAAATTAAAACTTATGGACATCTTGATATTGGACTTGGCTTGGTATTCTGGCATGCTAATTCAATGTTAATGAATCTATTGTTGTATTATTGTTGATAATGGTTTAAATGGATTTTATTGTTTTAACTGTATTTTATTGGTATATGTGAACTGCATCATTGGATGCTTATGTGAGGCTGCCCTGAGTCCCCTTGTGGGGAGAAGGGCAAGATAGAAGTATATGTAATAAATAAATGAATGAATAATATCAGACGGGTGATGATTGACACCGTAAGGCAACAATATCCGGTCTTTTAAAATATATTTTTATACTGATTTCTAGTCTGATTTTAAATAACTGTTTACTGGGGAGTTGTCCTGATCCTCTTAGGGCGCTTGTGCCCGCTTTGTGCTGGTCTGTGACCGTAATAAAGTTTTGATTGAAATGAATGAATAAATAAAGCTTAGTTCCTGATAATAAGATCTCCAGTCTAGAAAAGACTGACATTTTTGAGCCTACCCATTTTTCTTCATTCCCACCCAACAGTAGATTGTTTCCCCTACAATATGTTTTCTGAAATCATGATCAGACCACACACCGAAAGATGTCCCTTCCCATGGAGTAACAGATGATGGGAAGACCTTTACTTCAAAATCTGAGGGACTACATCCAGGGTACCCGAAGCCAGTGGAAAAATAAACTGGGAAACTAGGTATCTTCTCATGTTACCACTGCCATTGCTATTTGCAACTGAACACATGTCGGTAGTGCCCCCCCCCCCCCTTGCCTCCATTTCCAGTGGGATGGTGAAACTTACTTGTGTTCTACATTGAACTTTAAAGCTGCAATATTAATTCAAGTCAAGACAAGACAGTCACTGATCTGAGCAAACAATTAGAATTGTTCCGTTCTGGGATTTCTCAGCATACTTCTCTGCATTATTGATAGGACAATAAACTCTTCAGTAAATGTATAAGTATTACTCTGGTTGCATAGTTTGAGGATTGCACTGCACTACATTGAGCACCTTGATATTAACTAGGGTTTGGTTTTAGGCCACCTCCAGTTAATATCATAATCCCTAGCTACTCAACTTCCCTTATGTACATTTCATAGTGAAGTGGTATCCCTTATATAAAATGGTAGAATAGCTTGCCTTTTGGACTGTATGTGTGGTGTGAATATTTTCAAGCTATGGATTGTTGAAATCATGGATGCAGAATCTGTGGATATGAATGTCTGGAAATATTATTATTATTATTTCATTGTTGTTTTCTGGTCAATTTATTAATACGATAGTAATCTATTATATGGATGGAAAGAGAATTCTAATATGATAATATTCCATTAAATTAGTGCTCTCTGTGGAATTTGTGCTATTAGCAAGTATTACAGAAAATGAAGATACGAAGGAGTCAACGAACAGAAAGAGAATTAATTGATCCCCACATTTACTAAATAAAGATGTTCTTGTCATCATTTTCATGTACTCAGTAAGAAACAGCAACATCTCAAAATACACCAGTATAGAATCACAGTGGTCTCAGTGATTAATTGATCAATTGATTGGCCCACTAAAACTGCTTTAAATAAAGATCTGTGTCTATAAAGAGTGGAATTTGCCAATGTTCAGGCTATTATGAATTCTCCCCTGCCCCTTTCACAATTGTGTTCAACTGTATTATTGATTTCCTAGTAACTGATAGCTTTTGTTTTTCCGTAGACAAATCCTTTATTCGTAACAGCTCAATTTTTTCTTTCTATGTGTCTGAAGATAAATGCTGTTTGCTATTAGCATGGGATGAAAAGGTGCCAGTCCTCACTTAGCAGGCTTTATTAACTTATGTTTACATGGTGTCAGCATTTTCAGGAAGCACCCTAGTGAGAACTTCAGTTTACATTAGCTTTCAGCTGGTTTATGAGGCTGAAAGTCAGTTTTAGCATTGACTAGTTAAGATCAGGTGTGGTGTTAGTGCGATATAGTTTACCAGTTTTGCAATCATGTAACATTAGTCTGCACAAATTCAAAATATTTTGCTTCCTTTGAAAAAAGCACTACCTTCAACCAATCCATGTAAAAAAAATAGACAAATGGTATGACAATTGAATTGTTCTTCTACACAGTGATGGGATAACGTCATCCTCCAACATACTTTAAGACAGCTAGCTAACAGAATAAAAACAAACCATAGCACATAAAAAACTATCTCCTTTAACATCTTTTTGCCATCACCCATCATTTGTTTCAAGTTGCCACAACCTCACTTTGTGGAATTGATCATAAGACTTGGGGATCAAACAAACATTCAAATATATTTAAAATATGTATTTATATCAACTGTCTCAACACCAATTTTGCTTCGGTTCAAGAAGGAGTGATGCTGGAATAGGATGTCAAAGCTGGGACATCTGCCATATGAAGTCTAGTAGTACAAAGCAGCACCTATAGGGGGCATAAGAGGGCAGTGGTTATGCAAAGAAGTGCAATATCCAAAGTATCATTACGATTGTTCTCTGCCATGTACATCCACCTCCTCTTTACACTCCTTCTGCTGACCTTCTGCCTCTCCTCTGATAGAGTAAAAAATGGTAGGATGTAGAAGGAGAGGTGCAGGGGTAGCAGAAGAACTGAGGCAGTTAGATGGCACTGGGTGAATTTGGTTTAAAATCTGGCAGCAGGAGGAGTGAATTGAGCTTTCAAGGTAGAAAAATGATAAGTGGCTTAGGGCAGTGTTTCTCAACCAGTGTGCCGGGGCACACTAGTGTGCCGTGAGCGATCATCAGGTGTGCCGGGGGAAATTGGAACCTCCAGGACCGGGGAGAAGAGTCTAGTGTGTTGAAGTATAAAAACCCTAAGAAACCTACCTCGATAAAGGCACAAAAGTACAAACACCCCCCCTCCCCACCCATTGTCTACTTGGTCTCTCCCTCCCCATGCATTGGGAAGGCCCGCCTCCCTTTCCCCAAGTAGAGTCCTCATCTTGCCTCCTAGGGTTCTGTGTGGGAAGTTTGGCCCAGTTCTATCATTGGTGGGGTTCAGAATGCTCTTTGATTGTAGGGGAACTATAAATCCCAGAAACTGTAACTCTCAAATGTCAGGGTCTATTTCCCCTGAACTCCAACTGCGTTCATATTTGGACATATTGAGTACTCATGCCAAGTTTGGTCCTGATCCAACATTGTTTCAGTCCACAGTGCTCTCTGGATATAGGTGAACTACAACTCCAAAACTCAAGGTCAATGCCCACCAAACTATTATAGCATTTTTTCTTGGTTATGGGAGTTCTGTGTGAGAAGTTTGTGTCTTTCTGCCATTCCTATACACAGAGTAAGGCTCTAATGCTAACAGCATTCAAACACGCTATGAAAGCTAGTAAAGAATAAAGAGTATGCAAAATTGTGTCTTTCACTTTTTTATATAAAAGTATCAAAAGTATACCATTCAGGTATGGTGCAAGGTGTAGGTATATTTCACTATATAATTTCACAGTGTTCACATAATACATTCACATTTGTGACCATATATCAATCATTCATAGTATGCATATAACAATATCACAAAGTGGATATCACAGTGTTAATATCACATAAATTCTAAAGCAAGGTACTGGTGTAACTATAACAGAACCAACAGTATAAACCTGTATTTCCACCGTAGGGTCTGTCCTCCGCTGGGGTGGCAGAATGGGGTGGGCTAGGAGGCTGTGGTTCTGTGGATCCAGAGATGTTTGAGGAGTCCTACGCGATTCGCCTGACGGTTTACTGTGCAGAGCTCGAACCGTTTCGGGGGGGCTCCTGGGTGGTGGATGGAGCCCGCGGCTTCTTCAGAGGCTGCACCGGCGTTTGCCACATTGGCATGTACCCGCTGAGGAGGCTTTGCGTCGCTGCAGGAGGAATATTTTCACATCCAGTCCATGGCGAGCAAGCTTGACCATAAGGTACATGCCAATGTGGCAAACGCCGGTGCAGCCTCTGAAGAAGCCGCGGGCTCCATCCACCACCCAGGAGCCCCGAAACGGTTCGAGCTCTGCACAGTAAACCGTCAGGCGAATCGCGTAGGACTCCTCAAACATCTCTGGATCCACAGAACCACAGCCTCCTAGCCCACCCCATTCTGCCACCCCAGCGGAGGACAGACGCCCAGCATTTAGCAGCTATACTGAACTCCAGCCAAGCGGCGTTGTTTCCCAGGCGGTGAAGCAGTTTAACATTAGAGTGAACTTTCCCTACGGTGGAAATACAGGTTTATACTGTTGGTTCTGTTATAGTTACACCAGTACCTTGCTTTAGAATTTATGTGATATTAACACTGTGATATCCACTTTGTGATATTGTTATATGCATACTATGAATGATTGATATATGGTCACAAATGTGAATGTATTATGTGAACACTGTGAAATTATATAGTGAAATATACCTACACCTTGCACCATACCTGAATGGTATACTTTGATACTTTTATATAAAAAAGTGAAAGACACAATTTTGCATACTCTTTATTCTTTACTAGCTTTCATAGCGTGTTTGAATTTCTGCCATTCCTGCCAGGATATCTATGTTGAGTTCATTGAAACAGGCCCAGGTTTCACACTGAGTGTATAAATACATTTAAAAACATGCTAACTATATGTATTACTGTGTTAGAGTGTCATTTTGGTTGGTGGTGTGCCACAGGATTTTGCAAATGTAAAAAGTGTGCCGCGGCTCAAAAAAGGTTGGGAAACACTGGCTTAGGGGGCTGGTGCTGTTGGTAGGACATGGAAGGACATATGGAGTGTTGGTAAAGGAGTGGAGCAAAGAGGTGGATTGGCAGAAAAGGGGTTAGAATCTGTGCAAGAAGGAGTAAAGCAAGGAGGTGTGTGGGCAGGAAAGGAGTCAAAACTATTGCAGCCGAAGAAGTGAGGCAAAATGTGAATTGAAGGAGAGAGATGTGAACTTTTGTGGTGGGAAGGTGCTAAATATGACGAGGGGCTGATGCTATTGAGTGGGACAAAGAACTAAATTTGTGGTAAGGACATTTAGAATTTGTCTTCAAACATAATGGTGGGAAGAGGAGAAATCGAGTGATGGGTCAGGGTTGTTGGCATTCTTCCTTGTGAAGGGGGTTTGGGTAGGGGAGGGCCGCGGAAGTGGGTAAAGTGTAAAAAGGCCTTATCCTGGAACTTGGGGTATGGTGCCTTATAAGTACATCGATAGCTAGTGTAAGGAAATGTCTAATTAGAATGTAGGTTTTACATATGTTTATTGATATTATGACATCACCCTCCCCACCCCCACCCCCCCACGCCCGAAGGAGGGTGAAGGTTGTGTGGAAAGTGTGAAAATGGAACCTTTGGAGGTTATATCCTTAAATAGTGAGAGAGAATGAGAGTGAGAGAATGGTATTATTTATGCTAGTTCTGTATATGGTTGATGTGGGGAGGGAAATCTCATAGTTGTTTCGGTTTTGATTGAGACAGGCTCTCTTGACATGATGAAACATCTTGTCAAAGATTTTTCAACCCCCATAAGAGATCTTGCCTCCAGCAAGACTGAGGCAACAAACATTTTCCCCCACTGCAATGTGTTTGACATTTCTGCATGTAAAATGATTTTTCTTCAAGAAGCTAAGCACCAAAGGATAGACAACACAATAATAATAAATAGTAATAATAATAATAATCTTTATTTATACTCCGCCACCATCTGCCCAAAGGGGACTCAGGGTGGCTCACATGAGGCCAAGCCCAAAATTACAACAAAATAAAATACAAGTACAGCAAAATAAAATACAAAGAAGCAAAAATACCATCAAAAAATACTAAAATAACAAAATAAAATAAACAGTTTCAAAATGACATGATAGAGAAATGGAACACAGTGGGCGGGCCAAATGTACTAGAAATAAAATCAATAAAATTGATAAAACCCTGGAAGACATAAGTAGAATATGTTTCTGAGGTAGAATGTGTTTCTGAGGGGTGAATTCAAAAGGGCCGAACAGTGGGGGTTAAACCTTTGTTAAGGGCAGAGGGAAGTGCATGATGAGGATGGAGCTGTAGTTGGGACAGACTAAAAATGTAATATATAATCACTTGCCTAAGGCACATCAGAAAAGCCAGGTTTTTTGGTCTTTCTTAAAAGCTGCCAAGGTAGGTCTTACCAAATCTCACCAGGCAGCGAGTTCTATAGCCGAGGGGCCACAGCAGAGAAGGCCCTCTCCCTCGTCCCCACAAGTTGTACTTGTGATAAAAGAGGAGGGCCTCCCCAGAGGATCGAAGAGCTCATTCAGGATTATGGCGGGAGATGCAGTTGGGATGTAGGCAGGTCCCGAACCATTCTGGGCTTTATAGGTGATGACCTGCACCTTGAATTGGGACCAGAAGATGAACAGCAACCAATGGAGCTCCTTAAACAGGGGGGTAGACCGCTCCCTGTAATTCACTCCAGTTAGCAGTCTGGCTAGGAGTTTGGATATAAGACTGATCCTAAAGATGCAAACAACTGTGTTAATGCCACTGCATTGAATAGTGAACGCAATGATAGTCATAACATTTTACCACTTTGTGCATTTTACCAGTTTGAAAAAATATGCAAAAATTCATAACCCACAAAACCTTTATAAGGACTTTTTGCTTATTTACTAAGAAATTTCATCAAAATAATTTTGGTTTTAGTCCAAAATGAGACTTCCAACACCCATGAGAAGTCAAACAAGTTGGTTTGCCTGGACTGGAAAAATATGGCGGTGATGTCAAGAACCTGGGAAATCAAAATACATTTGTCTAACTTGGTAGGTCATGAGTTGGGTCAATGCTGTAATTGCAAATCCATCAGGTTGCTTTGCATTTGATTTTGAGAACGGCTGATTCCCTGTAAAGTCTAGCCCTTATAAGCTCAATGAAAATCCCTTTAGAGCTGCCTTTGTTGAGTCAATCTTTTTATAGTACACTAGTAAAACTATTGATTCAGCTTTAAAGCTCAGCAAAATGGCCTTGTTAAAATGCTAACAGTATTTCAATAGGTCAGTAAAATGAGACAGAAAGGGGAAAGGGTGTTGATCAGTCCTCAAGCATCACCACAAGCTGCAGCCCTATATTTTTGAACCAAAGCTTTCCTGTGGAGATCATTGAGGATCTGGCAGTGGCATCAATAAATTCTAACAATTGCAATTGGTTTTCAAGTCTAAAACTTCAAATCAATCAAATGTGCATGCAAATAGCTCTATTAAATCTAATCTGGATTTCAGAGAGAGAGGATGCTTAAGGGTATAATGAAAATTGAAGCCTCTCTTTAATTATCTCCATAAAGCCTTTCGCCATCAGCATAAAAATGCAGCTAATGTTTTTTGAGTAACAATCAACTGTTTAAACAAAGATAATCATTTCAAATTTCATGACCTCAGATCATAAAGTTATTTAAAACACACACCTCTCTTTGAGAAAAAAAATCGCTATACTGATATCAGTGGGACAACTTGTTTGTTTTTTTTTAACTTTGTGTACCTGATTTTAACTATCTGGCATACACTTCCATTAATAATTACTTCATTTTCCTTATCTTTTTTCCTTCAACTTTATCACTGAAAATATTTATTTTCTGTTGAGTTGGTAGGTGCATTTCATAATTTTAAAATGGGTAATGATGGGATAGTTGGCTTGCAATCTACAACTATCTTTACAGGGTTATTTCTGTTCTGTATCACCACCACCACTGCTCCTATCTGGTCATGGAGTTCCATCCAAGCTCTTAGTAATTTGTACTGACATCAGAGCAGAGTGCTTGCTTGACCACAAAGAAGGTGGGGATATGACCCCTCCTTCTTGACGGTTGCCCAAACACCCCATTTTGACATCAGTAGATGTGTCTATAATAGCCAGAATGTCAGATGTAACTTGGTGGCTGGCTAAGAATGGTGGCAGTGGTGACATGGATACAACTGAGAACCTTTCCCTGTGTTGAGTACTTTCAGTCAAACCCAATCTCATTGCCAGGTTGCCCCAAAGTTACAGAATATTCCACCTTTTCCAGAAAACTGCAGAATATCCACAAGCTTTGCCCAAAGTGGGGTAAAGCCAATTTAAAATAAAACACACAAACAAACTATCCCACAATACTCAAGAGTCCAGTTGGAATTAAGAGTTGGGATTTTTTAAAGTGCAGACAAGTCTTTGGTCTTCTTTTAAACTAGGTTTTTATATTGCCAAAGACCCGGGTCCCAGATTCACTAACAGTATAATATTTAAATCATGTTGGGCTTAAAATGCATGCTGCAGTATCAGGGGATACACCATAAAAACGTCATAGGAAAGTGAATTAACCAATAAAATGTGCTGTTGCAGGTTCAAATATATTACAGATTAAGGTGAAATCAGTTCTGCAAAATGTGGAGTTCATTGTAGACACCCCACCCCTGTTGAAGTGCAGTAAAGAATCCAGAACAGGGTCTGCTAAGTAATGGCCTAAGTGCATGGCAAGGAACTCGAGGACTAATTTACTAGGACTGTGCAACTTGGCAATAACCCATGCTGTTTTTGGTCCAATTTTCAGCTGACCCCCATTCCATTTACCAGGAAGTTCCTGAAATTGGGACGGGGGTTCCGTTTCCATATCAGTAAGATCCATTGGTGCCAATTGGGAAAGTTTAGCGGCTGGTTTCTCACTCACTTTTAGGCCTATCTGCATGAAACTCACCTCATTTGTAGGCCACATTTATCACTACAAGCCTGCCAAGTTTCAGAACATTTCATTAGTCTACTGATTTTTGATATTTTTTTACCATAACATATAAAAAAACACAAGAGGTGGGTTGCTTTGAGTTTTCTGGGCTATATGCTCATTTTCCGGAAGCATTCTCTTCTGATGTTTTGCCCACATCTATGGCAGGTATCCTCAGAGAAAGAACTATTGTCTGTTTGAGGCAAAGTGAATGCTGCAATTGGCCACGTTAATTACCATTGAATAGCCTGACAGCTTCAAAGACTGGCTGCTTCCTGCCTGGGAGTATCCTTTGTTTGGAGGTGTTTGCTGGCCCTGATTGTTTCCTGTCTGGAATTCCCTTGTTTTCTGAGTGTTGTTCTGATTTTAGAGATTTTTAATACTCGTGGTCTGATTTTGTTCATCTTCATGGTTCTTCCTTTCTGTTGAAATTGTCCACAGCTTCTTGATTTCAATGGCTTCTCTGTGTAGTCTGACATAGTGGTTGTTAGAGTGGTCCAGCATTTCTGTGTTCTCAGTTAATATGCTATGTACAGGTTTGTTCATCAAGTGCTCTGCTATGGCTGACTTCTTTGGTAGAATTAGTCTGCAGTGCCTTTCATGTTCCTTGATTTGTGTTGGGTGCTGTGTTTGGTGCTCCCTATGCAGACTTTTCCTACAGTAGACCCCAATAGAGGTGAGAAGATCCCTTTTGTCTTTTGCTGAACTTAGGATTTGTTTAATTTTCCTAATGGGTCTCCAGATAGTTTGTAGGTTGTATTTCTTGTATTTCTTCATCATCTGAGGTCAGTGGTTGTCTTGATGTATGGTAAGAACACCTTTCCTCTAGGTGGATCTTTGTCTTTATTCTCATGGCTTGTTCTTGGTCTTGTAGCTCTTTGGTGGAGTATTCATTGGCCTGTAGAAACCAGTTTAGGTGGTTCAGTTCATCGTGGAAGAGGTGGGGTTCACAGATTGTTTTTGCACAGTCTACCAGGGCTTTAATTGTGCTTCTATTTTTGACCTGGGTGATGGTTGGAGTTTTTCTGTAGGTATCTATCTGTGTGAGTAGGTTTTCTATAAACTCTGTGGCCCAATTGTTGATCCGGTTTGTGATTGACTAGGACATCTAGAAATGGCAGTTTTCTTTCATTTTCTTTTTCCATGGTGAAAATGGCATCATTTGATGGGTTCCGTAGGACTCCATGTTTTTAATGTGTGTAGAAATGTGGGGAAGCCTGCATCTGATGAGGTCCCTAGTTACTGGGGATGGATTACTGCTTCTAGCAAGAGAGATCCAGGGAGAAAAGAATAGAGGTCTATATCAAACATACTTTGCTCACTTAAGTGGAATAGAAGAAACTGCAATGGAAGTATGAAAGAAATGTCTGCTGTGACCTACTTATATTAAAGATGATGTTCTTGGGCAATATTTAACCTTCCTAAATGGTCTGTGTTCTTCTGTCCTTTATAAATAGAATTTTTGCATAGAGATTGCCTTACATTGAAAGAGATCTGCTCTCATATGCTCTTTTCTTTGTCAAAGCATATATCACTACCCAGAGTCAGGCACTATACTAATGATATAGAGACACTTGGACAGAGGCACCAATGTTCTTGTCGATCAAGTCAACTGCTTGAGTTCTGGTTTGATACCTTCTCTCCCTTCTCCTTTTGCATCACCAGTGTGGCTCACCCTTCGTTGTACTTATATCAATTTGAATAATAAATCAAAGTTGCTTTTCTCTGATAGAATTTGGAATGACTTTCTCATTTAATAGCTTTCATCTTTATGATGTTCTATATAATGGATATCACAGCACACTAATGAGACTGCCAGCAACTCCCGAAGATGTATGGCCATCTAACACTGCTCCTTTTCGCCCCTGATAAAAGACGGCATGAATTTATCCATTCTATAATTTCTCTTTACTGATATGGAGATATAGATTAAAATTCATGACTCTTTAAAAGAACTATGAACAATCCTTCTTGTTTAGTAATGTTCTTAATGTTACAGGTAGCTTTTTATGTTTTCTCATTTAGAATGATATACTATGCCTCCACCGGAGTTGGTATTTTTGTAAGTGCGGCAGAACCACATGTGTGAAAGTTATTTAATTTTTTAAAACAGCATTAAGTACTGAACTGGAGAATAAGAGACTTCATTTATTTTATTCACAGGATATTAATGTTCACCTCTGAAAAGCAATATTGAAAGTAATGGGCTGAATTTCTAATGCTTGTACGCTTCACATTCACAAGATCTCCCCACGGGTATGGATAAGAGGTCATTTCTTTCTTTCTTTTGCTTTTTAAAAAAGAGGCAGCCAGTCAAGACATATATAATGCTTGGATGTTAAGAGCACTGATAGAAGAGTAGGCATCCATGCTGGTAAACATCATCTTTCTTTCTTTGTTTGTTTGTTTTTTTGAAAAAAGATGGGGTTTGAAATGAAGTACTTCAGGTCAAGGTCAAAATGGCACAAGCTGGTCTTAAAAGAATTAATGGATTAATGGAAAGAAGTGGAGTTTTATAAAAGCAGATCAGAGAGTAAAATGTAAAGTCCTTTATTTGCTGTACATGTTATTTTAAAATAGGAAAAGTGGTAAACTACATAAAGAAGCAATTATACTTGTCCCAGGGTTTTGGTAGTGGAATCAGATAAATCTGTACTTTAAAAGGGGGAAATACTTTACAATAACAGAAATAGCAAATCAGTATATAAATTTTATGTATCACCAGCATAAGTTGCTTAGAGGGCTATATTTCATGAACAGTGCACTGTTTTGTGTGTATTTGTCTTTGTTTCCAGTGCAATGTTGGATTTGATTTCTCCTCTGCCTTACCTTCAATATCCTAACAGTTTGTTAAATGTGAAAGCTTTGCAGTATAATTAACACTAAAAAGCATATTCTGAGTGGTTTACTACATTTAGAGATGTCTTGAACAAAGTAAGCTGGAAGGTGGATCACCAGTGGTGGGGCTTGATACACTTAAACCCAACCAGTTTTAATTACCAATTTTAAATATGTATCTTATGTTTCATAACTAGATACCAAATGTTCACTTCCCTAGAAAGCTCTAGGCATGATTAAGCATGCATAGCAACTAAATGGTTCTAGTCCAACTTACCTGTCAGAACGTCTCTCCTCCTATGAGCCAACAAGAGCTTTAAGATCAGCTGAGGAGGCCCTGCTCTTGGTTCCACCCCCTCACAAGCATGATTGGTGGGGGAAAGAGACAGGGCCTTCTGAATGGTGGCCCCAGTTGTGACAGGCCCCATCTCTTCAGGTTTTCAGAAAAAAGGGTAAAGACATGGCTTTGTACGCACATGTTTGCAGAATAAATCATTATGGTTTTGACACAATTTGAATAAGGATTATGAGCAATGGTTATAGATGAATGGAATATACACTTTATATATTTTAATATGTTATTATTCTATGTGCTTTTATCACTTAACTGTTTTAATTGTTTAATTTATGGGACAGTTTTATGATTATGTTTTAATGTGGCATTGAATTTTTCCAGAGTTGTAAGCCACATTGAGTCCCCTTGTGGGGGCGAGAAAGGTGGGGTATAAATGAAGCAAATTAATAAGTCTATTACTTCACCTTGGTTCATAAGGAATAAGTACTGTCCCATTTGGATGTAAATAAAACCTTTATCATGTCCCAATGTTGTTATTCCTATGCATTTTATTTCTCTCCCCTTTTCCAAAACGTTCGACAGTTGAGTGATAGGTAGAGATATGATAACTGCAGTTTCCTACAGAATTTAGATGAAACTGGACCTGATCATTTTCTGGTTGTAATGCAGCTGGAGTTCAGACAGAATATCCATAAATGCTGCTTCCATCTTTTCAGGCTAGGGAATTTATTGCATGGAGGTGGAAACCTGAACAGAAATGTGATGTGATATCCTTTATTGGTCCATCAAAGCCCATCAATAGCCCCTGATTGCACCATGGTTCTGGGATTTACCTAATGCAATAAAACCTGGGTGCTTCAGTGGCAGCATACTGTTTTCTCCCTTTTTAATTTTTTTTAAAAAAAATAGCAAAACACTTTGTGATTGTAAGATAAAAACAAAGGTGGGAGGAAGCAGCACAACTTGAAGACAAAGTGATGCCACCAACCCAGAAGAGCAGCCTCACACTGCTGAGTTACCACAGTCACATGATGCCAGTGGCAGTGTAATGAGGCGAGTCATAATGTTGATACATGGCTATTATCCCATGTTGTGAGAATGCCATGGATTAGCAACTTCATGCAGTCATTGCACCTTTTGGTCCTTTTACTAAATATCTCGTAAGATTCCTAGGCCCTCTGTCCTTTAAGGGGACAGTGGTATTTTCTCTTTATGAAACAGAGAATTGTACTAAAAAACCAAAGCTATCACTGAAGCCAAACTAATTTTAGATTAACATATACAAAATAAGTAAGTAGGCTGTATCTGATTAAAGGAAATAATATTAAAACATATTTGAAAAAAATAGTTTTTATAAATATTGGGAGTCATGAGGACTTTTGTAGTCCTCCTACACAAAATGTGAACATGGATTATCTAAAGAAACAGCATTTTAATACAAAAATATTATTATCTGTGAAGAATTCCCTTTTCCTGTGTAGAAAAACATGACATTTGTGCAAAGAAACATTGCATGAATTTTGTACAGAATTAATCATGAACTATGAATGACTTTTAAAAACTTCACTTTCTGCTGACTTCCCCATATCAGGAAATAAATCACTGCTTCATTTTTTAAAAAAAATAATGAAGAATTGCATTCCTAATGGAGAGGAGATCCAGTTTAGCCCAGGGATGCTCCACATTGTCCAAATATTCTAGGAAATATCTCGGCATTTTATTTCAGGATTTCATAACTTCTAACTATTTTGTCATGTTCAACCATATTCTCCTTCTCTCACACAATGTCTATTTTCTACTTCCAATGTTCTATTTTTGATGCAGAACAGAATCGTCACCAAATAGCCTATATTATAAAACACCACTGGCAAGTCTTGTCTGTGTAAAGACTCTCTAGCTAGAAATTACAAGCTGAATTCAAATTACATCTCCCGCAGGACAGAGAAAGGTTAAATCTGCACTTGAAAAAAACTCTCCCTAGTTACTCTGAGAGCATCAAGGGAAATCATAGAAATATATAGTAATTCTTTTATTAACTATTCAGTGTTGAATAGGACCAGGATGTAGAGAGCAGTCAATTGGGCATTAGGAATGAATACCTCAGAGAGATTTAGCTAGAGCTGAACATCCTGCAACTAGCAACAGCCATATTGATATGGAGATCCCCTCAAGTGAATGATGATTAAGTCAAATAATAATTGTTAAGTCAAATAGTAAACTCTCTTGGGCAGAGTGATTGAATCAGATTTTACTATCTAACTCCTTATTAAGTCAAGCACCAACTAGTGTCTCTCAGGAAAATCCACTGGGCATTCAGCTATACTCTTGATTCCTTTGTGTTAGAGTGCCAGTCTGAAGTGCAAACATTTTTCTCCTTTTCAAAACCATATAAACCATATAAAAGATTAAAAGCTAAATTAAAACTGAACCAAGGGTCCTTGGTGCTTCCTCTATAATAAGCTTCCTAAGCAGATCTATATTTGCCCAAAGTATACTCCCCCAGCTGCTGCAGAGGCAGTAGGAAGTCCCCATCTCCCAGCAGCAGTCAGCCTAACTGTCCCCACATCACCCAGACACAGCCATGACATGAGCCCTATCTGTTCTGCCTTGTTTGCTACGACAGCTGCCAGGGTGACAGGGTGATGGGGAGAGGGAGGATTATAAAATCCATTCTCTCATTGCTTCCTTCCCATGTTGTCATCTCCAGCAAAAACATGGGGTACAGAGGGGGGCTGCCATCTCATATCCCCATGCTGACCAAGACCAAGAAACACAAGGTGGAAGTAGATACAGTCAAATCTATTTGAGAACTGATCCAATCATCCCCAAAATCCTAAATTAAGAGAAAATCCAAATTCCACGTCAGAATTCTGACTTTTCCCCAGATTTGGAATAATATCAGCCAAGAACATTCAGGTGGCTTTGCTTCACACTACCATGAATCAGCCCCATGCTGCAGGGCTGATCCTCATCTATAATGACTGACGTGATCAAGCTATGGGCTTGTTTCCAGGCCAGTAAAAGCCCTGTACAATATGCTTACAGACTATCTGTAACACAATATCTTTTCCCTCTGATTTTGCCTAGATTTTGAGTTCTCTGGGGGACATTTTTCTTTTTGTCTCCATAATTTTACTATTGTGCTTGTTGAAGATACATGAAAGAGCCTTCTCATTAAATGTCTATAAACTGTTAATCTTCCAATGGAACCTAGATTGGACCTTTCTGTTCTCCTTCTACTACCAAGCATAAATATTTGATTTAGATGAGTATTTGACTATTAAATGGTTGATGCACAAGAATCATTTACTATGGAAGATCCTTAACTTTTATCCTTATACCAAAGCTTTAAAAATCAATTTGTTTTAGTGCTGTATTCATGAGTTTGTTTAATGCCTTTTATGTTTACTGTTATGATTGTTTTTAACTGTAATTTGTTTTCATCTGAGTTATGTGCCCCCTTGAGTCCCATGTTGACAGAAAGATGTTATATTAATGAAATAAATTTAAATAAACCATACTTTTTGCAGAAACAACTTTAGCCTGGAACTCCTTGCTTATATGAAGTATCCAGTCCTCACTCTATCCTCTTGTCCTCACTTTATTTTTCTCAGAGTCACAGATTTCAACCAGATTTTAGCGAAATAATCTCATTAGTTTTATTCCTGAAAGTTTGGTCCTGTTGTGGTTTGTCAATCTTCTCTCCTGAGAAATCCCTGTTGATTTTTTGTTCTGTTTCAAACAGAAATATAATAATTCCTGATTCATTAAAATCAAAGGAAAGATCAATGTGATCCCGACAATGTCTACTTTTTGGAAATATCTTCAGTTTTCCCACCTAGTCTCACTTTGTATTGTAAGGAAATAATATTTATTACACCCTAAGACACTTTATTCTCAAGAAATATGTATAATCAACACATCTATGAGTTCATACCTATGTTCTGACAGTATACTGTAACATAACAGACTTATGGATATACACTTGAAAATGTGTCATGGATAAAAAATAATTTATTTTGTCCACTTCTACCTATTATACAACTAAATTATGTACAACTAAATCATGTACAACTGTCATGGCGGGGTGCATCTGTACTGTAGAATTAATATAGTTTGACATCACTTTAACTGTCATGGCTCAATGCTATGGAATCATGAACACTAGACCTTGTAACACTACAATTCTCATGATCCCATAGCACTGAACCATGGCAGTTAAAGTGGTATTGAACTGCATTGATGCCACAGCATAGATGCACCCTTTGTTGCAGATATTTAAAACTATAAATGATTTTGGAGTATGATAGTCTTGGAAGTTCTCCTAAGAAAACCCAACTGAAGTGATTGAGACTTTCCAATAAAAGATTAATGTCTTTTACCTCATCTGGACTTTCACCACAAAATAATTCTCTTCATAACATTTTCTTTAAAAGAGTAGATTTTAGTCTTAGATAAAGTAATGACTGCATATGGTCATCCGTTGGCACTTTTACATATTTTCAGCTTTATTTAAAGTATATATGAATGCCTCCTAAATCACCCATAAAGAACAGTAACTTTTAAATGCAATTTATCTTTCATATATAAATAGATTCTGCAATGCCAATGGCTAGGTGTACTAAATGCAAAATACTAGGCTATCATTCTCATTTTCTTCTTTGAGTTTAGCATTATTATTTATTTATACTGCAATATAATATTTCTGTCTCTCACTTCTTGACTATGCCATTGTGGTCAGGACAAGAACTTAAATTGTGCAGAGCTCTGTAAAATTCACAAATTGGATTTAGACTGAAATCCTCTTCTGAGTAAATAAACCAGTGGATTAATGTAGTTGAGGTTGCTATTTGAGCACTTTCCCTCATGCACATGAAATAAAGGAAGTTTGTGATAGGAATGGAAATAATCTTTGAAGAAAAATGTCAAATATTATTTTTTTGTGTTTTGGAAAGTCCTGAAAAGGGAAATCTTAGATTTAGGAGAACTTGCTGTGCATAAAGTGCTTTTTTGTACTGGGGAAATCGCATTTGTCTGCATAGAAAATAATCCTACTGTTGGTGTATGTGAGACATACATGTTCTCTCACACATACAATTTTCATAGCAAATATGTTCACTGCTTGTAATTATCTTCCAAATCTCTGAAGTTTACAAAGTATTTTCCATAGCAGAAGAAAATAGCTAAAGTTACATCTCTTGTTAGTAGACATAGGGTTGCACCCAAATTAAAGAGATTTGTTGCAGGGGTTTTAGCTTATTTCTGTCTCGGATGTCTAGACTGGCCAACACCAGGTCCGTGCGCAATAAGTCCGGGACCATCAGGGACCTCCTCTTGAAGAGGGAGGCCGACTTAGCCTGTCTCACGGAGACTTGGCTACAAGAGGGCAACAATGTCATCTTGCACGAACTAACATCACCTGGGTTTGTGGCCAGTTATCAGACGAGGACAGAGGGGCGGGGGGGGGGGAGGGGTGGCCATTCTCAGTCGAGACAAATTCAACTCCAGGACAATTCCGACAGCGAACATCCCCGGGATGGAGTGTGCGGGCCTGGTATGGGACCTTGGTGAGAGTGTAGCCTTCCTGCTGGTGTACCGTGCACCCAACGCACCAGCCGGAAGTCTGCCTAAGCTGCTGGAGGTGGTTGCGGAGTGGGCATTGAGGTTCCCTGAGCTTATTGTCTTGGGGGACTTCAATGTCCACGCCGACACCACCTCCCCGTCGATAGCAGCCATGGACCTGGTGTCTACCATGGAGGCACTAGGACTCTCACTTTGTAAGACTGGCCCCACGCACCAAGCCGGAGACACTTTAGATCTGATCTTCGCTGCCGGAATTCAGGTGATCCTAACCTCCGTTACGGAGGTTCCATGGTCGGAACACAGTGTCCTGGAAGTCTGACTGGATTTCGTCCCCCCTCCCGGTAAGGGTGCCGAACCTATTTTGGTTCGCCCGAAGAGACTTATGGAACCCATTAGGTTCCTGAATGCTCTAAGGGATTGGGAACTCCCCAGCGACTCGGTCGATGGGCTTGTGGAATCCTGGAATACCAGTCTTTCCGTCGCCTTAGACGAGATCGCCCCCAGGCGCTCTCTCATCCCCCGTAGAAACCGCTTGCCATGGTACACCGAGGAGCTGCGGGCGATGAAACGGAGGAAGAGACAGCTAGAGGACGTGTGGCGGAGTCTCCGTGACGGAGCATCGAAATCGGCTTATAAGCAGTTTAAAGAGGCTTATGAGCGAGCTATCAAGGAAGCGAAAAAAGTCTATTATGCTTCCCTGATAGAGTCAGCTAGTTCACGCCCAGCTCAACTTTTTAAGATAATTCGGTCTCTGACAACAATCCCAACTGACCCAAACGATAGGGGTTTGGCACCAACAGCTGAGGCTTTTCAGAACTATTTTACTGACAAGATCTTGAATCTCCGCCGGGACATTCCAGCCACGGTTGATACAGTTAGCGAGCTCGAGACCCCGCCGCCACTCGGCGGGCCCACCTTCACCCGTTTCCAAAAGCTGGACACAGCAGCTGTTGATAAGTTACTTGCTGCAGGTAGGCCAACTACCTGCTCCCTCGACCCGTGCCCCTCCTGGCTTATTAGATCTTGCCAGGAGGGCTACGAGGCCCCTGGGAAACATCATAAATAGCTCCCTTGAGCAAGGAGTTTTCCCAGGGGATTGAAAGAGGCTATGGTAAGACCGCTGCTGAAGAAGCCGACTTCGACCCTTCGGCTCCCTCAATTACAGGCCGGTTTCCAACTTGCCCTTTTTTGGGCAAAGTAATTGAGAGGGCAGCAGCGGATCAGCTGCAGCGGTTCTTAGATGACACAGCTGGACTTGATCCCTACCAGTCCGGCTTCCGTATTGGGCATGGGACGGAGACCGTGCTTGTCGCCACAGACCAACCGCCACCAGCTGGACCAGGGTGGATCAGCTCTGCTTGTCTTGTTAGATCTGACAGCAGCGTTTGATACGGTAGATCATGCACTGTTGACCCACCGTTTAGCCGGCGCTGGGGTCGGGGGGACTGCCCTTCAATGGGTGGCCTCCTTCCTCCAGGGCCGAGGACAACGTGCGGAGGGGGGCGGGGGGTCTCCGGGAGGTCCCCACTTAATTGTGGGGTCCCCCAGGGGGCCATCCTCTCCCCCTTATTATTCAACATTTACATGCGCCCCCTGGCCCAGCTGGCCCGTGACTTTGGTCTGGAGTGTTATCAGTACGCGGATGACACCCAGCTTCTGCTGAGAATGGACGGCAAGCCGGACACCGTACCCGATTGTTTCCATCGATGCCTTGAAGCCGTGACTGGTTGGCTGCGTGCCAGCCGGCTGAAGGTGAATCCGTCGAAGACGGAGATTCTGTGGCCCGGTCGCCCTGGGCTGGGTGGGTGCCGGTTGCCTACCCTGGATGGCAAGCGGCTTAGCCCGTCATCTTCGGTTAAGAGTTTAGGTGTTCAGTTGGACTCCCTGCTGACCATGGAGTTCCAGGTCTCTGCGGTCAGCAGGGCGTCCTTCTTTCACCTACGACAGGCTAGGCGACTGGCACCCTACCTGTCCAGGAGCGACCTGGCGGCGGTAATCTAAGCGACGGTCATCTCGAGACTGGACTACTGTAACATCATCTACGTCGGCCTTCCCTTGTCGACAATTCGGAAACTCAAGCTAGTGCAGAATGCCGCCGCTTGCTTGCTGACGGGCTCGTCGGTGAGGGAACATATCACGCCCATCCTTCGGCAGCTGCACTGGCTTCCTATTGAGTACCGAATCGCCTTCAAGGTGTTGGTAATGACCTTTAAGGCCTTAAACGGCCTAGGGCCTGCATACTTGAGGGACCGCTTTACCCCGTACTTACCCCCGAGATCACTGCGGTCAGATGAACAGAATCTGCTGATGATACCATCAGTCCGCTCCTGTCACCTATCTGCGACCAGGCAGAGAGCCTTCTCTGCAGCAGCCCCAGCGATGTGGAACTCTTTGCCGGACAGTGCTCGAGCCATCTCTGAGCTAGTACCATTTAGAAGGGCCTGTAAGACCGCCCTCTTTGAACTAGCCTTCAATTAGGCATAGAAGGACTATACCTCAAGAAACCTATGTATGTCACCCTGCACCTCGGAATGTGTTAGATTGTGTTTTTAATGTGTTTTATGCTTTTTATTGTGGGGCTGCATGTCTGTGACATGACGCCCATATACATTGTTGTTATCCGCCCCGAGCCTGTGGGGAGGAGCGGAATACAAAATCGAATAAATAAATAAATAAATAAATAAATAGACTACAAAATGATAAGACACCCAGAACTGAACCCAGTACCAAAATATGTGGTACTGCTTCCTGTGATATTGGGTTCAGTTTTGGATGTCTTATTTTTAAAATGAGATTGACAAATTGAAATGAGAAGAGCAAAAAGGAAAGTAAGAGGTTTTGAGAACACAACGTATTAGGAATGATTGAAGGAGCTGGATATCTTCATGGTGGTGAATGGGAGACTGAGCGGCATACTTTCTCCCTTTAAATACCCCAAAAAATACTCCAGAGAAGAGAGACAGGCCTGTTATCTGCTGTCCCAGAGAGTATTACCAAGGACCTCATCACATGTAAAATTGTTTCCAATTCTACATATTTTAAAATTTGAGTTCCCACAGAGGCCATCACATGGTATGAGGACACTTTAGGAGGGACTCAATGTGGCTCTGTTTCTGCAATGCATGGAATTAGAGCCCTAAACTCATCATAATGCCCTGAATAAAGGAAACAATGCCCTGATCCATCCAATTTTCTGCAATATGTCCTCCAAAGCACTTTATCTACCAATTGGATTGATCTCCCTACACTACTCTCTAAAATCCCCCTGTTTAGATATATCTTACTTCTGTTCATAGTGAGTGTTTTAAAATTTTCAATCTACCATACCTGACCCTACCCACGGTGTTTTAAATCTTTTGTGTGTTACTGCTTATATGCTATTATAATATTTATATTATGTTTTATTTACTTGTTTGCTTTATTGTTTTACTGATGTATTGTTTTGGGATTGGCCTCATGTAAGCCACCCCGAATCCCTTTGGGGAGGTGGTGGTGGGGTATAAAGTGTTGTTGCTGTTGTTGTTGTTGTTATAAGAAGTTAAGTGTTACCTGACTCCAAACAGAGAAAAGCAAGATAAAGTGGGGAAAAGATGGTCAACAACACAATAAGGACATGGAATGACACATAAAGATGGGAGGGAATGGGGTAAGACCATTCCCTCCACTTTCCCCCTACAAATGGGATAAAGTCACAAGTCTAATGGTTTGACATTACAAGAGAGTACATTTTGACTGCACACTAAAAGAAATGTCTTGTCAGAAAGAGAGTTTTGGCAATGAGTCCAATTGCCTAGAGAAGTAGTGGGGTCTCTGTCTGGACATCTTAAAAATAAACTGATCAATTTTATGCTGGAGATGTGTTAGCTGGAGATTCTTCATTGAGCAACAAATCATAGCTAATATCCATGAAGCCCCTTCCTAACCTTTGAGACTATGTTTCTATGTATAAACACAACCCAATTTTAACTGTTCTTGGTCTCTTGGTTTTTAAGCCTGTTCATTGGTTTATTTGTTGTGGTGATTCAGGAAATTGCATTGGATAGGCTACATTCCAGGCATGGTTTAGAACCCAAAAAATAGGGAATCGAAAAATCTAATGGGGGGGGGGGATTTTTTTTATTAGTAATAGAAAGACTTACCAAAAAAATCCCAAAAAATTCTAAAATGTAACGTAATTACTAACGAAATTTGTTAGTAGTTCTAAAGTAGGCAAAGCAGGGAAACAGGACTGACACTGTTTTAAGCACAGGCAAATCAAGGGGCAACATTTCCCTTGGTTTCCTTGCAGGGAGATATAATGCATTAATATATTATTATTAATATTATTAAAGGACAGGGTTTCTTTGCAGGGACATATAATGCATTAATATATTATTATTAATATTATTAAATAAAATAGTTGCCAATGCCCACCTCTGGTGCAGGCCTTGCTAATCTGTAGAGTTCTCCTCACTCCAGCTTTTTCCCATTCAGTTTTACCATAGCAGTCCTTACCTCCGTTTGAACTCTATGGCTTTTCTTGATTCTGAACTCTTCCTTCTCCTCTCCGTGCTCTTTTCACTCCTGCTGCCCTTCTCTCAGCAGTTCTTATGTCCTTCTACTCTGTCCTTCTATCTAAAACCCCTTCCTGGGTGTTTAAATCGCTTTTTTCGTCAGTCCTCCAGCCCCTCTAGGAGTCCCGATCTGGATCTCTCTATGGTTTCCGGCTCCTTTTTCACTTCCTGGAGGAGGCCATTCACTCTAATTAGGCTCCAAGCATGGAAAGGCCCCGATTTGACTGTGAGTTATGTCTGCAAAGCTATTTTGGAGGGGGAAATTTTCCTGTTGGGTGGGCATCCAAAATAGTTACTAATCTAATGAAAATTTGGGCCCAGGGGGTGCGGAAAAGAAAGTCCACTTCCGGGATTGGCCCTGCGATGCGTATAAACTTGAAAGTCCCATACATACGAATCCCTTCCGATTTCTTTTCATTTTCATAACTTTTTCTCATGCCTACTACATTCACTCTAGTTTCTTAGATATGGTTATCATGATATTTTTTGGGGTGAGAGATGAAGACCAGTATATATGGCATATGCTTCATATCTCAAAACTAATGAGCACTACTGAGAGGCAAAGCTAAACTGAAGTCATACCTCTCAGCCAATCAAGTTAAGCCATTTCAGCTCAACAACTGAAAGATCTGGAAAGATCTGTCTCATTTCCATCATTTTTAGGGCATCAAACTTTCTGTGATCCTTTCTTTTCCTGTCTTTCAAAGATACCTAGGTTTAAGGCAAGGGCTTAAGAAACCAGCCTTTCTGGAATCCTTTCCCTTCTAGTGTCTGCCTCCTTCCCCACACTCCACATGTAGCCAAAATAAACTGAAAGCAGCTGTTTTTCAGCAGCCACTGTTCTGTTGTGGCAGAAAGAAAATGGCGGCGGAGCCCATGCTATTGTAGGCATCCAAACAGCCGAACCAGCCGAATATCATTTTTGAAAATTGATCCATGCACAATCCATGTGTGTGTGTGACATGTCTATATCATATTCTTCATTTCAATGAGATCACCTAATTTCCATGATAGGAAAAATTTCCCTGAGCAGGCGTAATGTGCCTTGCCTTGCCTACAGTAGACTGCAAATACAATTTGGCCCTATTTGAACCAACTTGATACTAACTTGTGAAGAGGATGACGGATGCATCCAAATTCTTTTCAAAACCTGTTCTCTTAAAATGTATACAAAGAATAGGTCAAATGTATTTTTCTCAGTAAATATGTGCATGTTTCCTTTTTATAGCTTCTGAAGTTGTAAACACACTTTTATTATGACCCTCCTATTGCACAAAGGGAGGTGAATGCCTTAGGTACCCAGTTATGGAAACTGCAAAAAAAGCAGCAAAATCAATTAGTTATTGATATTGTAAGGGAAGGGTTTTCTGTGTCAGGTCTGAAAATAACATGTTTGGTCTTTGGGGTCTATCTTGTTTGATTTGGAGTGGGTTAGTATTTGCTGCTCTGCCATAGGCAATACAGTGTCTTTGGTCAGCTCAGTTTATGATATTCATATGACCCATTCTATATGAAGTTTCATTTAATCTTAAAATAGAAATCTCAGATGTGTACATTTAGAATGTTAGAAACATCTCTCAGAAAAATTCTAGCAGTCTGTTTGCTCACCTCAGGTCAGTACAAATCCAAGAGGACTAGTATAGTGCAGGGATTAAAGGGTTGTATTTGACTGTGAGGAATCCAAGTTCAAAACAACCCTTGGTAGTGGAGTCTGCTGAGTAACTTTGGACACATAATCTTTTCTTTTCTGTTCTTTCAGCCTGGCCGATCCCGCAGGATTTATGTGAGGCAAAATGCTGCTTCATGTTCCTTAAACAAAGGGATAAGACAAAAATATCAAAGGTCAGTCATTTCCATTGGTCTTTGAAGGAAATTTAACTTTTAACATCTAAATCCCTACACACATTAATCATTAATCAAACAGTAATGTGAACTAGAATCTTTCTTAAATTGAATTTAAAGGTAGAATCTACTGTAAAATCCTGTCCCTAATCTATGTCATAAAGTTTTTACCTCTTTCTATCATAATCATTTTGTTTGTTTGTTTTTCCCTTTCAAATATGAACCTCTCCATTGAGAAACAATGCTTACTTTAGGCAAATCAATCATTAAAAAAACCTAAATCACAAATGGTAGGACAGGTTTTTACTCACATTGATTTGTTTGCTCAGATTAACCCACCCCTCTACCACCGCACCATTAATTATTTTATATGTTCAAATAATGTTTGCAACAAGTGAACATTCCTCCACTAAGTAGAGGTGGTGAACATTGGGGGGTTAAATAAATGGTTTCAACCTCTTGGATATTTTAGGTAACAATATGATCTTCCTACACTTCTAAACTAAGAAAATGACCTGGAATATGTAGCAGGAAAGTGAATCAAGTTTATATTTAGTTTAAAATGGCTACAAGACCCTTTTACAGCAAACTCTGCTTTCTTCCTGCTACTTCCCTCTCCAAATGCCGAGAGGCCATTAACATAAAGAGGAATGGCTTTGCTTTGCTTGCTAGTGCTGAAAATGAAATGGACTTTGAGAAGCTTCTGAGGTTTACAAAATACAAATGAAAAAGTATTGGGTAAGTTTCAACTCTTAAGTTTTTGTTGCACCTTAGATCTGAAGGACCCCTCAGTAAACCACTTGAGACCAGCCGTGATTAAATGCTTTATTTAGAATAAATGAGAAAAGGTAAAGAAATAAAAGTATTTGATTGTTGGAATTGTCAAAAAAGAATGGGGGTACTTACTTCCACCTGTGGTGGCTGTGCCCGAAGGCAGATAGATTTTGGAACGGGGTGCACAGAGAATTAGAAAAGCTACTCAAAAAGGATCTGGGAAGAAATCCAGAACTATTCTTGTTAGGAATTGTGGACCCCTCCTGGGACACTAAGGATAGGAGAACATTCATCTTGGCAGCTACGGCAGCCAAGTTGGTCTATGCTAAATACTGGAAGTCCCAGGAGGAGCCCACTATAGAAGAATGGCAGTTAAAGGTAATGGATATAGTCCAAATGGAAGCTTTGACGGAGGCCCTGAGAGAGGAGGAAAAAAAAGGAGAGGAGAGTAAAAAATGGGATTGGGCAGGGATGGTGGACTACTTTAAAAAAGAGAAGAATATAGAATTAAGGGTGAGGGGGCTCTAAACTAAAATGCTGAGGACTTCATTAGGTATAGTAAGTAGAGTTATAAATATAGGAGGAGGGTGTCCAACACGAGGCGAGGGGGTACTCCCCTACTTGGGAATTTACTACCACCCGGTAAAGCTCGGTCCGTCTTAACACTTGAGTTTGTTTCCCTTATAACCTAGGCTGCATCGGTCAAAAGGTTTTATCTACTGCGGAACCAAAGAATATGCAACCAACCGCAAAGTCAAGATGGACAATTCAATATTACCGTCAAACCTTCGGTTCACCTTCAGACTGTCACTAACTTTTATGCACCTCTGTTCACTATCTTCTCTCTCTTATTGGTTTCCATTTCCATTTCTTTTCTTTATACCCAGAGACATCAGTACTGGGGAAAGCACGCGGACTGTTTTGGAGGAAACCTCCCTTGGTTTTCTGCTGTTCTGACTTTCTTTTTAATTATTGTATAACTCTCAATAAAAACTTTTTCAAAAAAAGAAAAGAAATAAAAGTATAGTCCAATGATGCGCTCCGCATCCAGTATTGCAAAGCAATAGTCCAATAGAGTAAAAAGGTTCAATGAATAAGAAATAGTCTTGATGCGCCAATGGGCTAAAATCCAGGATAGTTCTTGGCAGTAAGGCTTGGCATTTACTGGAGTCCATGGACTTGAAGACCCAATGGCCCAGGCTGGAACTTGAGTACGATAATCTGAACGTTGGTGTGAGATCCCGAATGCCCACAGGAAGCTACTTAAATAGGATTTCTCCCCTGAAGACGCAAGCTGCATCAGAACTTCTTCTCAGACCCCCTCATTGAGCTTACCCCTCCTGGGCCTCTCGGCAAAGGCTGGAGTGTCAGCTCATTAGGGAATGCACCTGGTCTTGGAGGAGGCAATGGAGCTTTTCGGTACCAGTCCTCCTTATCGGCATGGGAAGAGCGAAGGCTGCGTTTGCCCTTGACAGATGGTTGACACAGAGGCTTCTGTAAAGATGTGTTCTCAGGCCTAGCTGGGATCTTGGAAACAACATGGCTTTGGTCTGGCTTGGCTATAGAACCAGGCTGGGGTCTGACAGTTTTTGGCATAAGGCACACACATGCCAGGTATGTCATAAGTATGAATTCGATAAATTTGATTTGAGTTATGAGGACTAATGATAATTTTGCACAGTCCTAACACACACACACACACACACACACACACAGAGAGAGAGAGAGAGAGAGAGAGAGAGAGAGAGAGAGAGATTAGGAAAATATGCATAAAATGCACAAAACTTTACATCTGCCTTTTAAAAGTGCAGCATGAATTAAATTTAAGATTGAATATTGAGAAACTCAAGCAAACAGAAACTGACAGATTATTGTACAGTTTATACTGCTTCAGCCAGTTTATTATCAGATTATGAAACTTTGTTATTTGTTCATAGATCCTTGTACAATTATACAAACACACATGTAAAAATGAAAAAGTGACTCCATATTTATGTTTCTTAGAGGTGATAAGCAAAACAGTGTAATGAACGCTGGATTTTCTTGAATAGACCTCTGTAAGGACGACGCACAAACAGCAGCTTGATCCTACAAGTTTATTCCAGGTATCATTGCCTGTGAAGCCAGATCTGCTTCACAGGAACCAACATAATTTATATACAAGACTCGCCCCCACCATCTGTCCATCATCCCAAAGACCCAACCCCCTAGCATGCAATGCTAAACCAAGGTTGCATCAGATCCCAAATGATTCAGCAATCCCAGCAGTCCATTGGGGCATGACCCCAGGGGTCACAGAGTTAATGTCATGAGCCCAATCGTCCAATGGCTGCTCAGTCATCTCTCCCTGAGTCAGCATAACACAAGGCAGTGCTTCCCATGTTGGTGTGGTGTGGCTCACAGCTCAAGGCTCTCTCTCTGCACTGCTCAAGCCTTCAAGGTCGCACCTGGCCGGGATTACCAGTATTGGAAGGGTCTAAGATTAGAGCACACTCAGCTCTAATTGACAGAACCTTACAAAATACCCTCTCCCTTCCCACCTGAGAGAAAGAGGATTTGAACATACCACTTAACTTATCACCTAAATCCTATTCTAACACCAACCACAAAAATCAAGACCTTGCTCCACAATCTACCCACTAGAACAAAGCCTTGCTGTCCATTTCTTAAATAAACCTGGAACTCCCCCACACTCAGACAACCAGGCACATCTCTACCAAACGCTCAGCTTGTTCAAGGCTAAATCCTATCTCTTCCTGCTCAAATCTAAAACAACTCCATCCCTTCACTGCCATGGCAAAAAGGGACCAACCTACAGAATCACACTTCCCATGCAACTATTTATCACTACAAATCCCAACAGTCTACTACACAGGAACAAATCAACTGTGCATCTGTCATCTGTCACCACACCATCAGGATTCCAAGCCCCATAACTCTCAAAATCCTCCACTGCCCAAAGCAGGAGGCCTCAGGGAAAAATCACACCACCATCTCTATCACACACCATCAGGCTTCTACAGCTCATAACTCCCAATAACCACCACTAACTGCCACCAGAATGCAAAGCAGAAACATCTGCATCCAAACATTCTTTCACAAAACCAAAACCTCTAATCTACCACATCCTCACCTGCGACACAGGACCAATTCAACTGTGCTTCGCAAGTACACAACAGAAACTCACTATCCTTACTGCTCTGGCAGAAGGCACTTGAGAAAACTGCAACTCTCTCCACTGCATGAGCAGGAGGTCTGCAATCCATAATCAGCAGGCAATACAAAGGCTACTAACTCCCCCGTAACCTAACTCCTCTTGGCATCCAGCCATAAAGTCCAAGGAAACCATAAATCACTCACATCTTCAAAAACCTCTGACACAGGGACAAAAAACACTACTACAAACAACCTTTAACTATACAACCAGCCACACAGGATCATTCAACTGTGTCAAGTACTCTTATAACAGAAATCTACTACCCTTGCCACCTAAGCAAAGGCCACATACCAATCTCCCATGCGACCAAACACACAATCCCAGCACTATATTACTCTGCACAAACTATAACTCTTCCTCACATGGGGGAAAACACCTAGGAAAACTACAACTCCCCACTCTGGCCTTCCTAACCAAAGCCTAGAAATTAACCATTCAACTAAGTAATACACACACACACACCTAAATCAACACAACAAACCCAGGAACAAATCATCTGGGTGGTCTAGCCAACCCCTCCTCTCAAGGAAGGCAACACAACCTTAAACCCTAATACTAAAATCTGTCCCTCCAAAGGAAAACTCCAACTCTTAAATGCAGGCATTTCCATCTGCGCATAATCAACACATTCACACCATAACTACCATAACTCAGAATTACCCTCCTCCTGGCCAATTCAACAGGAGGCAATACCACTACCAAATCCACTCCAAAACTATCCTCCACCAAACAACCTTCCTGCCGCAATTAACCTCATTGCAGATCCCCACAAGGCTGTACCTATTTCTCTAACTATAAAAAATGCCCAATGCCACAAGAATACACATTCTAAATCTCAATCTAACATCTCTAACAATGAATGCATGTCTAAACATTCCCCAATCTTATAAAAAAACACATGTAATCATAGCACCTACATAACAGTTAACTAATGCAATATTACCCCCATCAACATGAATTATTCTCTAAACATAACATTACAATCTCTACCTTTCCTGGGTCAATATGCCATAAAATCATTAAATCACAATGCTTAGGCCAATACATTTAAGTAATACCTCTTCCACATATTGAGACCATCTCAGCCTCAAACTCATTAAGGGCATTTTCTTTACATAACAAACTTTTTAACAATAACCATAACACAATCCAGTGACCCTTCTTTCCCAAAGTCAAAAGTAATATGCTGGTTACTGTACCACTGGCCCATAGTTCATCCTCAAGATTCAACAGTTCTCGAAGTTCAAGCCACTCCGATGATGTCACCCAGAGTTCAGTCATCAGAATCTTCTTTGGAGAAACATGTTCCAACATCCCCTGATTCCAACCACCCCCCGAGTGACCAAAACCCCTGGCCAAATTAGCCAGCACCAGCTCGGCAAGCCAATGCTCCAGTAACAGGGCACTCCTAACACTTTCCTTCAGGGGAACAGCCAACGGTCGCCACCCAGTCGCACCAGCCACCATGGATCTCGCCGACTGCTCACACTGGACCTCGCCAACTGCTCCGCCACTCCCGGCTGCCACCGGCTCCTTCAGAGGAATATCGGCTAGTTGACACTCAACTGGCACCTCAACTGAAGAGGCCACCTTCCATAGCTCTTCCTTCTCAGCCCACGCCAAAACAGCAACACTCTCCTCCGAAGTCTTGGATCCCAGCAACTCCTTTTCCTTCAAAGCATTATCAGCCTCCTCCACTTCAGCATGTTGCTTGGCTAACACAGCCGGCCCATCATTCTTGCATTCTAGTTCACCTCCCTCCGGGGCCTCCAGCTCACAAAGAGTCTTGCCACACTCCAGAGGTTGGCCTGCTTCTAGGGAGGAATCCCCTTGCCCATGCTCCATAGTAATGGGAACAAGCTTCACTTCCCTTCTCTCTTCAACACCTCCGGGCCACTTTTCAAACTTCTCCAGCCAAGAAGCCTTCCCCACACTTCTTCCTTTCTTGGCAGTTTCACTTTCCAAGCTGGGCAGCACTCCAATCTTATTTTTCGGCAGCTTAATCATCTCTGTAACTTTGCCAGACTGATCTTCCTCCAGCTCCGACCCGTCTTCACCATCAGCGATAGGGACTTCCAAACTCCCAGTCAGTTGATTTTCCAACACCACTGGCAGCTTCCCCTCAACTTCTGCAAGATAGTCATTGCCAGGGAGCTTCTTCTCTGCAGCAACTTCCACTCTTTCAAGGGACTGCAAAATCACTCCCCACGCCAACAAACTTCCCAAGGCCTTTGTAGTTAAGACAGTTTCGCTTTCTCCTTTACTGCAGGCCGGGACATCAAAGGGAACACATTCCTCTGTTGCTTCTCCCTCAGGAAGCTCAGTTTCCAAGACAACCAAAGCAGACTGGGCCTCTCCCTCCAGGGCAAAGGTGTCTTCTTCGCTCACAGTAAAATAAACCTCTGTCTCCTGGGCCGACAGCAAACTAGGTGACGAATTCTCCAGCCGCACTGTGCACTCGCCAACCTCCTCCAGAGCATATTCATACTGGCCTTCTTCTTCTCCCTCTGTGTCTTCCCTCGGAAGCACAGCCTTCAGGCGGCGAGCCTGATCGATGCACCTTTGCAATCTAGGATCCGGTTGCCACCCGTTCCATATCTCCTCGCTCCAAGGCACATACTCACGAGAAGCCTGAGGCATGCTCTTACTCGCCTTGGTGGATCTATTCCTCCTGCGCTTCTGAGCCTTGCGACTCCTGGCTCCTGAGTGCTTCTGTGCACCCCCATCTCCTTCAGCAACAGTGGCCTCCCAATCGCATGGAGCATCACTGGCCTCCCTGGATGGACTCTGTGCAGCACTTCTAGCCCAGGTGCATATCTCCTCAAAACGCTCATAGATCCGTTCTGCCAAAGCTTCACTTTCTCGGACCGCCTCATCTCTGGTCCCTATGGGAAACTGAGCTCTCTCCTGCCCAATCTCTTCTGCCAGGTCCCCCAGACCATCCCTGGCACGCACCAGGCTCTGTGGCTCCTATGCTCCACCGCCTGGTAAGCGCTCCTGCGCATCTCCTGTTCCTCCACCAGACGAGCACTCCTGTGCTCCACCGCCTGGTAAGCGCTCCTGCCAGGTTCCTCCACCAGACACTCTTGTGCTCCACCGCCTGGCAAGCGCTCCTGCGCTTCTCCGGTTCTTTGGGCGCATCTTCCTCCTTCTTCTCACAAGAAGGGGCGCCCTCCAACGATTCCTCCATCACCCAATGAGGGAACAAGCCTTGCAGGATCCTTCTAGCCTGCTGCTGCTCTACCTCACTTGGGGCCCACGAATCGTCCTCCTCCTCCTCATCCGAGTCACTGTCCCAGAACTCCTCAGGACTCACCCATTCCACCTCCATCATGGGTCTGGACTTTGAGGATGGCATCTCTCTGGATAAGCCCTCGATAGATTTCTCCATGATAGGCTTTTTGATGAGATCTGGCTTTCTGTAATGAACGCTGGATTTTCTTGAATAGACCTCTGTAAGGACGACGCACAAACAGCAGCTTGATCCTAAAAGATTTATTCCAGGTATCATTGCCTGTGAAGCCAGATCTGCTTCACAGGAACCAAAAGCAGCTTATATACAAGACACGCCCCCAACAACTGTCCATCATCCCAAAGACCCAACCCCCCTAGCATGCAATGCTTAGCAAAGGTTGCATCAGATCTAAATGATTCAGCAATCCCAGCAGTCCATTGGGGCATGACCCCAGGGGTCACAGAGCTAGTGTCATGAGTCCAATTGTCCAATGGATATTCAGTCATATCTCCCTGAGTTAGCATAACACAAGGCAGTGCTTCCCATGTTGGTGTGGTGTGGCTCACAGCTCAAGGCTCTCTTTCTGCACTGCTCAAGCCTTCAAGGTCGCACCTGGCCGGGATTACCAGTATTGGAAGGGTCTAAGATTAGAGCACACTCTGCTCTAATTGACAGAACCTTACAAAAATACCCCTATGCATATGGGATATATTGAGCGTGATGATCACATCATGATATGAATAAACATAACAGTTTAAATAATGTACCAGTAAGTCCTTCTTGCGGATCACCCTGAAAATTGGGGGGGGGGGGCCTTGAACCCCCCCCTACATACCTGCCTCCACTCTGCTTGCACACCAAAAACAATGTTTTATGTGTAATGTGCTACCTCAAAGTGTAGTGGAGTCTCCTTCTCTGAAGAGATTTCAACAGGCTTAATGGCTGGTTGTTGGAATGGTTGGTCCCTATGAGCTCTTCCATCCTTGTGATTCTGTGGTTTGATATGTTCCTCCAAGTCAATTTCATGGCTGGCAGTGGAATACCTGCCAGAGCTATTCTTATCCCTGGTTAACTCTCCTTCTTTCAGAGAATTTGAAGGATGATGGCATTGGTGTGTATTCAGAAACCTAAAAGATGGTGTGGGAACAGAGTATTTTGGTTGTTACATAGCTGGTAGAGAATTCTGACCTCCACAACAACCACAAAATAGAGTATTGTTTAGGTGGAAATTGGTCTTACATCTTTGTAAATCTTTAACAAAATGGCAGCCAGACACATGGACACATGCATTCATCTATTTGCTCCATGCTCCCATAATCCATAAAAACAAAATGTTTATCATGTCAGAGAGAAGAGACAGATAATAATATGAAAAATATGGGTGAAAATTGCAGGATTTGTCATAGTAACTGAAATACATTTCTAGTTTCTTATTTAAAAACAAGAGGGCTGATTAAGGAGAGAAACACAATACAAGATTGATTATCTCACTTTGAATTTCTCGGATAATTCCTATCAAGCTCTAATGATTTTGGGTGTAGAAGCATGGGTTGGAAATGCAATAATGATGCAGTAAAGATAAAAGCAATCAAAGGGTAAGTTACCAATTAGGAACCTCTATTCATGGCTGTCTGGAGAATTGCAGAGGTTTGAAGGGTATATGTGTCAGTGTCTGCAATAGTATGCTTCTTTTGTTTGAAAAAAACATATCTTGTAATCTAATTCCAGAATTTACCACAGCAACACTGGAAGAGAATATCTTGCAAAATGTTTACCTACTATTGCTCACAAGTGTATCTAGTTTCACATAGAGATCTCAACAAATGCCTGGGCTTCCCCAAGGTTTTTCTGAAATGCATGTAATGAGAAATGTCAGCATACACATAGAGTAATCTGCACCATAAAATATTGATATAAATATTCACTCCATTTCACCCTTACATGTGCAAATGAACATTTCTCCATTTTCTCTCCATGGCATGAGAAAATGATTATTTTTGCATAATTATCACCAAGAATCCATCCATCCAGAAATCATTCAGGAAATTATTCTATTGATCAATATACTTGGCTATTTCTGTATATTCCATATTTTCTAACTATAATATATATTCGAAATATCGAAATATATTGTTTCCCAATTAAAAAACAGCACAATGCAATTTAATTTCAGTAATTATTGTTTTTCACATGGTTCAGTTACATCTTATATTTTTGTGAAAGAGGATTCAAGTTTCCTGCATTGCTAACAGTGCTATTCACCTTGGAGATGTGTAGACAGTATTAGAGTGCATATTCCTTTTCTTCTTCTTTAAAAAAAAGTAGTTTGAGCTATGTTTAACCTGGGGAATCAAGAAGTAATTACTAAGGGATGAACATACAACACATAAATAAAAGATAAGGACCAAGCGTCTTTGATTTATGACAAAATATAAATAATTTGTTGATTTTGGGGATCTTCTTTAACCTTTACTTTATCACATTAAGTCATATGGGAAATCAGGGATATCAACAACATACCAGGATGGTGATCACTGCTATTGTGCATCTCAATTCATATTGCAACTACAACACTTTGCTGATCTATTGTTACATGACTGTATTTTCAGTTTGCAGCATAATTCTGCACTCCCAAGTTCAACTGTTCTGGATTTCAATATGATTTGTTAAAAGCAACTTTACACCTTTGAAAAAAAATAAAGCTACAAATTATACTGCAGAGGAGTAAGGAAGAGTGAGAGGAGAGGACAATGTTTTCCCCTGACATCATTTCAGTGCCAGCATGCTGGCACATACATGAATCAATCTTATCTCGCAAAGTGAGTGATGAGACTGGTGTGGTGATGTGATCTGGGTTTATGGATGGTTTTTCCATCTATGGCTGGGAGTGGGTTTATTACCAGATCAGGAATGGGGCACGCAAGGTGTTGTGTGATACAAAAATCACCACCAAACTTGATGGTCCTGTGTGATGAATTGCCTATGTTTTGGAGCCCAGGAGAAAAAGCCCTTTTTGGTGGGTTGGCCATTTAATGGTCTCTTTGAATGAACTGCCATTTTAAGGTTAGGTTTCCCAGGTTAGGCTGAGTGGAGACAGCCTAGGAAAAGGGAATTAGAACCTTAGAGAGCCAGTGGGCAGTTAGGCCAGGCACCAGGGGTAAAATGTCATTTGGAATTTCGAAAACTGACAGTTGGAGCAGTTAGGCACTTAGGGAGGCCACGGAACTCTGAAGAGAGTTGATGGTTGGTCTCTGACAGAGAAGGTCAAAGTGAGAGATATCCTCCTGAGAGAGTTAGCAGCTTTGTGCTGGGTTTTTAGGATGCTGTGAGGAATCAGAGTCAGGTAGTTGTAGTCAGCAGATAATAGCACAGTATTATCTGGGGTGCTACGTTGAATGTAACTTGTTTAAGTTTGTGCAAGTTTTGAAGTAACCACACGCTCCAACGTTTCATTGTAACCAATACGCTCCTGTGCCTGTGAATCTCTCACAAGTTGTTTAAATAAACTTTGTTCATCTTGTTCATCCAGTCCTGCCTCCCGGTGTCGAAATCCTCCCTGGGTTAAATGGTGGCAGCGTGAAAGAAGAGAAACCTCTTCAGTTTTTAAAGCACAAAAGTTCCCTGATACTTTGCCCAGCCTAGGAAATAAGGCAAGCCCTCACCACAATCTTTGGTGCCCAGCCACAGTGTAAAAACAGCCTTTCCCCACCATATCCTGCTTCAATACCAGTTTGTCACCTTTGTGTGATACAATTCTTAGAAAATTCCTGCCATGTATTGTTGTAACAGGGGAAGATATGCTTTGAAGAACTTTATTAGTTCTTTAAACCATTTGAAAATGGGCTGCAGAACCAGTTAGAAGAATGATAAAATAAACATTTATTTATTTATTTATTAACTTCGTAGGCCACTTTACAGGCTCATTACATTAAATAAAACACATACATCAAAGCAGTTAAAACATCACAGGCCCTCAATCTAATAAAATAAAAATAAACATCATCATCAGACCTGCACAGTATTCTCATTTTCTCTAGCAGCAAAGCCGATTCTGCAATTTATTTATTTTTAATGCATGTGGGAGCAACAGCTTTCCTTTGCAAACTGTAGAGAGAGAGAGAGTACCAATTCATTTTTCATGGAACAAGAAACCCATGTTTTACAACTGTTATCTGTCACCCTCATAAATTATTGGTGTCTTGGTAGTGAAAGGAACCTTCCTCCCCATCAGTTTAATTTCATTAAAGGCAAATCTCTGTATCGGTGTAGAAAGGAATAGTCGCATGTTATTAGTAAAGAAATGATATCTGTTGATTTCTGCAAAAGCTACATGAAGCGCCAAGAGTTGACATGCAGGATGTTAATCTCATTAATGTTTCACATAAAGCTCGGAGTAGGACAGATATGTTTGTATATGCCTCGTCACTTGGCAACAATAACATTTATCACTTTTATGTGAGACTGGAGATACACAGTAGTTTCCAAGAGTATCAAAGGTAGTTAGAAAGAGTTAAAAGCCTAGCTCCCTATGGTTTTCTAACAAAGTAATTTTCTTTAATGGTGCAATGACAATTTTCGGATTGATAATGATGTTTCCACTCTTTTCCATATGAAACAAGGATTATCACTCCTCTTCTACCAGCAGACAAGAGTTCCCTGTGTCTTGCAGCCTTGTCTTCTGGCATCATCCCCTGGACTTTAATAACTACAGATCAGTATCTAACCTTCCTTTCTGGAACAAGGTGATTGAAAAGGCAGTTTTTCTCCACCTCAAGGCAATCTTGCATGTCACATATTTCCTTGACTCATTTCAAACTGGCTTTAGAGCAAGATACTGAGTTGAGACTGCTATTGTTGCCTTAGTGGATGATCTCTGTCATAACACTGTTGGTGCTTCTAGATTGCTCAGTGTCCTTATGGAACACCTGGGAAACTTGGGTATCAGAGGTAATGTGTTGCAGTGGTTCTAATTAGTATATATTTTATGCAAGTTCCAGATGGTGGTGCTTGGGGATAACTGTGGCCACCACTCTCATTTTTTTAAAAAAATATTCATTTTTCATTTGTATTTATGATGTGACTGTTCTCTGTAGATGTCCAATTTACAAATGATATTGTTGGTTCTTGCATGGTGAACATTAATCTAAAAACCTTTCCTAAGATGTTCCACAAATGATGATGATTATACTTGTTATTGCTATATTATTATTATTATTTCCTTTCTGGAAATGTTTGAGAAAATTATTTTAATTATAACTTGTGATAATCAAGAATGCTTTAGTAGGAGCTGCCTATCAGTCTGAATATTAGGGAGCTATTGCCAAAAGAGAAGCAGGATTTTGTCCCTTAAGACAGTGGTTCTCAACCTGTGAGTCCCCAGATGTTTTGGCCTTCAACTCCCAGAAATCCTAACAGCTGGTAAACTGGCTGGGATTTCTGGGAGTTGTAGGCCAAAACATCTGGGCACCCACAAGTTGAGAACCACTGCCTTAAGAGAAAAATAACATCAGTTCACATTGTAGTGTGATTCATCTTGGGGAGGACCTACATCCCAAGAGGAAGACACATCAAGCCAACCCTTGTTGGCATCACCTTCCATCTAGAAACCAATGTTTTCACTGTGAAAGAACATGCAGATCAAGAATAGGTCTCTACAGTGATCTACAGACCCAGAGCCAAGACCCTACACTTGGAAGGCAATCATACTCAGCTGTGAGTGAGTCTATGATGATAACATCAAGGTTATAAAGCATGTGTATTTGTATACAGTATGTCAAGGGTTCATTGTAAGATGTTCAAGTAACAGGTCATGTGAGTATCTCTGGAGAGTCCTTACTACTTCTATTCAGAGTAAACTATGTTGAACTGTTGTGTTGAGAGTATCCCGAAGCCCTTGAGCTATCTGCTATTCTGTATTACTTCTCATGTTGTCTGAAAAATTTGTGGGATCATACCTGCTTTTCCAACATATCAGATAATCAGCAGACTTCAGGAGTGGAAAAACTGTTATTTGGCTCTTAACAGTGTGCAAACATTAATCCCAGAGGAAATTACTAGAAGATGTGTTTCCTGGCAGAAATTTTGTATGCATTAAGAAGAGCAAATAAACGTGCATGTATGGCCCCAGCCTCTCCAAGCCAGGTAAATCTAGATAAACATTTTCATTTAAATAATGGGATAGGAATGAAATCTGTATTGCTTTTACCTTTCCTCCCATATTTTATCTCACACAGCTCCAGATGCCCTACTCCTTTATAACATGTCAGAGAATATTGTGTGATGAGTCCAGAACAGCACTCATTGAAGTCCCACAGCATCTGGAGAAAACTTGCCAGGGGTGGATGTGTGTGAGAGAGAGGTACAACTATGAGAAATCTTTTCCTGCTCTCCTCCAGCATGAGTGGTACTTCATTGGGTAGCATATTATTTTCAAGCCCCTTATTTTCACAGGCATCTCTGAATCCCAAAGTCTTGTTATGCTGCATTGGACGTCAGAACAGACATATGTTTTAAATGTAATTACACATATACACACACATGTGGGTTTTGTTTTGCTGTCTGTGACACTGTTCAGAATGTTTTACCTCACTTTCTGTCCCTGTGAAAAATGGATGGGGGGGGGGGGGGGATGGCGATAAAGCACATTTTCCCCATGATAAGTCTTTCAGGAGTAAGTATCACTTCCAAGGGGTAGATTTCTCTCACTTCCTGTTGCCTCACCCCCATTCTTAACTCGGAGTCATTTGTAAATCAGATGTTTGTAACTTGGGGACTGCCTGTAATGTGGGTGAGCACATCATCTTGAACCAGTTTCCATCTAAAATATGCAAGCTATCAAAAGGTTTGAAGAATTGTGTAACATTTGAGAGCTGTGTTTCCTTTTCTAGGAAACTTTCCACACAGCCCTATATCCCAGAATATCAAAGCAAAAAATCCCATAGTGTCTGCTTTGAATTGGGTTATCTGAGTCCACACTCAGATAATGTGGGATTTTCTGCATTGATATTCTGGAATATAAAGTTGTGTGGAAGGGTCCAAAGCGTATCAATTACATGAACAACTATACATTTGGCAAATCAACTTTTTAAAAAACATCAAGACGTTTTTTGTTCAATCCACCCTCCACCACAGCATGGGACCCACCTGTTGTATGAAATTGAATTGTGTGAAGCAAATTGTATTCACTTAATCCCAGCACAACAGGTGTTCATTTTCCTGTGTTTATGTGAGAATTTTCAGTCTCAGTGATTAACAAAAGGTACCTTACAATTCTTTGTGTGTGTGTGTGTGTGCGTGTGTATTATATATATATGTGTGTGTATGTGTGTATGTGTGTGTGTGTGTGTGTGTGTGTGTGTATATATATATATATATATATATATATATATATATATATAGCCTGACAGTGTTCCATGAAAATCTCTCAAAGAAGTTTGCTAAGTGAAGCATCAGAAATCTCACAGCATGGCTAATGTTTGCACTTCTCCAGACTTCACAAAATACTTACCACAGGGAATTGAAAATGAATGATTACATCACAAACAATTTAATCTATTCTTTTTCTCCAATCCCTTGGTTCTTAGACTCTTAAATATTTCTCTTTTTTTTGAAAAGATTTTTATTTTTGAAAAAAAAGAGAGTATTTTCAGGGAAAGAGGGGAAACAATAGTCATATAAAGAAAAGTAGGAAAATGTAGGAAAAAAGAAAAAAAAGAATTTTTTTAAAGTAATGTAACTTCTATTCCAAACTCTTAAATATTTCTGAATTGAACTGGAAAGAATATTTTCAGGCCAACCTTTCCTCTAAATTATATATAATTCTTTATTAGAAAAGAGTCAGCTTCAATATATTCAAGTAAGCTTCCTGGACTTATCAAATCAAAATAGGGGGAAAGATAAATGGATTAGATCTACTGTAATGTTGATGTAGTGATCTCCTGTGCCCTGTGTACTTATTCAGTCTAAAGAGAAGGAAGCAGAATCTGCACAAATGCTATCATAATATACATGTGGTTCAATTCACCATACTCACTTTTTTAAAAAAAATATCTTTCATAGATTTCATTTTCTTTTCTTGTTTTCTTTCTTATAGCCTATCTCTCTTTCTTTTTCCTGCTCTCCTTCTTGTCTCAGTCCATGCTGACTGGGTGCCTGATCTGGCTTTCTGCACCTCCCATTTCTAATAAAAAGTATTTTTTTTCTTTGTGAAGACTTGGAAAAGTTGCAGTCATTCACACTACTGGGAATTTGCCACAACTGGATTTCAACTGCATAGATTCCTTTTAATACTGTAAACATCAATGTTGATGAAGAAGCACTCCTATTACCCCCACCCAGTTGGGGCTGTGGAGAATTTATGTCCTGCAAACTTGTAGGACTACAGGTTCCCTAGCCCTGCAACAGAACATTTAGTGCTGTTGATATCACTTAACCAACATAGATTATATTGTTGCGACTGCATGGTGACTGGCACTGTGTGAAGGAGCTATTTGATGGCCTGTATGTGTAGATTTACAGTGATCCACTATTCCAGGGTTGATCCATCATAGTGTATGCACTGGGATGGGCATGACAGGTACCCTGTCCCTGGCTGCTACAGAGACAAAATGAAGTCCTCCTGACCACCCAGTTGATGCAGAACACAGTTCAGCATCATTGGATAGTCAATGTCACCCTTACAATCCTCCATGTTACAGAAGACTCCAGGTATGGCATGGGTCTTACTAGTTGGCTAGGGTGATGGGAAGACAATGGAGAAGGGGAGTGGGAGAGGTGGAATTGCTCCTTTTCATCCCTTCCTCCATTGGCCTGCTACCTGACTGATGTCACTGCAGGTGACAACTAACCTGTAGAACCCATGTCGTAGCCAGAGACCATGACATGGGAGGGGACAGTAAGTGCCATCCCATGTTCCTGGGCTTCCTGATTCTGGGAAACTTGGGATGGCTGTGAAACAGGTACAATTGGTTCAATTTTGGAACATGGACCCAAACCAGGGGATCATCTGTATTGTAGATCAGGGTTCAAACTGTTCCTCAATTGCATTATCAATATCAGCTCCATGAAGTGTTTGGCCACCACAGAACTGATCTAGGCCCATTCAGAATGTGCCCTATGAATAGTGGCTGGAATTTAAGCAGCCTGTCATGATGTGCCAAGGTATGTGTAGGCATGTGATACTTAAGATCATTCTGCCCCTACAAAATCCCTTTTGTTTCAAACTGTGCAGTATGAGTCTAGATAGTATATTTAGTGCTGGGGCAGAATTTTCTTCTGTTCACTTTTGTATTTTTGCTTTGTTTTTTTACCTTTGTCATACTGTATCTTTGGGACCCAAACAATAGCCTAAGGATAGTGTACACCTTGGCACCCCTTTATGATGAAGAGTGAAACTCTCAAATGAACTCTTTAGGTAGTGGTTCTCAACCTTCCTAATGCCGCGACCCCTAAATACAGTTCCTCGTGTCGTGGTGACCCCCAACCATAAAATTATTTTTGTTGTTAATTCATAACTGTCATGTTGCTACTGTCTCTTTTAAATGGTCTTTTAACTTATGGTGATGATTTAGTTAATATTTATCAGTCTTTATTATTATTGTTGTTGGCATCTAATGGTTACTAGTTATAAGCCTTCCTGTCCCTCTCTGGGGGTGAGACGGATGGGATATAAATGTCTAAAATAAATAAATAAATAAATAAATACTGTTATTAAAGCAGGTTTGGTACATTTCCGAGCATAAAAAGTACAGTCAGAGAGTGATGCTACATACGTGTTAGCTCTGAAAAGTGGGTTTTGGTGCCAAGAATCAGGCAGGCACTTGTAATGGAAGACTAACACTGTGATTTAATGCTCTCTAATACACCCTGTGCCCGAGTTGTAGATAACATTAGGCTAGATGGGTGAATGCAGTACAGTTTGAGCTATGGAAAAGTTAATGCGAATGGAAACACCACTGCGCATGGCAAAGAGTCTGTCCTTCTCCGCTGCTGGCACGGAGCCTGGAAAGAATGTTTCAATCAGGGAACAGAGAGACTCAGCATTGATAACTGCACTGTGTGAAAGAAATAACTTATAGATGGCTATTGTTCTCATTCTTAGGTATGACAAAGATGTGATGCTAATGAAAATGCACTGTTTATTGGATTAATGAAATGTCATGTAAGCAACAGTAATCACCAGCCAATTATGATTGTTTTATCCATGAAGAAGGGGTGGGCTTGACTGGAATGACTCCATTGGGGTATAAATGTCTTTGTATGAGATGTGACGGGGTTCCTTTGCCCCGATTTGCAGCTGTGTTCTGCAGCAAAGGCCCACCAGCTGGTGCCAGAAATAAATTTCTTTTTGATTTTCACCTACTTCACAGTTGTCGTGTGTTCTCCCTCATCCTAGAACCCGCGCGTACAAGCAGCTTTGGTAAAGTTAAATTGGTACTTGGAGTTCCATAACTCCTTGTCTGCTTCATTATGAATCATAATGTAAATCTCTGCTATGCAGGATGTATTTTCATTGTTATAAACTGAACATAATTAAATTATAGTGATTAATCACAAAAGCAATATGTTTGGGGGAGTATGGACAACTGAGGATGGGATTTGCAGTACTTTCAAAAGATTCAGCTCAGACTTCTACAGACCACAAATGACAGACCTGGACCAAACTTGTCACACAGAATGGCCACGACAAACAGAAAATACTGGAAGGGTTACGGAGGAATTCCCAGGGATTTAGGGGAGATGTAGTTCACTTAGATCCAGAGAGCACTGTGAACCCAAACCACTATGGATCTGGACCAAACTTGGCACAAATACTCAATATGCCCAAATTTGAACACTGGTGGAGTTTGGGAGAAATAGACCTTGACAGTTGGGAGTTGTAGTGCTTGGATTGATAGTTCACCTACAATCAGAGCATTCTGAATTCCACCAATGATTAAATTGAACCAAACTTGGCACACAGAACTCCCATGACCAACAGAAAATACTGGAAGTGTTTTTATTTTTTGCTCCTTCAGCCACACCAAGAGATGTTGATGATGGTGATGGTGATGATGATGATTTGAAACAAAACAAGGTGAGTCCACAGCAAACAAGATCACTCTGCTGGCTGTTGTATTGGATCACACGTTGGACGCTTGTTAATGATGGTCCAGGACTGTGTGATGTATCGGCAAATAATGTGTGCAGATGCCAGTAAGGTGGCCTTTTGCAGCTGACCGATGATAATTTTGTCAGCACTGATTGTGTTTAACTGCAGGCCAAGATCTTTAGGCACTGCACCCAGTGTGCCGATCACCACTGGGACCACCTTGACTAGCTTATACCAGAGTCTTTGCAGTTCGATCTTTGGATCCTCATATTGTGTCAGCTTTTCCAGTTGTTTCTCTTAAATCCTGCTGTCACCTGGATTGCAACATCAACAATTCATACTTTCTTTTTTAACACCATCGTGAGGTCAGGAGTGATGTGCTCCAAAACTACTTTCTTCTTCTTCTTCTTCTTCTTCTTGTTCTTATTCTTATTCTTATTATTATTATACAACTCAGTTGGAAGGAAACCCCAAAGGCCATTAAATCGAACCCCCAAATTTTCTGCCAGGCAGGAAAATAGAATTACTATTTTATTATTATACATCATCATCATCATGTCATATTATTATTATTATTAGACTAATGCAGTTGGAAGGGAACCCCAAAGGCTATCTAGTCCGGCCCTCTTCTTTCTGCTAAGCAGGAAGATAGAAATACTATTATATTATTATACATTATTATTATTATTATTATTGTAAGACTCAGCCAATTGTAAGGGAACCCTGAAGGCCATCCAGTCTAGTCTCCTTCTTTCTGCCAGACAGGGAGATACAATTACTGCAGGAGCAACAGCAATAATGATAATAATAACAGTAAGTAAAGCTTATAACAGGCTCTCCCATCTTTTCTGCTCCAAATAATAATAACAATAATAATAATAGACACTTGGGCCATGTGATCAAATACAACAGCCAGCATAGTGATCTTGATTGCTGTGTACTAATCTGGTTGTGTTTAAAATAATAAGTAAAGCTTATGGCAGGTTCTCCCATCCTTTCTGCCCCATATATTATTATTATTATTATTATTAACAACAACAACAGTCAAGCTTATGGCAGGTTCTCCCATCCTTTCCACCCCTAATAATAATAATAATAATAATAAAAACAACAACTGTAAGTCAAGCTTCTGGCAGATCCCCTCATCCTTTCTGCCCCATATAATAATATTAATGCTACTACTAATTATAGTAGTCTCCTGGGTTCACTGGATGGGTTTGGTGGGCATTGACTGTGAATTTTAGAGTTGTAGTTCACTTATATCCAGAGAGAACTGTTGACTCAAACAATGAGGGATCTGCACCAAATTTGTTATAAATACCTGATACCCTGAAATCTGAGAACTGGTGGGGGTCAGGAAGCTCTTGGAATCAGAGGAGAAGAGAGCCGTGCTGCTACTGCTCTCTTTCCTGTGGGTGAAGAAAGAGGGCAGGCGAGGAAGAGGAGGTCGGAAGGGAGGGAGGGGAAGGGAGGAAGGTAGTGAAAAGAAGGAAGAGACAGGAAGATCCTGCGGGGGCACTTCCACAGTGCCCCAGATTTTCAAGTGCTGAGGGGCCAGAGGAGGAGGAAGAAGAGCATGAATTGGATTAATCATTGTTTTGTGTGGCTCTTTTGACTTGAGGCTCCAGTCAGCCATTCCGGGGGAGGAGGGGCCAAAGGAGGAGGCGGCAACCCCTCAGAAATGGCTGAACGACCCCCATCAGGGTTGCAACACTCAGGTTGAGAAACGCTGCTTTAGGTCCTATGATTGGGGGGGGGGGGTATATGTGTGAAGGAAACTCCCCTTGGGGCTAACTTGGGAGATTCTACTCTCTTATAAAGTTTTGTGACTTAGGAGGATGTGCCCTGGATTGACCTTCCAATCTGTATCTGTATACCTTTATAAAGCGGAATGTTTGTATGTATGTGTGCGGAGGGGGGGAGGGCGGGAGGGCGGAAGGGCGGATATGTGGCAGCCACTTTTACAGGCCACAGCGACCAGCGCGGGTGATGGACCTGCACCAAACTTGGTACACATAGCCCCCCTAACCCCCTTTACGTCCTGGTGCGGTTCGGGGGACATGACCCACGGATTATGGGATTTGTAGTACTTTCAAACACTTTGGTTCCCACAGATCACTGAGGCCACCAAAAAGGACCAATACAGACCACACTTAGCACACACAGCCCCCATGACCCACTCTACATCCTGGTGCAGTTTGGAGGAGGGTGGATCATGGATGATGGGACTTGAAGTACCTCTACTCACTTCCCAAGTCCGCTGCAACCCTCATCCAATCACTGATCGAGACCAAACTTCGCATACATAACCCCTATGACTGCCTTCACGTCCTGGGGAGGTTTGGGGGAGGACTGACAATGGATGATGGGATTTGTAGTACTTTCACACCCCTCTGTTCCCACAGACCACTGTGGCCCCCAACAAACACTGATAAAGACCACACTTGGCACACAGAGCCCCAGTGACCCACTCTACATACTACTGAAGTTTGGAGGGGGACAGAACATGGATGATGGGACTTGCAGTACCTTCCCTCACTTTCCAAGACTGCTACAAACCTAATCCTATGACTGATCAACACAAAACTTGCCACACAGAGCCCTCATGACCCACTCTACATCCTGGTGCAGTTTGGAGGAGGGTGGACCACGGATGATGGGACTTGAAATATCTTCATTCACTTCCTAAAAACAATTCAACCCTCATCCATTCACCAATACAGACCAAACTTAGCACACAGAGCCCCCCATGACCAAATCTACATCCTACTACACTTTGGGGGAGGATGGACCAGAGATGATTGGACTTCCACTACCTTTGCCCTCCTTTCTGCTAGAGATTCCTGTGTACAACTAGTGGGCCACTGTGTGACACAGAATGTTGGACTAGATGGGCTGAGGCCTGATTCAGCATGGCTCTTCTTATGTTCTTATGTTCTTCAGTAATTTCATGATACCACTGCAACTCCCAATAATGATGGATCAAGACCAAACTTGGCACACAGAGCCCCCATGACCCACTCTACATCTTGCTGCACTTCTCAAATGACCCGGGCACCGCCGAGTCCCCAAGCTAGTAAATAATACATTTGGACAAACATCACATAGTTTGGGATTATCCTTGTGATCAGATATTATTAACAAAGGAGGTTGTTCAGAAGTTGATACACAGCCTCAGGTAGACCTGCATCACTTTGCTCTCCCTATTTCTTTGCTCATCCTGAAAAACAAATCACTTAAATAGGCCATTGTTAAATAAAGTGGACTGGTTTCATTATTTCATAGTTAGTCATCAATAGCTACCATCTTGCCTGCTATTTTCTCTGGGTCCAAATTAGAGTTGCAGGAAAATGTCATTCCAAGAGATAAAACAAAAAAGATCTTTGCTCATCTTCATTAAACTTGTTTTACTTTTCTTATGTTTCTCCTTAGGTCTGTCCCAAGAGTGATGACAGATACATATATAGACATACATACAGACAAGACACTTATATTGCAAACAATGTAATTTGCTACATTGCTTTAGGCAAAAATCAGAGACAACTCTTATTTCAAGGGGATAGATAGCTAATATCAATATCAAGTGAAATATCTATGTTACTGATTCCCTGTGTTCTCTTTTGATGAATTCCTCTCTCACTTCAAAAGATTGTGTAAAGAAAGACTAATTTCCTTTGGGAAATGCAGGTATTAATACTTACAGAATCAGCAAAATAATAAATTTCACCTGCCAACTTTTTTCAAAAGAGACCCCCAAAAAAAAACCAGTTATAATCTTTTTTGTAAGTTATTGATTCTTTTCCCTGGTCTTCCCCCTTCTAAACTTCAACTATTAATACTTCTGTTTCTTAAATTAGAAAAAAAGGTGAAATCATCTTGGATGTAGGCAGCTAGTCTGGCTACAATGTAGTCTATAATGGATTATGGTTGTATTATTATTGAAGGTCAAGCCGGAATTTTGCTTTACCCAGTCGGCTTCTAAAATATTGAAGATTGGAATTATTTTCCCATCTCAGAAGTTCAAGAACAGCACATAAAGACCAGAGAATACTCTGGTCTCATTAATTAATCAAGTCATGCCACAGCCGATCTTGTTAATCCATCCTTGGAGGAAACTCAAATGATGTTTCAATTCTCGATGCAAGAATAGACAGAGGAGTGAATGGTGATAATGGTATACAATTACAGAGATGGGCAGCATTGGTGCCATGAGAAATTATACTAATTCAAATTCTTCTCCCTCTAGCTATCAAAGTTCAAAGTTGTGTGTTGGTGTGTGCATGCATATGTGTGAAGACACTGGTAAAATCATGTGTTTATGTTAAACAACCAATTCTTTAGTTCTATGGACACCATGGGAAAGTAACATTTCGGTTTAAAGCCAAGTAAAATAATTAGCTAGTTATATTAACAAGGCAAATATCAGTTACATAGAATGTCCTGCACTCAGATAATCAGAGCAACATTTTTCATGAGGGAAAGGTAATACATTCATTTATCTACGGATCTGTTCTGCAGCTGCTTTCATGATACCACTTCATCTGATGCCTTCTAAATTTCGAGACTTCTACTCCCATTAACCTCACTCAGCTTGACCAATAGACAAGGTGCCCTTCCACACAGCCCTATATCCCAGAATATCAAGGCAGAAAATCCCACATTATGTGCTTTGAACTGGAATATATGGCAGACAACCCAGTTCAAAGCATATATTGTTGGATTTTCTGCATTGATATTGTGCGATACAGGGCTGTGTGGAAGGGCCCAGGGTTGCTGGGTTGCAGTCAAAAATATTTGAAGAAAACCACTTAAAGAGGATTCGAGTCAAGTATCTGATTACAAATGAGCAAATATTAATTTCAGTGGAGTTTGTGTGACATTTTGGCATGTACTTCTGTACTTTCAAATGGGTATTAATGATGAATGTTCTGAGGTTTTACTGAGGCCTGGAATTTGCCCAAGGAAAACCCTAGTGTACCTATAAAAAAACAGCAAATGAGCCACAGCTTGAGAACATTACCTTTTGGAATACAAATCACCAGAATCTCCAAGTCAACATGGCCTCTGGAAATGGTACTACAAAACAATAGTAAATTTTCCAACTTTTGAAAAAAGTGATAAATTGGTTTCTGACATAACTGATAAAGTGTGACACCAAACACACACTCATACTTACCACACAGCAACATGAACAACCCAAACAAATCACATTTAAAGAAGAAGGTAAAGCTGGACTCTATCATCTATTTTTTCATAGAGATGATTATTTATTTAAAATATGGAGTGGGGAGAGCAAAGGGAGGTAGTCTGTAAAAGGGAACAACCAGGTATGAGAATCCTACATTTGCAGCTTGAAGTGATGTATACTGCAAACAAAATTAACATGTCATCTAATTTGTTAACTTCTTTGCCACTCAAGCTCAATCACTTCATTTTTTTTAGAAAGACAAGACCAATTAAAGGAGAACATTAAACAATAAGCTAAAATGATACAAAATTCAGGTGAATCTGGTCAAATGTACACGCCATATCATCTCTGGCATTACTTCGCGAATGAAGATTCTTAGGAAGGTCTAATCCCACGCTTTCTACAAGTGCATTGATGACTAAGGAGGTTGGATGTGTCCTTTGAGCCTGTGCAATGGATTTTTCTGGTGGAGCGCAGCGTGCACAGAACTGCCTCACCCTTTAAACCAAAGGTTCGTCTGCCGGGGCCTAGCAAGCTTAGGACGGTGGCAGCGAGGTCCTCAGGTCGTAGGTTTGATTTGAGTTTCCTTCTCTAGATGGTTGACCTTACACAATTTGACAAGCACCATCTGCCCAGGTTTGAAATTAGAGTTTTCCTTCTCTTAGGATGGTTGCCAAAAGGCTAGAGAGCCCATCCTACCCATTGATGCTCTTTGTCAGACCCTTCGGTTGTGACCTGTCTGGCATGGGAGGCCCTACTGGTGGCTATTATGCCACTGCCAGCATAGCTCACAACTTCATTAGGGTACGCAAGCCTCTCCCCCGCGACAAGGTGGTGCCAATGGAAAGGAGTCCATGATATACTTTCCAACAATATCAATGCTGTATTGTTTTAATTTTAAAACATAGATGGTACTTTGTTTGGGAAGGGATTTTTTGAACATGTATGTGCCCCTCTGTGTGTGTGTGTGAGTGAGTGCAATAGAGAACCAAGGTATGTCTGTGTTTAATATTCTTTATGACACTCTGAATGACTTATATAGGTATTGGTTGGACCATAAGACGCAGTTTTTTTCCTCCCAAAGTAGGAAGAAAAATCAGCTGCGTCTTATGGAGCGAATACACTAACATGGAGGGGGAGTGGGCAGGGGGGCCGCGATGTACTTACGCTATATTCGTGCCCCTCCGGCGGCTCCCGGCGGCTCCTGCCCCTGCCCATACTCTCGACGCCGTGTCGCTGCAGCCGGCCGGCGGCGCGGGGGAAGGGGGGGGGGAGACGGGACTCGTGGGGCGGGCTCGCCACGCACGGACCCGAGGAGGAGGGGGGGAAGCCACGAGGGCGGCCCCCACAGCGACGCAGTGGCAGCCGTAGCAGCAGCAGAGGAAGGGCCCGAAGCCAGAGGCGCATCTTCGTGACGTCAGGAAGATGCGCCTCTGCCGAGGGGAGGGAGGCGGCTGCGCTGTAGGAGGCCCAAAGAGAGGCCGCAGGGAGGGAGGGAAGGAGGAAGAGTTCCCTCCTCCCTCCGGCCTCTTTCCGGGCGTTCTACAGCGTGCGGCCGCCTCCCTTCCTTCCTCCAGAGGCGCATCTTCCTGACGTCACGAAGATGCGCCTCTGGCTTCGGGCCCTTCCTCTGCTGCTGCTGCTGCTGCTGCTGCGGCTGCTGCTACGGCTGCTGCTGCGTCGCTGTGGGGGCCGCCCTCGTGGCCTCCCCCCTCCTCCTCGGGTCCGTGAGCGGCAAGCCCGCCCCACGAGTCCCCTCTTCCGCCCCCGTTCCTCCGCGCCACCGGCTGGCTGAAGCACCACGGCAGCGAGAGTATGGACATGCGCAGGAGCCGCCGAGCCGCCGGAGGGGGCGCGAATATAGCGTAAGTACATCGCGCCCCTCTGCTCCAGCGCCCCCCTCCATGTTCGTGTAGCCAGCCCCCAATTTTTTTTCCCAATTTTCCTCCTCAAAAATCAAGGTGCGTCTTATCAGCAGGTGCGCCTTATGGTGCGAAAAATACGGTATATAGGTATTGGTGAATTGACTACTTGAGGAGAAGTCAATATCTCCCTCACAAGAACACATTTTGGGGATGGTCAAGATAGAACCAGAGGAGCATGAACCATACCTTGATTTTTTGAGAGCAGAACATAACTCAGATACTGGATATAAAACAGACTTTGAGGTTTGCTGAGGAGAGAAAATATCAGCTGCCTGGCTTGCCAGTTGTAGCTAAATCTGTAGAAATCTCAGCTCCCTCCTACTGAAGCAATTTTCTCCTCTTGACAGTGGAGGATCATATGTTCTTGAAGGATTTAAAAAAACCCCACAGTGTGATTGTTAGGTGGCATCCCATACCAGGTTTGTAAGAGAAACTTTCAAAATAATCCCATTTTTATAAAGGAATGTCTGGGTGAGGTTTAGATGCCTGCAGCTCATGTGCTGCTTCCTCTCCTGCCTCTTCTGCTTTTATTTCCTTTGAATACACGCATAGGTCAAAGAAGGAAGTAGAAATGGAAGCAGTAGAAACAACCTAAAGTTATAGAAGTTGCACCATAGTTCTTTCCTCCATGCACCTTTTCAAGAATAATTGAATCAATCTTCTCTTTAAGTAAGATGGCTAAAAATGGCTTACTTGCTGCTTCTATTGTAGATCCAACAGTGAAGGGGGGGGGGGGTCACATTTAGAACAAATTACTGTAGACCACATTTTGTTGTAATGGAAAAGACCACACTGGTTACAGATGAACAGGCTTGGCCCACAGCACGGATCCCGATCCAAACACTGCCAATGGATACAATCCACTTCATTCAACTCCCCAGCTGGGTAGCATTTAAGTGATAAGTTGTATTTATTTATTACTTATTTTCAACAGTTCTAGCTCATCCTTTTCAACCGCGACAACTTACAAAACCACATTACAAACATTATACAAAGATAAAACATTAGATTAAAATACATTTAAAACATTATTCATCAAATAGCCATATCCAAATCTAATTTAGTGACCGATGACTCAGTCCAAAGCCTGTAATTGCCAGAATTCCAACACTGTGATTACTGCCAAGCCTACTGTCTGAATGCCAGGTCCCAGAACCATGTTTTAAGCTTTTTTCTAAAAAGAGGAGGGATTGAGCTGATCTAATTTTGCTATAGAGAGCATTCCACAGGCGGGGGGCCGCCACCGAGAAGGCCCTGTCCCTCGTCCCCGCCAAATGTGCTTGCGAAGAAGGCAGGACCTGAGAGCATGGCCTCCCCGGACGATCTTAAATTCCGAGGTGCGACATAGAGGGAGATATGTTTGGACAGGTAAGCTTACATTGTTTTACATGGCCTTGGAAGTTAGGCACAACCATCACATTTCGGAAAAAACCTAAAACTGGGCTGTATGACTGACTGGCCTATCTGCTCAATACTAATATCCAGGAAAACTGTCAAGCTTCTAGGAAAGAGAGACAGAACTAGTGAATGGAACACTGAGCTGCCCTTCCTTTTGCCAATACATGCAATCCACAACTCCTGATGAGCTGGAGAACTTGGTCATTTTTATATCTTTTCATTAGTCCAATATCTTACTTCCTCATCAGATGTGGTACTTTCCCTGCCATGGTTCTCCCCTTTCAGGACAGAGCCCATTACATAATGTGCATGTACTTTCAGCCAGGCTCTGTTTAGAAAGGGGAGAGCAAGTGGCATATGCTGCCACTGCGGCAACATGGGAGCCTTACTGTGTTGCCTTAACAGCAATGGTGGGAAACTGGATGGCGATGCTTTCCCCATGGGATGGGGCAAAGGGAAATGCACAAAGGCAAAAGCACAACGGGTTCTTCACATTTCCTGGCAGGAGCCCATGGATTTGCCACAATGTGTAGCAAATACATGGACTTTTGTGATGAGGTCCTTAAAAACACAAGAAATATCCTCAGACATTCCATCTTGCTCAGTATTGCTTTTACAGATTGATGGTAGCTTTCTTATATTTCCAACAAGAATCTTGCCTAGATCTGCCTGTGAATTGAGACTGAGGCTGGATATACACTGCTCCACAACCTAGGATCTGATCCCAGATTATCTGACAGTGTAGATTCATAAAATCCAGTTAAAAGTGGATAATCTAGATCAGATTCTGGGATATAGCACAGTGTATAAGGGGCTGAGACTTTGTGTGAGCAAACTGTATACCTTTGCCCAGTGTTACAACTCTTCCTCAGTGCTGAATTCCACATTCCTGGCATAGGATTAAAACCCTTAACATCCCATACCATCTTAATATATGATTAGATAGTCATTCAGATAACTCTATTTGAATAAACTAGTACAGCCACATAAGATAACACTTTTCCCCCCAATACATCTGCACTGGCTTGAAGGGAGGATGAAAGAGATATGGTCCCCAACCCTATGGCTTTAGAATGAGGAATTGAAGGGGTTTTGCCTTTTGTAAACTATTCTGCCTGGAGCTTATAAACATCTCAATTGTGATGGCCACCTAAACATCTAAATTGTGATGGCCACCTAATGATCTCAATTGTGATGGCCACCTAAACATCTCAATTGTGATGGTGGTGAAAACCAGAAAGGCAGCAACTTTCCCAGCATTCTCAAGTAATAGATTTGCAGAATATGGATAAAGAAGCAGGCACTTGAATCTTTTTTAAAGGCTATTTGTAATTTTTCACACTTTGATTCCACCTTAACTGTCATGGCTCTTTCCTATGATATGCTGATATTTGCCTATTAAGGAGCGACATTTAGAAATCTCAGCAAGGACGATCTAGTGCATAATCATACTATAAAATCCTAGCATCCCATAAGACATTGCCATGTTCATTAAAGTGAAATTTAGTGGTAGCTACACTTTTGCCTACACTTTCTCCTGTTACAATTTTTTTCAATTTTTTAAAAAATTATTACATCTCAATTATGAGGGAAATATAAATGCCAAATTATTTTTAAAAATATTTAAAAACAACCTAAAATTAGGTCCTTCCCATTAGCGTTGGCCAGTTTCAATAGGCAAAGCATGGAGAGGACCATAATGTCCCACACTGTCATAGAATCATGTCAGGGTAAAAAGAGGTGAAACCCCCAATTCAGTGCAAATTTATCTAAGTAGTCAGAGGTTTTCTTTAAGTCCATGTAAGAGTCATTAATGCAAACAATTCTTGACCCTGCATGGACCATTCAGTCAGTCTGAGTTTCTCTGACATTCCACTTCAGAATTTTACCTCAATGCCTTTTAATCCTGATTGGAAACTGAAGAATTGTGCCAAATTTAATAATTTCTTAGCAGAGAATAAGCAGAAGTGAAATTCTCATCCATTCCCATTGAGAAATTATGAGAGGAGATGCATTGCTTCAGATCAGTTCAAAAGAGGTAAATTGTGTTAGCTTTCCTCAGAATTCGGAAGGATGGAAGTCTTTAGGGTTCATTTGCCACTTCTTAAAATCACTCAAGTGCTATGGATGAAAATGATGTCATTGTATTATGGACACAAATCCTTCTGATATAATTGAATCTGTATTGTCACTTCCACTACAATGGCTTAAACAGAAAGTCAACTTGACATTATGTTAGATTTCTGATTATATAAATCCAGTTAGAATGAGAGATATGGGCTCTCCATGAAATGTGGTTAGGACTGTGAAAAAAGCCCCCCCCCCCCTATTTTATTAAGCAATATTTATAAAACAATTTTAACTGTAGCATTTTGTAGGGGAGAATAAAATTCAATAAGCAATGGCTTGCTCATTTCAACAGTCCATAAATCTAGGTCTGCTTTCTTTCCATCCAGAGGAAGCTGTTAATTTTATGAGCATTCAGCAACTATAAAAGAAGAAAACAGAAAAAATATACAGAAGTTATATCCATGTAATTTATATTTTGCTGGCTTATTGATTCCCCATCACCACAGCTACCACATGAATTTCATTACGGTCATTTATTTCACATTTGAAAATGAACAGCATTCAAATGATAATTAATATATATGTGAACTTTAGCATTTTGTTTGGATAGCTGTTGTCATTAATGTTTAGTGCAATTGACATTTTGGAAGACCACAATCTTGATGAGAAAAGGCAAGCAATATTTCACCTAATCATTTATTTGAAGGGATCTATTAAAAGAAGCACAGAATTAGAAAGACCTTGGTTTGTAATCAGCAAGCCTCCTCCTGGAAAGCTGTTATTATTTATATAAATTCGAATATGTCAGAATGAAATAAATAATCTGAACAACTCATCTGTTTGCTTATTTATTTATTTAGATTTATCATTATTTATATGGGAGTCAGTGTTGTTCATATCATATACCATTTCCTACATTTTACTAAGAGTTGAACAACAGTGAAAGTAAGAGACGAAAAATCACAATGATGACAAAAAAATGGATTTGAGAATGGGGGTATATTTGATTTACTTCAATCTTTTGCTTTCTCTTTTCTCTATACTTTTCAATAGATTATATATACCTGTCTTGCCATTTTAATGGTATGTTTTAGTTGTTTGTTTTTATAGTTCATCTTTGAATTGAGTTGTAACTGCAATTTTAACAAAAGTGAAAGAGAAAAAAAACCTCAAACCAAAATTAAAGAGACTTTGCCATCCCTGCAAACAGACAGGGCACATGGGGATGAGAGTATTAGAAGAAGATTAAAATAAGAAAATGCAGACACCAAAACTGAGTTACCATATTATAGGCTGATCATGTTGGTATATGGTTTTGCAAAATTAAAGCTCCTGTCGCCTAAATATTAAAGACGACTTTCCTGTGCACTTTCCTGTGCACAGGAAAGAGCAAACATCTGTGAAAACCGACCTGCTAGCTCGGAGCATGAAAACACACTAGCCTAAAGCAAAGACAAAAAACGAATGGAGAAAATAATAAACAAATAATTGGATTGCAGAAAAGAAATTTCAGTGGCACACTCCATTGGTACAGTAATGTTAATCGAGCTGATGCAATCATCAGCAATCAGACTACTGCAATAATTTATTACAGGATAGGTAGCATAGTGACGGGCCATGATTGGTAACTTGATGGTCTCATATACATGGCTAGTGAAAGCTCATTTCCCATTAAATGTGAAAATATTTGTTGAATTAATGAGGATCAGTCAGCTCCATGTTTGACCATGTTTACACTGGCCAGTAAATCCAGAGCTAGTTTAGAATGCTTTTGCTCCAGACTAGCCTAAGAGGTGGCCACACACCACCTCATCACATGGAAAGAAATCAGCATCCTAGCACACTGCCAGGATGCTTCCTCCATGGAGCCTCCCAGAAGCCATCACATGATATAAGTCTGCTTCTGACAAGGCTCAGCAGAGGAAGCATCCTCTTAGGCTAGTCTGGAGCAAAAGCATTCTAAACTAGCTCTGGATTTATTGGCCAGTGTAAACATGGTCAAACATGGAGCCGATTTCTTTCCATGTGATGAGGTGGTGTGTGGCCACCTCTTAGGCTAGTCTGGAGCAAAAGCATTCTAAACTAGCTCTGGATTTATTGGCCAGAGTAAAGCCTCCCATGCTCCATAGAAAAGAATGGGGGAAGCCAGGCGGTGACACTTCCCCCCATGGGATTGGGTAAGGGGTGCAGCAGGTAATGCAGGGCATGGGAAAACAGTCCCCCCCCACTACCCCATGGATTTGCTACGCAGTGTGGTGAATGCTCACATTGCCTCATGGATTGAGATCTCAGTGTGATGAGGTCTACAGTCTCCTAAGCCTACTGCAGTAGGTTGGAGTCTATAATTTCCCACCCCCAGACTGCCAGCTCATTTTCTGTGTCACCATTGTAACTTACAGCTAATCTTCATTTTACTATAAATCCACTGAGCTCAAAATGTTGCACTCTTTTATCCATCACTCTTCCCCCACCCCCTGCTCCCATTTTCTCCCTACCTGAGTAGTATATTCACCATTAGAAAGGGAACAGCTTACACCACCATCTTTTCGCAAGGCCACTATAGAGTGGCCATAACAGAGAAGATATGAGAGATCCTGCACTGATTTATTTTCAGTGCATGGCTGGTTGAATCCGCAGATAATTTTGGTTATAAGTGATGTGCCTAAATAATGAGACATATTATTCTCTAGGAGAGTGAGTGAGGCTCTGTGTGTGAGAGTGTGTGCCTAAGGCTACATACAAACATATGTGATTTTTGCATAAAATAAATCAGGAGTGAGTGAGATATTCATTTGTCCAGGACTTTTTCATCACTCAACAAACATGCTTTCAAGCCTTTAAAAATATTTTGCTGTCCTTTCTCAGTAATTTGAGGAAAGCAAGATGGAGAAATTTTGATCTTCAGTTGCTCCTGGATTACTCTTAGTCTCAGAAGGCATGATCAGGAATGATGGAAACTGTCATCATAGAGTTAGATCAGAAGTAGTTAAAGTGCAACTCTCAATCAGTTCTTCTGATGACTGAGTCACTTCACAGTCCAGACATTGCTTCCAGTCCAGACATTGGACACCAATGCTTCAAAGCATTGGAAGTTGCCTCCCTGTGGTGTTGGTCTTTAGGCTGGTAGGGTATCCTCATGAACTAGATAAATGACAGCACTCTCAGCTAATTGACTTCACAAAGCTCTTTGCTCCTTGCAAAATAAATGTGGTTATTGTTGCTTATTTGTTCAGTCACTTCCAACTCTTCGTGACCTCATGGACCAACCCACGCCAGAGCTCCTCAGCTCCTTCAATGTCAAATGAATGTGGTAGAAAGATAGTAAGACAGTAATATATGTACCCTAAAGCAGCTGATTTTAATAGTAATCCAAATAGCTGTCAAATATATTTGAAGTCATGCCTACATTGACCAATTAGTGCAGTTCAAGCTAGCTTCAAAGTGTTGTGACCAGATAACAAGCTCCCAGAAAAGCAGATGAAAGAAATCCCTTAATGTGCATCAGTGCACTGTAGCTTTTGTATTCACCATCCAGGCCTCAAACTGATTCCAGGATTTCCTACATAATCATCTGCACAGTGAAACCATTGTCTTCAATACTGGTTTGAAATTGCATTTAATGGTTAATGTAGATGGGGCCTAGGTAAATGAGATGGTTTCACAGGGGACATATTATTATTATTTCTTCAAACTTTTATACCGCCACTCTCCGAGGGCTCGAAGCAGTTTACATAGTTTGAACAAACAGAAAATAGCAACGTATCACAGAAATTACATACAACAGGGAGGGGAGTGGGGACTAAGATATTAGACGTAACAGGATCAGGACAAACTCAGAGTCCATACAAGTTAGCATGATGTCTGGAGGTCATATCTAAACTGACCACTTAGAAAAGTTATACTTAGTAGTGGAGGTTATCAATTACCTCTGAGGGCTCAATTAGCTCCCTGATACTTAGCTATGCCCTTCAGGCATTTTTCAGCAGCCCACCCTGTTGTAATTGAGCCTTCAGCTACTACAGCAAGTAGTATTAGGGAAGATGCTGAGTCAATAGCATCAAACAATAGCATGGATTTGGGCGAGGCTCTGGATGATCAGGCTCCTGCAGCTGGGATCAAAAGGGCTGCTAGTGACTCAAGTCTGGAAGGCAGAGAACAGAGGAGAAAGATCCAGCACATACTTAGGGAGCCTTCCGATTCAGACACTTTTGAAAGGTTTCCTGGGGATGCAGAAGTACAGTCAGAAGAGAGTGATACCGACTTAGATTAGTCATTAGTTCAGGAAGTGAGAGATGTATGTAATGCAGATTCTGGTGATAGTACCTTCCTGGGTTTTGATCAGGATTGGCCTTCTATACATTCAGAAGCTGAGTGGGACACTTTAAGTCAGCAAGATCGTTGGAAAACTTGGAGGTCTGTGCATAGTTCAGCAGCTGCAAGGAATGAAGCAGCTGTTGCTCAGGAACAGGGTGGGTCTTCAGATGATTCTGATGTTTAGTGTTATAAAAGAAGTGGGCATTTGACTTGGCTCTTGCGGTGGTCAAAGAGTTGCTATCTGGTTCTTGTTCCTGTGTTCCTGACTTAGTGTACCTTGATCCTGGTTCCAGTTACTCGTGAATTATGGGTTACTTCTCCACTTTGTTCCTTGGGTGAGCTGCTGTGGCAGCTCTAGCTGATGTTGGGAAAAGGTGGGGGGGGTTGGGATTCAATGTCTGCTTCTCTGTTTAGTTGCTGCCGTGTACTTCTTGACCTTCACTGTGACTGCTGTGAGTTCCTGCTGCAGAGTATTGGTATCGTATGACATGGAGGGAGGTGGATGCTGTGCTTTATGGGGGCTGTGATTTATGTTCTTCCTGTATACCCAGCTCCTGACGACCTTGGAAAGTCTCCTCCTTTTCCACCTGTCTTTCTCCTACCTTATGACTTCTGGACTGGCTTAGGACTTCTCTTTGTGAATTCCCTCTATTGGACGATGCAGACAGACGTCTCGTGTTTGTTTTGGTTTTCCTCCACAGCATTTTTTTGGGGCATTCCTGGGATTTTTGTGGGTTTTAAAAGCCAGATTTTGGGCTACTTTTTTGTTCATCCTCCTCCCATCTATTGTTCTAATAAACTTTTGTTACCCTTTTACTCTTGGGCGTGGCTGCTTGCGTCTCTGTGCTATAACACACCCCATCCCCTTGTTCTGAGCATTAAAAGGTGTCTGGAAAGTGTGGCACCAATTTTGCCGTGCAATGTGGTTTAGATTTAGGGCTTGCTCAAGTGCATGAAGAAATTTAATTTGGACTTTCCTCCAACTTGGCTTGATGCACTTTAAAACCTTTACTTCGTACTGCAACATGCTTTGACAATGTATTTTTGTAGGTGCTACAGTTCGCAGTCAGCTCCAAGCTGCATTTAATGGACAGTGTAAAGTATGCTGATTTTACCATATCATTTTGGAAAACATGCTCTAATGTATGTAACAAGATGGAGCGCTCACATTCTCTCCTTCCCTTCCCAGCACATACACTTCCATAGAAACAAAATCTAAAAGATGCTATGTTTACTTTGACTTCCATCCTTCCAAACTGTAAGACTTGAATACAGTCCAGCTTCAGATAGAGCCTCAGCAAGAATGATCCAAAAATGCTTATTTTTCCCCAGTTACATTGGGTTTTGCTGAAGCAAATGCAGATCTTTAATTGCAGACTTGTGATTGTTTGCTAATTTTAAAGTACATTTTAATGAAAACCAGCAGCGACCATTATCATTTTTCAGCAAGCATTTGCTAACTATCAACATCACACGAAATTCTGAAATGCAGGAGGCTATAATGCTGTAGGATATAATGTCACTGGCATGAGAAATGAGAAGAAGTCAAGGAAATTACTCAACTCAATGACATTAAAAAGGATATGCTCCATTATGCTCCAAGGTTGTTTTTTTAAAAAAATTTTTTGCAGGAGTGCTGTGTGGTTTTGGGCTGTATGGCCATATTCTAGCAGTATTTTCTCCTGACATTTTGCCTACATCTGTGGCTGGCTTCTCCAGACGATCCTCTGAAGGTGCCAGCCATAGATGCAGGTGAAACATCAGGAGAAAATGCTGCTAGAACATGGCCATAGAGCCCGGAAACTACACAACAGTCCCATGATCCCAGCTGTGAAAGCCTTTGACAAATTTAATTACACTTTTTAAAATTAGGAGCTGTATGAGGCATCAAAATATTTCTAGGTCTTGGAGCAGCCTTGGAAACCTTCATAGTTTAATCTGTTTAGATGGTCCCAAAATCTCCATTTGTTGACCTACAATGTAAATGGTTCTATCTAGTCTAAGGAATACTTTGTACATGTTTACTGTGAATAATGATAATTGTGTTACAGTGAGGACGTTTTCATATGTGGCTGTCATTTATTGACAATGTTACGATGCCTGCATTTGCGACTATTATTATGAGTAATATGTGAAAATGGTATTTGAACCAGTACTCCTGAAGGTCCAAGTGAGAACTCTTAGAAAATCTAAGCCACTGTAGCTATATGTGTGGCTTATGATCCAGTACTAGTAGATATGGCTTATAAGAAATAAGAACCTCAATGCCATTGTGAAAATGATTATCAAAACAACCACCAGAAGGTAGCTATGATCATTTTACATTACGTGAACATCTGGTCTCTATTTCTAATGCAACCTGGTGTACACTGCTAAGAATTTCTGGTTAAAAAAATGCATTAGCACAGCATTGATAATTCAAATACTGTGTGTACTGAGAGAGTAAAAAAAATCAGGCACCTTGCTTTGTGTAATATGATCACAAGTACTTAGACCATTGAGCCAAAATGCTGCTGCCTTCTGAGCCTGCTGTGACTGATGAAGAAGCCGGCTGTGAAAGACCTCCATAATTCAATCCTGTTGCTTTGAAGGGCATATTTGGCTACAGCAAGGTCTATGATATTCTCTGATTTTTGTCAGATCATCCAGTTTGAGTATGGCTTATACTGTATGTTCTTCTTTCTCAAAAAAAAAAGTTTTGTGATTGCCAATGGAACTTTAATTATCACAGTTTTAAGGAATGAATGTACTTTCTATGAATTTATATTAGGCTTGGCTGATTTTTTTTAAAAATGGTTCAAACCTTGTTTTGGATGTTGGCTGATTTTTTTAAAAAATGGTTCAAACCTTGTTTTGGATATTGGGGACACTGGTGATTCGATTATAAAGTCACTTCCAAATTTTACCCCCCAAAAAGGTCGGAACGCTCCGAAACTTCCAAATTGCTTTGTGAATGGCGGATGCAATTGCACAATCCGTGGAAAATGGCACTTTCACTGGGGGAACTCCAAGGCCTTCTCTCCCCCTCATTTTTATGCCAATATTGATGAAACTTGATATACTGCTAGTCAGTCAGTCAGTCACGTTTATTGAGTAACCGTCAGGTCATTTCAAATACAAGCTCCAACAGCAGTAGTAGTATACAAGATAAAAGATAAAATCAGTACCTAATGTACAAGGCAGACAATGTAACACATTAAAAAACTAAACTTATTGCAATTGTCTTGCGTCAACACATAGGAAGGGGAACTATTAGCATAAGATACTTAAGAGGCCCGGTGATCAGTTGATGTGATGCTTATTACCGCTGTACCGCGGGCTGTTCCATGTCGCCTACTGGAACTCATCCCCCGCACAGTTGACTCCAATAGACTCCATATACCGCTGTCTCTTTTTGTATGCTCTAAATAAGTAAGCAGCTACCTTATACACTGTTTGAGGGTTTGAGTCCGAGAGGAGGAAGTTAATTTTAAAGGTAGAGGGCCAAAATGTCCTTTTGGATAGTAAATAGCTAAGGTATTTCTCCCTCTCCTCTGCATATATGGGACAGATCAACAGAATGTGGACTAGATCCTCGACTTCTGGTAGGCCGCAGACACAGACTCTGTCCCTATAGAGTGTGGCAGCATATCTGCCGGCCCTCACCATAGACTCGAATTGCTCGAACCTAGCTCTAGTTAGGGCCATCCTAAGGTGAGGTAGGAGCGGGCGAGCCAGATACGGGGCAGTATCAAAGTGGTTGGGTTGTTGGGCTAACCAGTGCATGGATTTAACCCTAGCCAAATGGGCTAGGTCATCTTGGGCACATATATCGAGTACCCTCTGCTTCACCCGGTTCATCATGGAAGACACTCTGATGTCCGACGGATCCACCTGGAGCCCCTGTAGGTTGAGGTATGTCATTATGGAGCCCCCCCCCCATGTTTTCTGAGAGGGAATTCTGAATTGCTCCATCAGGCACAACTTGGGCAGTCTCGCGTCTTCTACATTGTTTACCTTACACCAGTAGTTAATGGCTCTAATTTTCGCTAGGCCTGAGATTTGGTGTCTGCCTAATTCGGACCTGACTGCCGCTGCAGGGGTGTGATTATTCACCCCCAGAATCCACCTTAAAAAGTTAGTCTGGGTGCGCTCAATAGGTTTGACATTGGTCAGGCCCCAAATTTCTGCGGCATACAACAAAAGAGGCAAAACCTTGGCGGCATAGACTTTGAGGATTGGCAGAAGGGATCCCGGGTAGTGGCGGTTAATTACCCTGGTAAGCTGAGAAAGCCTGAGGTTAGCCTTGATGGAAAGTGCATGCATATGATCCACCCATGACCCATTAGCAGAGAAGGTGACCCCAAGGTAAGTATACTTTTTAACTTGTTCGATTGCCTCCTATCCAAGAGACCACTTATGCTTCCTGTCTCTCCTAGCAAATCTCATCACTTTTGATTTGTTTTTGTTGATTGTCAGGTCATTTGCACTGGCGTATGTGTTGAGCTTCCTCAACGCCCTTCTCAAGCCTACCTGGGAGAAAGCAATGATGACAAGATCATTCGCGTAAAGAAGGGTATTGAGAGGGCGAGGGCCTATTTTGGGCCTATGGAGGGAATTCTCATTTAGGCAGTCAGGAAGGTCACCAATAAATAAGTTAAACAATATAGGTGCTAAAATGCAACCTTGTATGACTCCCTTAGCTATTTTAACTTTGTTGGTGAGCACGCCTTTTGCGCTTGTTCTAATCTGGATGACATTATCGGAGTGGAGGTTCTGAATCAGGGCTAGTAGTCTGCGATCGATCCCCCGGGATTCCAATTTTTTCCAGAGAATGTCTCTGTTAATGCTGTCAAACGCAACCGAGAAGTCAATGAAGGCTGCGAAGAGTGGTCTGCCCTTATGTAAGGATTGAGTCACTAAGTGATTTAGGACTAAACAGTTGTCCATGGGAGATCTTCCTTCCCTGAACCCTGCAAGCTCTTCCGGCAGTAGGTTGTTAGTAAGGACCCAGGTCTCAATCCTGTCCAAAAGAATTCGGGAGAATATAATATACTGCTACAAGACATCTGCCTCTGTTAGCATAACAAATTTCAACATGTTCAGACAATCCACCAATTGTTAAGAATTTTGAAAACAATTTTATAATTTATTAAAATAAAAATAAAAGATCTACCTCCTTGAATTTTTAAGGCAAAGACAAAGGTTTATAGGGGATCACTCCCCCCCAAATTTTAGACACATTCATGCCTCTACCAATGTTTGATACATTTTTAAAGACTTCACAAAACCTTTTTATTTAAAAATTGAATTTCTCTCATCAACCAAAAGAAGATACCAATATCAGCCTGTTTCCATGACAAGTGGAAACCTCCTTTCCTCTGGATCCAAAGACTTACTTCCACCCCAAACCTTACAGCAACAAGATCACCAGCAATAACAATGGGATTATTGGGATACAATACAAAAGGTTTGCTAGGGTAAACTCTTCCACTCTCCCTGAACATGGCTGCAAAATCGAGCTTTCCAAACCTTACAGCCATGGTACTTGGGTTTATGGATGCAACAGCAGCCATGTACTGCCAGATGGCTGCCAGATGCTGCAAAACCCTCCCCTCCTCAAAACGTAACCCCTGATTTGCTGTGAGGAAAGCAACTTAGGCTTTGCCTCCCAGCAGGCTTAGTTGCATTAAAAATGCTTCATCGTGGTTCCAACTCACTTCCACATACCTGAATTCAATTTTGCAAGGCAATTCCAAACAATAGGGGACTACAGCCTCATGGAAACATGGCAGAAGTCCCTTCAGAAGGCAAAAACATTTGCTTTCGCCCCCAAATTACACCACATCTGAGCGAACCTATCCAACCCTAATAGATATTATGTCCAGCACTTATCTGGTTTGGATATATCTCACCAAATTGTATCTCCTAAATATATCACTAATTTTTCAATGGGTGCATTGTCATCAGGAGTATGTTAAGCACATTTAAACTTCCATAAATTATTTATGCTCAGTAAAGAATTATTGATCTCATGAATTGTGCCTTCTTTTTGACTACGACAAAATCAGGTGACTACTTTCTACAGAATCTAATTGTGCATACTGACTGTATGGTGCAAGAAAAAATGGATTTGTCCTGACTTGTGTGCATGTCTATGTCTACAGTTTCCCCTGAAAATAATTATATAACACAGAATATTGAAATTGCCTATTTGGTAATTGATATTTGCTTTTCTCAATGGTTTCCACATCATCACAAATGTGTTTCACCATTGATGGTACTGATAGATGGGCACTTATCCCTCAATTGTAAACAGAGAATAATTGTTGTTTGTTACAGTTTGGTCCATATCCAATAAAGGACAATTTATTGTCTCTAAACTGCATATCCCAGAATTCTGCTGGACAGAACCATGGTAGTTAAAGTGTGATAATAATTCTATAATACTAGCTTGTGAATGGGCCACAAGCCTGGTTTGTTTAGATAAACAGAAAAAAGGTGGTCCATTGACTTTGAAATTCAGTAGAAACTGAACCGAGTGGTTTTAGATGTTTCAATTCCCTATGATTTTGTAGCATGCTTTTGGGAACTAAGGGTAAGGACAATAATTTGTGCTCAAACCTAGAAACAGACATTTCATAAAGTCTGTAGAGTAACCTAAGGTTCTTTTTAAGCACATGAGAGATTTACACTTTCAGTATTTCAAAAATTAATCTTTGCATTAAAATGCTTGTTCTTAAATTTATCATTGCTAATTACTGCTTGTCTCAGCAATTATTATTTTAGCCTGAAAAGATGGTCTCATCAGATAGAGAGATATCTCCTAATTTAGGAATCTTCTAAGCAATATTAGCATCCCCTAGTTTACATGAGTAATAGGGATATCATATTTTTAGAGGGTTATATATCTTTTTCCCTTCTTTTACAGGACCATACATTAAAAGAGGGGGAAAGTGTCAGAAGAGATAAAGAATCTTCTTAAAGATTTATTGTTTTATATATGTTAATGGAAAAATATCAATTCTAAAAAAAGACATTAACATTGATTTGTTATATTCAGCAGCATATGAAACTGGAAGTAGAATTAAAAATATCAAGCAAGCAACAAATAATTTAATTTTCTGCCATTTTACCACTGATGGTTCACCCCACAGACATTCTGTATAATTAAGTGAACATATAAAAACAGAAACAGGAAGCCCCCCCCCCCCTCCAAGTTTCAACCAGTTTATCATTTCAAATGGGAAAAAAGAACATGAAATAAACTACCATCTAGAAAGCACTGTTTTCTTTTTTTATTGAATTGTAAAAAGTTACTGAGACATGTGTTTCTTTCTCTTGACATTGGCCCCATCTACACTGACCATTTAGATTGAATTTGTGGGCTGGATCTTCCCATAGGTGGCAACAAAACACAGTTGTTTAACCCCAGGGGAAAATCATTAATGCAGCTGGATCTGTGTTAAAATAATTCAGGGGTAAAACTGAATTCTGGTGTATGATTAAGGCTTTCACTGAGATCTGGCAGTGCAGGCACTGACTGCCATCCCACAAATACAGGGGGACTATTAGGCCTGTTTTATCATGGAAAAAATGGCTTCAAAGGCCGATTCGGATGTAAGGGGCACTGGTGCTTCGTATCTGAAGTACTTCTGAAGTGTTTGGGATTTTTTTCGAAATTGATTTGGTTATATTTCCGAAATTTGGATTCGCTTCAAAAATGGTGTCTGCGATTGCGACCTGCAGAAGGGACAGGCCAAACTCAGGGGGATTAACTTTCCCTCTGTTTTAGACTGACAAAACTAGGAGCCACAGTTTGCAAACAGGGACTGAATGGAAAGCAAAGAAACTCAGTTTCGCTACATAGCCCTCCCCCAGAACAGTACATCTGGGGCTGCCTCAGTGCTTTAAATGCCAGCAATTGTTTGCATCTTGTTCCCCCAGCCGTTCCCCAGCCGTTCCCCCAGCCGTTCCTCAGCATGTTCTTCCCACCTACCCAGCCTAACTGCCTGATAATACTGCCCCCTTCTTCCTACGTGCCCCAAAAGCAAACACTTCCAAACACCTCTTCTCTTCCACTAGCTTTCCCTTTCCCAGCCTTTCTCTCCTTTCTTCTCTCTGGACGCCACAGACACCGACTGGCTGCACGTAGCACAGGCTCGCCTTTTAAAGGCTAATGTCCCCGCCCTTCCCTTGCTGGATGCCCTTGATTGGCTGGTGGAAATCTAGTGATTTCAAGGAAACCACTAGATAACCATCAGCCAATGAGGAGAGGCAGCTAGAGAGGACGGAAATGACATACGAGCCCTACTCAAAGATGGTGACGGAGATTTCGAAATGGCAAATCCACTTCTGGTTTGACTAACTCTCATCATAATTGATTCAATAGTCAGAAGTACAGGAAAAACTTCCGAAATTCAGATACACCCGACATTCGAAAACAGGCCTAGTGGCTATCCTCTTTTCTCCTCCCTTTCCCTGAGTTGTTGTCAGTTACCATGTTAACAGGGCTATCTACCTCTCATGATTGGCAGCCTCTCTTCCTCCTTCCTTGCCACATGACTAGCAAGTAAGTTGGTGTCCATGTTTTGAGGTCAAATAAGCCAGTAAGTAACAGTTCTGACAGCAAGGATGAGTGGTCCAAGCTTCAGACCAACAGCTTTCAGTAGCCTGCATAGCAGAGTGTAGTCAAAACAACAATAATACTGTAGAAATATAACTAACAACACCAAAGGGATGATATATCAAATATATAGAATATAATATTCATTAATGTGCAAATGCATATAAAATGTAGCAAGCTCCACACACAGCACATATCAATAATGTGGAAGAATACAGGATTACCGTAGCAACACAATGAAGATGGGAAAATGAAGACCGGAGCAATGGGAAAGTTCAAGAGGGAATGGCTGACGGAAGTCCGTTGTAGTCCCAAGGCAACATACGCCAGATGCAAATCAACACCAGAGTCCCGGGCTCGGAGATATATCCCATTTCTACAGAAGTGGAAAGCGGAAGGTAAGTACATACATACCTAGGCATAATCATAGTCACACATATTGTGTCCTGCGGACCCGAAGGTGAGTATAACAAGGTGATCAAGTCTTAAATACACAACCTAATGGGAATCGAATACAGATTCAGGTGAGGAGGGCGGAGATGGTTAAAGGTTCATTTAACCCTATCGGGGACTCACTCTAGAGGTAAGTGATCCACCAGGTTTCTCTCCTTAAAAGTAATTCATGTATGTTACAATGCGGGCGGGTTCTAACTTTCTCCAGTCCCACAAATTTAAAGGAGCAGGGCGAGTGGTGCGCATCCAAAAAATGCCTATACAAAATAGTGTTGTCCATTTTTGAAATTATTCTTGAACGATGTTCATACAAAATAGTGTTGTCCATTTTTGAACGTATTCTTGAATGAGGAGCAAGTAGGAGATGGAACTTCAGGGCAGGCTACTGAATGGTTAACTGCTCCTTCTCATGTTCAGCTTCCCAGAGAGCAAGCTCAGTTATGCAAGTCTGCCAGGTTATCTGAGAAACAGGCCTTAGCTGAAAAGACTCTTAAGAGCCCATCAACACAGTACCTTTATTCCAGGAGCTCCCAGTTCAAAATGGAGGGTGGCTAGACGACGTCAGCTGAAAATGTGGGGGAAATCACCAGAAAGCCAAAAATATAAAACCAATATTAAAAAGGGCAGGAATATCCCGGTTCTGGCCAGAAAATTCGGATCTTTGAACTTTTTATTTTGGTTTGTTCCTGGGTTAAAAATTTTGGTTCCTCATTGCTTTTACTGTAAAAACAGGGGGAAAGTGGATTACACAGCAAAAACTTTGTTGTAGCAAGAGGGACATTGCAATCCATCCATTTATCAAAGTTTGTGGCACAAAAACAAAGTTTGTAGAGTATGACAAGTATATTCAAAGTAAATGCTACACCATTAAACAGGAACTCACACTTTCGAATCAGTAATAGAATTTTGCCATTATCATTGTTATTCAGAAGCTGCATGGCCATCTGTAAGGACAGCTTTGGTGGTGTATTTGTGCCTGGAAGAATGGGGTGATGTTCCTAAGTTATAAATGTTAGTTACTCATTGCATCAATTGTAAAAATATGGGAAAAGTTGATTACATGGCAAAAACGTTGTGTGTCACAAATTTTGATAAATGGGTAGATGGCGATATCTCTCTTGCCAAGACAAAGATTTTCCCTTTAATAAACTTTCACCAGGTTTTATGATAGAACCAATGAGGAACTGATATTTATAACTCAGGAACAAAACCCGTACAAACAAGACACATATTCGCATGAGCACTTAAAAATAATGCTGGAATTTCCAGCAGATGTCCTGCTGTGACCATCTTGCTGGCTTCTAAATCCTGGAACAAATCAGCAAGTCTATATCTCACAGGCACAAATCCCAGGACCAACAGGACTGTGTGCAGACCTGCTTTCAGGTCCCAGGATTTTTTTGTCCTACCTATTAAACTTGTTATTTGGTGCTGTCTGGAAGCATCCTGTGTTTTCAGTCACCATCTTGCTAAATGGTGGTATTGTGAACTTGTTGTCTGACTGGTTTTATGAATCCTGGGTCAAAACTGGACTTAAGTACTTTGGATTCTGTCTTACAATTAGTTATACTGTTACTTAGTGGCTTGCTTGACCTTGGAATGTGAACACCGACTTACTGGGATTGTGGATTTATGCTTTGATTCGAGAACTTAGTGTATGCCTTTTGGTCTTGGATATTGATTATCTGTATGAGCGTGAACAAGGCACAGCATTATCTTAATATGGCTTTGTGAGGCAGCTCAGATTGGGATGGTAGTACATTTCCATGGGCCATATACCTCAAAGTGGACAAGACATCACTCCTTGGTGTTTACCTGACACATGGGGTCATCCTGCCCACAGTGAAGGTTCTGATTTGAAACCAGCCTTGATGTCACCGATGTTGACCAGTGCTGCCATCATACTCTCCTTGGCAGATGGAAAATGGAGTGGTACCTAGTAGTCATTTTTTGTCACCATAGCAATGTCCATAGGGCTCCAGAAAGCTTCTGACTATTGTTCGTCAACTTGTCCAATGTGCATAAAGATGACTTGTCCAATGTGCATAAAGGAGATAGAGGGGATCACTTCCTTCTTTCCCCCTCCCCTCCCCAGGCTGTACAGATGCCTTTATTGACATTGACAAAGTAGTCAAGCAACAGCCAGGAGCTTTCTGGAGCCCCATGACCACTGCTATAGCAACCCAAAACAATAAAGGTAAACATGATAGTCCAGTGAGACCAAAACAGATTTGGCTCCAATAGACAGTGAGAACTCTTTCCCTATAGCTGATGCTTTTTGGGAACAGAGTAGTATAAACACCATGACAGAATCTGGTGCTGCTTTGAAACATGAATAGTTGGGACCAGTTCTGGATTTTGTGGTTTGTATAGATGGGTCCTCAGTGAGCTTCGTATCGTAATTCACATTTGAACCTTGGATATCTCAAATACTACTTCAAACCTCTTAACTAATACATCACACCATGGTTCTTCTTGTTAGAGACTTGGCTCTGCTACTGATGAAATAAAATGTTGCAGAAACAATTTTGTATGGATAAGGCTATATTTGATGATTAAATTATTCCATCACATAATGCAACCATTAAGGGATATAATTGATTCAGAACATGTAAAAGAGTGGCTCTGAGATTCATTTTGAAAAACCAAGTGAGATATACATGCTGTTAGACAGAAAATAGAGGAATAGATAGACAAACAGTATTCAGTAACAAGAGAGAAACAGAGAGAGGGAGGGAGAGAGAAGTGGGGGAGAGGGAGGGGTAAGGGGAGCAGGTTCGCAGCTTGGGAGTGATCCTGGATTCATCGCCGAGCCTGGAGCCCCAGGTCTCAGCGGTGGCCGGGGGAGCTTTTGCACAGTTAAGACTCGTGCGCCAGTTGCGCCCGTACCTTGGGAAGTCTGATCTGGCTACGGTCGTCCACGCTCTGGTCACATCCCAAATAGATTACTGCAACGCGCTCTACGTAGGGCTGCCTTTGAAGACAGTTCGGAAATTACAACTAGTCCAACGAGCGGCAGCCAGACTACTAACTGGAGCTACATACAGGGAGCATGCCACCCCCTGTTGTGTCAGCTCCACTGGCTGCCGGTCCAATTCCGGGCTCAATTCAAATTGCTGGTGTTGACCTTTAAAGCCCTATATGCTTCTGGCCCAGCTTACTTGTCCGAACGCATCTGCCGCTACGTCCCACCTCGTACTTTAAGATCATCCGGGGAGGCCCTGCTCTCGCTCCCACCAGCTTCCCAGGTGCGGCTGGTGGGGACGAGGAAGAGGGCCTTCTCGGTGGTGGCTCCCCGTCTGTGGAATGCGCTCCCTAGCGACATACGATCAATTCCATCCCTCCTGACATTCAGGAAAATAGTGAAAGCCTGGATGTGGGACCAGGCGTTCGCATAGTAGCACAGGACAGCACTTTAGTAGTTTTAATGGAAAGTTGGTGAATAGGGCTCAATGCTTTTATGGATGGAATACTGTTTTTAACATAGGTGAATGCATAAGATGTGTGAATATAATTATATTTTAATGTATTTTAGTGTCAAATGCTGGAGGGTTTTATATTGTGTTTTATACTGCAATTGTGTTGTAGGCATCAAATTATGCCTTTTGGAAGCCGCTCTGAGTCCCCCCTCGGGGGTTGAGAAGAGTGGGGTAAAATGCCATAAATAAATAATAAATAAATAAGGGGGAGGAAGGAGGAAGAACTTAAATATCTAATTTTCTTTTGATCAAAACAAACAGAAAAGAAAATGAACTCAATTTTCAACTGTCATCCCAGTCCTAAAATATGCACAGGGCACTTTCCAAATTCTTTGCTGCCTCTCTTCATTCTTTCCCTTCTCTATACCCGTGAGGACCCAGAGAGTCCATACATCTGGCAGTGCATCTCTAATGGGGGTTTTCTTCATTAAAATTAACTATTGTCTGATCAAAAACACTCTTGAATGAATTGGTTAAAATGTTCTGAAAGTTTTAATATTTAGAAGGCTATATGATAAATTATGCATTGAAGCCAGTAGGATGTCATAGACAAAGCAAAATATATATATACCAAAGAGTCCTATATTCAAATGCCTGTAAAACTTGATGGAAGACACATTGGTGACTCATTGTCTGAACACCTACCTCACACTTTACATTTAGTGTGAAAATAATGGAAGAAAATGATAAGGGAAGAATCCTAAGTCAGTAATTTTGATCCAAACCAATTTTAAAAGTTTTCTGATTAACTGTACTGCAGCTGAAAACATATAAAGGAGGTGAAGGTGCTGGGTACTAAAACAGAATCAGAACCAGGTAACAGAACATTTTATAATGCGGTTGATGGACCAGATTGATTATACTTTATTCTGGGCCCACCACCAGTCCTGTCTCTGTCAGTGGCATTAACTAGCTTGTGGAGTTACCAATGCACTTCTAGGCATGGAATGAATATCAGCTCTCAGTCTTCCCTCTTCTGCAAACAGGACACAATATAGCAGGGGTGCTCACACTTTTTCAGCATGCGAGCTACTCTTAAAGCAACCAAGTCCAAAAGATCTACCTGTCCCTGCCGCTGTGCGCTCCCACGCGCTCCCGCCGCCGCGCACTTCAGCCACCGTGCGTGTTCCTGCTGCTGTTTTCCGCTCGCGCAGCGCTTCATCCGGCTGCGGCGCATTGCAGGAAGGAGAAATCACGAGGCGGGGGATCCAGAGGGAGCGCTCCGACCTGCCGTCTCGCCGGCAATGGAGGCTGCACAGCTGCTTCTGGACAAGAGAGAGGCAGGACGCTCCCTCCAGAGGCCCCGCCTTGTGCTTCCTTCTTCCTGCAATGCCCCGCAGGTGAAAGAAGCACCACGAGAGCGGAAGCCAGCAGCAGGAGCGCGCTTCAGAGGTCTACCTTTACTCATATACAAATGTATGGAAATGTAAAGAGAGATCAAGTAATTAATTTACTAGAATTCTTATATAAACAGAATAGCAGCAACTCAAAAGGGTAATTATGAGTTCCTTTGTAGAAATAAAATAAAAATGAAATACACTTACACTAATAAATAACTTGTTCCTCCTATACACATTATTGCCTTTGTTTTCATATGTGCAGTGCTGTTTCTCTAATCAAGAATATGCTCCTCTCCCTCTCTCTGTTTGTATCTTTTTTTAAAAACCTGATTATTAGTGCTTTGTCCTGAGGGGTTCCTCCAACTTAGATAGAATGGTTAGTGGGCATGGGAGCCTTGCAGTTGTGCCGGAAGGCATTTCATAATGAAGGTAAGACTGAAGAAAGCCTTCTTTCAATGCTGTTAAAAATCAAGGTGGAAGAGGATTCTGCAGGTCTCTTCTCACACACATGCACACACACCCAAATGCAACTCCATTTCAAATGCATTCAAAAACCTCAGCAAGTAAAGCAGGAATGAGGCTGTCAAGAAACATAAATTTCCTTGGAAGAAAGCCAGTCTCCCTCCTGAGTTTCTGACAAGCAAGTTTTTCATTTGCTGGATGAAGTAGTGCATGATTGAAATGGGTGAAAACTTGCAACACCTTTTGCCATTAATATAAATGTTATCAGATGTTGGCTGTGTTCCAATCATTCTTTTTTTAAAAAAAATTCCCCCCAAAACCAGGGGGAAAAAACCCAAACCCAAAGCAAGAGCTTTCATCAATATATAACATTTGGGCTGAACAATATTATAGTTTAGTTTTGCCAGTAAGAAAAGGAAGATCAGATCCTGAGAAAAATTTTAAACCAGTATATCAAGACAGAAGGCTGAAGACAAGCTTGTCAAGAAAGCAGGCTGTGAAGTGCCTCCACACAGAGACCAGGCAGAATTTTCCCTGAAACCTGATTGGTGATCAATCAAGCTAAGGGCCACTAGGTCATGCAGACTTTATCTTGGCACTGGGATGTCCTAGAGCCACACAGTGCACACACTCGTCATTGAGCCAGTTAAGCAGCTGGTCATGTGGACTTCAGTAGTCCTAACCCAGAGTACCCCACTCTGGATCTGCATTGCCATATATACCAATATTTTAACTATTCTTCGTTGCCAGTGTGATGTCTGTACTATTTTATCGTGATTGGTTATTGCTCTCCTCCCAAGCAGTAAACATCTTCAGATTTCCTGGCTGCAGTCTGTGTCTGCAGTAATTTTTTGCACATACAAAGTCTGTCACTGTTTTCTTCCTCTATTTGCTAGTTATTAATCGGCATTAATGCATGACAACACACTAAAAAGGGAGGGGAGAAATAGACTACTAGGTTTACTAGGTGAAATAACAGTGAGGGTTCATATCCCTTTAATATTTGTAGAGGAGAAATAATTTCAGCAGAAATTGTTCTCATGCAAGCAACGTAGGCCAATCTATATTCATTTACACAACTTCATTTCCAATAGTAGCCCTAATGTCCACTAAAATTAGTTAACTTTTTAATGTGATTAGAATAAGTAATTAAAAAATGCATAAATGAAACCATGCCCCAAATCAAACAACTGATGGTTAAAAATATCAGTAGTCTTTTATTTACCTACTACGGGTCATAATTACCTCTTCTCGCTCTAGTGTTAATGGGGGGGGGGCATTCATTTCCTTCTGCATATTATGCTGCAAAGATCTACAGTGCTGAAATTTTTGATTTTAAGTTGGTAGTGATTTCACATTAAATAGACAGTGGATCTCATGCAAGGAGATTTGTTTTTGTCTTCACAACTTGCATTTGCTAATATTTCAACTAGTTCATTTTCTTATCTAGTGTCCTTGATTAGAAGCAAAATTCCAATAACTGAGCATTCTGCTGTATGATTAATGCTACAAGATGGCACCATATGAAAGAAGCTAGAAGAAATAATGAGGCCGACTTATAAAGTACACATCAGATGAAGGCATTCAGCATATAAGTTTGGGGAAGGCTTCAATTGGAAATCTAATGAAACCACCCCAATCCTAGTCTGAGGTGTAGGTCAGATGAGTACAGAAACTATCAAAATTAGTCACATGTTCCAGCTAACTCAGTATTTTTAGTTTCTTAAGGCCATCTATTTATGCAAACACGCACACGTATGGGGGGATGGCTAGGTCCAGTTGGAATCATTGTAATTCGGATTATATTGGGATCAAATTCCTTTTTGAACCAATTTTGAAGCAAATTGGGAACCTGGAAGTATCCTTACCATTTTGAAGCCACTGTTGCCATCTTTGTTCCAACTCAGGAAGTGAATCGAAAAAACCCCCAGCATTTGAAGGCAAGCAGCAGCTCGCATGTTGGGATGCTTATCTCCAGCCAACGAGGGGAATCCATGTGGGGAGGGGCGGGGTTTCGGCACGGCAGCCATTGCCCTTTAAAAAGGCATGTGCATGCCTCATGGGCTCATTGTGAGCCGGGGACATGAACGGGAAGCAACTAGGCAGGCTGCTTGGATGGGAAAGATGCCACACCACTGCTTAGCAAGGGAACAACAGGGTTGGGAACAAATAATTTTATTGGAGAATCATACCATACAACTTTGGTGCCTCCTTTCTCTCCTTGGGGTTACACATTGTAATTTTGGTAATAAGTAATCTCCTATAATCTGATAACAATTTCCTTGGGAAACCACACAATACCACTTTGGAGCCCTCTTTGTCTGCTTTGGGTTTCACATTGTACTTTTGGAAACAAGAAATCCACTAATCTAATAATTTTATTGGGGAACCACACCATACAACTTTGGAGCCCCTTTTCTCCCTTTGGGGTTACAAGTTGTACTTTTGAAAACAAGAAATAAATTAGTTTAATGTTATGAGATAAATTCCATTTTTTCATATTCAGAGAGGTGTGCTCTAGACAAATATGCAAAACATAGAGATAGATTTAAATTTTCCAAAAGAATCCTGGAGGCAGCACATGCCTTCTTCTTGTAATATTCCTTATTAGATTACTAAATTTACTTTTAAAATTGTCAAGGACCCAGGAATCTTCTAAACGCGTGGAAAGCTAGTATGCTGACTGAGGAGAAACTTTTCTATAAGTGTGGCAAATTTTGTCAGTAGTGGTCTAAAAATGAGGGAAAGGAAATCCCCCAAGTTTTGCCTGTCCCATTTGCAGGTTTTCGCGTATTGAGCAATTGTGCCCGACATCAACAAAGCAATTCGAAAATTTTGAAAATTTCTGAAAATTATGACTTTTTTGGGGGGAAATTTTGGAAATAATTTCTGAATTGAATCACAAGTGCCCCCTACATCCCAAATGAGTTTTGAACCATGTTTTCCTTGATCAAGCAAGCCATACACACACACACATATACATATACAAAAAAGTATTGAAATATGAAAAATGTGATAGGCCCCCCAAGACACTAATTCCTTTGTAAATTTCACATAGCTAGAGAAAACAATTTAGATTTATATGTGTGACAGTGAAGAGTTATATCTCTAGCTGAGGGAATTGTGCTGTTCTTTCTATCACATGTCTATTAATCACTCTCTGGTTGCTGGGGAAGTATAATTACATGACATCTTCTCCTGGCTTTAAAGTCTGAAAAGTCAAGGAGGCTTCAAAATGGTGGAAGGCTGATTTAATATTAAGGCTGATTTAATAATGAAAACAAAAAACCCTCATGACTAAAGTTGTGTCTGCACAACAAAAATAAAGTGGATTCACTTCTCAATTGCTATGGCTAGTCCAGAAAATATACAGTCAAATTTGCAGCAGAAATGCTGCATCCAGCATTAATGTGCCTTAAGAACAAATGGGATTTTGGAGCTCCAGAGTGATCTTAAAGTTTTGGAGATGTGGACAACTGAATTGGGCTAGATCCAGCCTGCTCCACTATCCACCCTTCTAATGTACCCACCACTGCATCACTTGCTACAAGTAGCTTCTTGCCATAAGCTTGCTGAGGATGCTGGTGAAACCAGATCAGGAAAGTGATCACAAATGTGATATTGTTGCCAGCAAACATGGCATTTATTGTGGTCAAAGTTTCAGCAATGGTGTTCCTAATGTTTACTTGGGGCTACAGGAACACTCTTGAGATGCATTGAGCAATGTAGATAAGGCCTAAAGTTCATGAAACCCAGTAAATATTACTTTTGCACTTAATACCTTTCAGAATTGAATGGAAATGGTCTAACTTATGGAAGAGATTTTTTGGCATATCAGAAGCTGCCATCCTCACCTTTCTGTTCAAACCAATATAGGTAGTCCCCAAGTTACAAACATCTGACTTACCATTGTTAAAAATGGGTGTGAGTTGTTCATAATTTGGGGACTTCCTATATATAAATAAGGATACACAGCCCAATGTGAACATTTCCCGCTCACTGGCCTCAGTTCATAGTGACTACATGCAGCCATTCTGGGGGGGCACTTTCAGGCTCTGCTAACTCCTCAAAGACCAACCTTTTTGTTTGTTTTACTGGCTCTTTTGTAGGAAGGGCAGCAAGTATCTGGGCTAGGAAAATGGTTATGCATGCACCAAACCAGACATTTCTTTGACCCCCTGTTTCTATCCTTCCTAAATGGAAAGGTGCTATTCTCAAGCTGTTTCTTGGCAGGTAAGAATGAAGAGTTTGAATGAATGGAGTTTGGAGGGCAACTGGGAAGTAGAAGCCATTGATCCAGCCTCCATTTTTCTTCTTCATATTCTTTCTCCAGCTGTACTCCATGTTACTGCCAAATATGCATTGTACCCTTGCCAGCAGAGACAGTATAAAAGTGGGCTCTTCAAACTCACTTGCCTTGCCTCTGACCTTCCTCCCTCTACTTATATTAGTGTGTGCTACCAATATACTTGACATATCCTAGCTCTGGTGATATTTTTAGCTATTCCTGACTCTCTCACAGAATATGCTCTCTGAAGACTCACAGAACTGGCTAGTACATGAAGGGCTTCTGCTAATAGCATAATTGCTAGTGATATTGGATAAATGAGAGAATGGCATTCAGGAGCTATAATAATGGAATTAAGCAATTAAAACATCTAGCCATGGTTAATGAAATCTTTGTCTTTCTGGGTAAGAGACCCACACAAGACAGCTGATTTTCACCCTCATTTTTCTCACTTTCCTGTCCTATCTTCTGCATCCCTGCCCAAGGTGATGAGTTATCTGTCCTTGCATTGAGACAGTCCCTGAAGCTAAAATAACGCAATCACCAGCAGCAATAGAATGCAGAAAATAGCCAAAATATAATGGAGAAATGATGTGAGAATAGCAGCTTGTTCAGTGATATGTGTGACTCATGAGTCAGAAAAAAGTTAGAATAAAGGAGGGGAAAATTTAGCCACATTGAACATGATGGGTAAACTTATTAATGTCGACAACTCAAACTGGATCCTGACATTGAGATTTTTCTTCCTCCCTCATCCTTCCCTGGAAAGGATTATTAACCACAAAAATCATATAGACAGGGAAGCCTTTCTTTCTGAGTCAGACTGCCTAACCAAAATGTCAGCACAAGGAAGTCTTACCCCATTAGCAAAGAAGATAAACAAAATAGAAGAGAGACTAGCTGTGGCAGTAACCTCTATGCTGGAAAGGGCACTTATAGCAGATTTTAAGATATCATGCCATCATCAGCCAGATGGCAGAGAGCCAGTCAAGGTGTGATCCTTAAGGCACACAAAATTTCTGAAAGGGGAAATTTTTCAGTTAATGGGCATAGACAGGTAGAAATAACAGAGAATAGTGTGAAAAGGAGATATTCCCAGAGCAAAGATCTTTGAAGGGACTTTAAGGTTACAATCACAAACACAATTTCTAGAGAATAGAAAATCTGTCACTTCCCATTTATCTTATGTTCATTTTTAAGGACTCACAATCTTTCTAGTCTAGATAAAAAGAAAATCGTATTTTCTTTTTTAAAAAAATTCATCTGAAATTAAAACACTTTCCATTTGCATTGGCCATTTTTAAAGTAGATTTTGACAAAATTCAAACTATCCAGTAAGACCATAATTGAAAGCACAAGAATTCAGCTTTCTGAGCAAATTGTTCTTCAGCACAACATATGAAAGCTAAAATACCCTAAAGGCATCAGATCCTGTCTGACCTTGGTAGCTAAGCAAGTTCAATCCTAGATAGTACTTGCATAGTAGGTTGCCACTACCTACAGTAAAACAGAGATGTACAATCTGTGGTTCTAGGGCAGGAATGGATAACTACCAGGAGCTAGGGGTTGCATTGGTTATGAAGTGACTTTTGAAGACAGCACTATGTCATACCCTTGGGGAAAATGTACCAATTTATCTATTAGTAAGTCTTCCACTTGCAGTGAGGTTTACCAAGTTGGAAATTCTGCTGAGGCAAGGGTCATCTGTAGACTTTATTTTCAGCTGTCAAGGGTGAGTACCCTGACCCTGATGATATCTGTAATGCTACTGTACTGACCAGGCAGTCATTACTGACTGGCCATGCAGGCCATGAACCTCCAAGCCCTGCAAATTTGGGCTGGTCCCACAGGGTTTTGTCATTCCAACACTAAAATCCCACACAAAGCCTATATGTAAGAAGAAACCTTCTTTCAATCCAAAAGATGCCAACAGGGCATCAATCAGTTAGTATTTCTTACCCCCTTTTTGCACTAACCTCCCCCATTATGAACAAGACTATTCTTTAGCTCCCATACCCAATCATGTCATTGAGAGGTTCTGAGTAATGTTCATCTCCATATCAGACAGGTGCATTTCATTGCTTGTATACAAATCAGAATATTTAAGTATAATCTCTGGGTGTTAAAAAAAGTACTGAAGCCCTGGGCCACTGTTTTCTTTATTTCCTGACCTGGAGAGATAGCACAGCAGTAACAGCAGCTGTGCTTGCAATCAGAAGGTTGCATGTTCGATTCCAGGGCTGGTCTGGACACCCAGCTGTGAGCCCTGTCCAGTGTTCACCCAACAGTTCGAAAACAGCCCAGCTGTGAATAGATGAACTGGGAACCTATAAGCGGGGAAGGATTTTTACAAAAACAGGACTTTATAATGCCTGAATAAAAAGAAAGTTTGGCTGTCGAAAGGTGGAATGCAGAAAACAAAGGCTCTCCATTATGAGGATGAAGCAACAGCACCCCCTGGTGACGTAATGACACAACGACATAATGGAGCAACCACACCCTGTGATGCAGACAGAAGAAGAAAAATCCTTCTAAAATTGTACGTGTTGTGTTGCATTGTAATTGTATGTCTACCGGCAGGGATTGGCTGCCGTATGTGTAATGTAATCTGCTCTGAGTCCCCTTCGGGGTGAGAAGAGCGGAATATAAATAAAGTGTATTATTCTTCAGGCCATGTCCATACACTGGAGATAATTTTCTCTCTCCCCACTATTAGGACAGGCTACAACAGAACAGCCCCAGTCTAGTATATCATAATCATTCCTAGATTCCCCCCTGGCCTCTATAATCCCATACAAAAGACCCAACTTATTACCTCCTAAATGAATACACAAAATATGTGTAGTCAAGCCATGTTACCCTTCAAATAGCAGGTGAAAGAGATGGGGCCAGTGCATGCTCCATTTCTCCACCTACTTGACATCCACCACCTCTGACATCCTCCAATGTTTTTTGAAGGCAAGTCACTGAACCTGGTATGTCATCAAAAATATGGAAGTCAGTTATCAATATTCAGAATCTCTTCTGAAGCCAACCTAGGTATAAAAATAAACAAGTCAACTATCTATCCACAACAGACCTCCATTTTACTAAGGTAATGGAAGGATATAACTCTTCGTCTACCCAGGTGCTAGATATCAGTTGAGGGAAATCTCATCACAACCACAATGGAGTGAGAACACAACCTGAAATTTGCTAGAGCCAGAATTCTAAATGTCTAACTTATGAATGACTAAAATTAGAATGTACTTTGAGGTGAACCCTGATTGTTCATTAATAGGACTTTTTCCCCTGCTTTTGCCAAATCTGGTCTCATTGCCTGAACAGGGTGTAATTCAGGCTCTAAGTGAGTCTAATTTACAATAGACAAAATTTTAAAGAACCACATAACGCTTCTTGGTCTCCAAAACACTGTTATCTCACTTTCAGATCCATTTCATTTGAGCTTAGTGAGACCAGGCAGCCAATGTCAGAGACGAACAGCCTTAAAATGTACCTTAGGTACCTCCCCTCAGCAGCATTATGATGCCAAGCATTATGAGGCATCATCCTTGCCTTCTTCTGTAGCAGGAGCAGCACAACAGGTGAAGCAACATTCATATTCTGGCTAGAAGCAGTTGGCTTCTAGTGAAAGGCACAACAAATAAGAAGGGTAGTTTCCCATCCTCAAGACACAAGAAGCAAAATAAATGTTTCAAGTCAGCTGTAAAGAATGAGCAAAATCCACAGGTATGGCAATTTTGCTACCCATACTGCTGCTGAGACACAGATACTCACTGCTGCATATATTACCAGTGTGTTTGATAGAGACTCCCTACTGTTCAGGCCTGCTGAGTTTATATGCGGATTCAGCTTGTGTGCATTTGCACCTGCTGCTCAGTCTCATCAACTGCTGCTTTCCAGTCTCAACAATGTGGATGGTAAGTGATGCATGTGGTTGGTTGTATGTCTACATTCTCTTTTCTCTCCCTCCCTCCCGTAGTTGAGTCAGAACTCCTAAAGGATTGCACAAAGAATAATATCCTTGAGATAAGCTTTTGGCTTTAAACATTATACATACACTGAATGGTACATGGAGAGCAATTTTAGCACAAATGCCCAGAATGGCTTAGAATAGCAAACAAAGCATAGACAAAGAATTGTTTAGAAATACAATTAGAATACTTATGAACTCTTCTAATAATGTACAGTGTTATCTTCCACGTATCTATGATCCATTACTGATGTCTTCCCTCTTTCCCTTTTTACTTCTGGTTTTACTTCAACCAGCTTTATTAGCTGCTGTTACAATGCCACTAGAGCAGCTCTTCCAGGCAGTCTCCAATAAGTCATCTGTCAATCAAGACAGAATTTCCACTGAGTGATTGGGATATAAGTTCATATACTCTTGAAAACAGAGGTGGGCAGCTACAGCCTTGTAATTGTTGATGGATTGCAACTTCCATCTGCACACACCCACTGTAGCCAATGGTGAGAGTAATAACCCAATGATAGTTGCAATCCAAAAAGTCTGTAGGGTCATATTTTTCTAGCAGTCTCTTTAGGTGATAGTGGTGTATTTGTAAGCTAGTTATTTTTCTTCAGTCTACACAGTCTACATTGGCACCCCCTTGTTGTGGGGGAGAGGCTTGCGTACCCTAATGAAGTTGTGAGCTATGCTGGCGGTGGCATAATAGCCACTGGTAGGGCCTCCCATGCCAGACAGGTCACAACCGAAGGGTCTGACAAAGAGCAACAATGGGCAGGATGGGCTCTCTAGCCTTTTGGCAAGCATCCTAAGAGAAGGAAAACTCTAATTTCAAACCCGGGCAAATGGTGCTTGTCTAATCCTGTAAGGTCAACCATCTAAGAGAAGGAAACTCGAACCATACCTAAGACCTGAGGACCTCGCTGCCACTGTCCAAGCTTGCTAGGCCCCGGCAGAATAACCTTTGGTTTAAAGGGTGAGGCCAGTTCTGTGCACGCTGCACTACACCAGAAGAATCATTTGCACAGGCTCGAAGGACACATCCAACCTCCAAAAATGAAATCATCAACACGCTTGTAGAATGCCCGGGATGAGTCCTTCCTAAGAAACTTCATTCGCAAAGTAATGCCAGAGACAGAAGTCAAATATTAACTAATTCTCATTTCCCTCTTCTTTTGTCTCAGCCCCCCTCCAAAACTATCCCCCCACCATTAAACTGGCACCTCTGTTATGATCACATTAGAGTCCTCTGAAATGAGTATCATTCAGGGCTCTTCACATCTTAAGCAGACTCAGTAGGTTTAGGGTGTCACGAAAGAGCTACAAATCCATGTTTATCTACTATGTTATTACTGCTTTTTATTATTATCTTTATTATCAATTATTAACTTTATTTCCTTTCCTCCAATACTAGGACTCAAGTAAATTTATAAATTAAAGTGATTACAGCATAATTACAAAAAATGAAAAAGTCAACATTAACATAGTAATAAACTGTTAATGTCATCACAATCATCTAACACATACACTTATAAAGATAAAAAGCAATTTAAAACCGTTGTCATTTAAAACAATACAGCAGACTCTTACAAGCATATTCCTTAAAAGTTTTCAACCCTCAAAAGTCAGTTGAGTGAGATGGTCTTCACTTACTGATGGAAGGATGATATGGAGAAAGCCATCCTATTCTCCCTTGGGAGAGAATTTCCAAGGCTACAACCAATCGCCATCAGTTATACCTGTGGAGGTGCTTTTCAAATACATATTATTTGTTTTATTGGTATGTTTTATCTCAGCACAGAAGTAATGTAGGAGGCTCAAGATACTACACACACCTGGCAATGGGGTGTTCTAAGTTACATAGAAAAAATGTCTTGTGCATTGGGTCAACTCTACAATTTGGAAGAACATTCCATAAGAAATGTCTATAAATGGTAAAGACCAGACATTGATTTGCCCATTAAGAGACAAATGTCATAATCTATGGAGTCTGTTCAGCTATTAGGCATAAAAACCCAAGCTAATCTACTCCTTTTTATAGCCATGGCTACTATGTTTTAAATATCACTACCACCACCCACAAAAACCCCCAGTTTAGTTATGTACAGTACAATCCAAAAAGTAAACCCTATTGGATTTAATGTGACTTATCTCAGGAATCTGGGTACAAAGTTAAATGTTTTGCAAAGGTCCACAGTATTTCAGTTTGCCTGTATTTCACAGAGAAATGCTTATCTGAATAAAAATAAAGGTTTATTATTATTATTAATATTATTATTATTCCCCACCACCATCTCCCATAGGGACTCAGAGTGGCTTACAAAAAACACACAAAGATGCCATACATAAAACACATAATACATAAAATAAATTACATCAACATAAAAACAATAATACATTACATAAACCATGTATATAAATTGGATAAAACAACCTCTATTAAAATAGAATCAGTTAAAAGATCCACTTAAGCAATATAGCAGTCCAGCTGAATTCACAGAATGTAAATATGCTAAGTGATTGGCAATCAGTTCTGGTTACTGTCTAAACATTATCAAGTGCCTACTGGAAAAACAACGATTTTACCTCTTTCCTAAAGTGTTGTAGTGTAGGGACTTGTATAAGTTCACTGTGAAGGTTGTTCTAGAGCTGGGGGGCCACCACCATAAAGGCCCCCTCCCTTGTCCCCACCAACTGCACTAAAGATGGAGGCAGGACCAAAATCAGGGCCTCTCCAGAAGATCTTGGAACCCACACCAGTTTATAGGAGGAGATGCAGTCATGATGATAGGCTGGACCTGAACTGCTTTATAGGTGATTACCAGCACTTTGAATTGGGATCAGAATCTTATCGGCAGCCAGTGGAGATGCTTCAATGGGGGCATGGAATCCTCCCTATAATTAACTCCAGTTAGTAACCTCACTGCCGATCTTTATACTAATTGCAATTTCCGAACCATCTTCAAAGGAAGCCCCACGTAGAGTGCATTACAGTAATCCATTCTAGTTGTAACTGAGGCATGGACCACCATGGCCAAGTCAGGATTTTCAAGGTATAGTCGCAGCTGCCACATAAGCTTTGACTATGTCAATGCCCTCCCAGCCACCGCTTTAAGCATCAGCTATGAATCCAGGAGAACATCCAGACTGGGGAGCTGTGCCCTCAATGAGATGTCAGCTTGGTCTCTATCATGATGCACAAAACACACATGTCATCAATGTTGGTGAAAAATCAGCTACAAGTTTTATTTACATATATCTGAAAAATGTTAGTATGGCATGAGGGACTGAGCCATGTGTGTGTTGGGAAAAAGCCACAGCAATATATTGAAAGGTCAACTTGATTGGCCACAGCTACACTTGTTGTAAGATACTCTGTTATACAATGAATGGAGATTCCTTTCTTCCAGACTGCAGCTATACAATAGAATTAATCAATGTGATACAGCTTTATCTGTTATGGTTGAATGCTACAGATTCATGGGAGATGTAGTTTTCTAAGTTCTTTAGTCTTATCTGCCAAAGAGGGCTGGTGCCTCACCAAGCTATAACGCCCATTGAAAATTGAGCTATAACAGTGAAATGTTGTCAAACTGCATCAATTCTACCATACAGATACTCCTGCAGTCAAGCATGCTGAAGTCTTAAATACCAGTTATAACTTTAATTCATTCAACTGTTTCTCTCAGGTGAAAGAAATAATCACCTTTGCAATTGAGGCATAGTTATAGTTTAGTAGCACGTTTAGAATGTAGATTTAGAATGTGGAGCTAGTATATCAAGCCAAAGTCATTAATGTGTCATTTCCACTGATAAATACTGTTCTTGTCATTTCAGGTACACTTTATTTTTTTTAAAATCCATATTACTTTGGCAACTTTGCAGCCAATCATTATCACTTGCAGCAAACTGCTATATGTCAATAACTTAAACAGGAGACACAGAGAATTATGCAGTACAGGGGTTCATAAATTTGCAGATATTATTATCTTGAGAGGTAAAGAAAAACAATAAAAGTGTCACAAGAATGATATAAAATAAATTTTGCAGCAATTTAGAAAAAAAATAAAACCCTCTTTCTTTGGAAAACAATGCTATAATTTAAGATTGTGTCTGATTTAACATCTGTGCTAGAAAACACGCTGCTTCAAATGAAAAACTGACAGTCAATGCAATGAGCAATAAAGAAATCCAGTTTCTTACTGGTGGGATACCAGCCACACAGTCTAGCACTTTCTAATTCACATATCTTACTCATTTAATGTACTTGTATACCAGTTTTCATTTGGAAGGATTCTAGAGCATCTTACCCATAGCTAAAAACAATCTGGACAGTCTCTGTCCATAGACAGGCAATCTAATGTATTATGAAGGGTAAAGGAAAACGGAAAATCCAGGCCCCTTCCACACAGCTGAATAAAATCCCTTAACTACTTTGAACTGGAATATATGGCAGTGTGGACTCAAATAACCCAATTCAAAGCATATATTGTGGGATATTCTGCCTTGATATTCTGGGTTATATGGCAGTGTGGAAGGGCACTCAGATGCAGGAAGTTGCTAGCTCCTCAAAAAGAACTAAGTGTTCCAATCATAGATTTATTCTGCTTCTGTACTATTGGAAAAATATGAGAGAGGAAGGGAAAGAGGAAGACAGAGTGTGAGAGAGTGTGTTTTGGAAAGGATATTCAAGTTTCTACATTAGGAGACCTGTGAGTTTTATTTACCTACACCTTTGTAGCTGCTTACAAAGTAGGTTTGGGGGAACTTTTATTACTGTGCGGTGAGAATGGTATTTTGACATCCACAATGACTATTGTATTTATGTGGCAATTCCTTTAAAAGTGTTTGGAAGCTACAGTTTGTGAAAAAATGTAGTTCGTTTATCAAGGAAAATGATCCTGGAGACGTGGTGGTGAGTCAGTATTACCAAACATCGGAGGTATCTGTTAGACATGGTTTAGAATCCTAAAATGGCGATTCTTATATCAAATGGGGGGGGGGATTTTTTTTATTAGTAAAAGAAAGTCTTACAAAAATTTCGGAAATGTAACTTAAGTACTAACGAAATTGTTAGTAATTGTATGCCAGAGCATGTGCATTCCAGATGGTTTTGGCCTACAACTCCCAGAAATCCTAACAGCTGGTAAATTGGCTGGGATTTCTGGGAGTTGTAGGCCAAAACTTGAATAAACCACACTGAATTCTAGATGGGACTCTCCAAATAGGAAGGAGGGAGGGAAGGAGGAAGGGAGGGAGGGAGGGGTATTCTATTCTTGGAAGCAGCAAAGAAAAGGAGGAGGAGCCCCCCCCCTCGCCCTCGCTGCCTCTCTCTCACCCCGATCCTGAGGGAGCGAGGGCCCAAGTTTGCCCAGGCTGAGAGGAAAAGGAAGAGGCCTGAGGCTGTGAGGAATGGTGGGAGTTGAAGTCCAAAACACGTACCTGGAGGGCTGAAGCTGGCCCCTGCGATGGGGCATGGCAGAGCAATGGGGAAGAGAAGCATCTGAGAGAGCGCAGGGAGAGAGAGGAGGAGAAGCGCGCGCGCGTTTGTGTGTGTGTGAAGCAGGCCCCTGCGATGGGGCATGGCAGAGCAACGGGGAAGAGAAGCATCTGAGAGAGCGCAGGGAGAGAGAGGAGGAGAAGCGTGTGTGTGTGTGTGTGTGTGTGTGTGAAGCAGGCCCCTGCGATGGGGCATGGCAGCAGAGCAACGGGAAGAGAAGGAGGGGGAAAGCCTGGAGAGAGAGGAGGAGGAGAAGCGCCACGGCAGTGTGTGTGAAGCAGGCCCCTGCGATGGGGCATGGCAGCAGAGCAACGGGGAAGAGAAGGAGGGGGGAAAGCCTGGAGGACTACACTTTCCAGAATGCTTTGCCTAGCCTACCTAGCAGCAGCATCACTTCCAGTTCCTCATAGAAATGCGGGAAAAAGAAGAAGCTGAATGAAGGCGGGAAGGAAATGAGGGGGAGAAGACAGGGAGAAGTGAGTAGTACAATAATTAATTAATTAATACTTACGAATTTCTTACGATCATAACGCAAATTGTTGGCCTCAAGGACCGTAAAAGGAAGTCTACTTCCGGGATCGCGGCAGCGATACGTAAAACCTCAAAAGTCCCATTACATACGAATCTCTTACGAATCCTTTTAATTTCCGTTTCATTTTTCTCATGCCTAGTATCTGTGTAGGCCAGGATTAATAACAGGCTTTAAGGACCCATATACATGGGCCACAAAATCCGGGACTGGTCTGAAGCATTACTGCTTCAATCCAGCTCCAGTTTCCGCCATGATGTTTATACCACTCTGCTCCCAAACCACATCAATGTCAGGAATGGAGTTTTCAGTGTACGTTCAAACTAAACCCAGTCCAGTGTCACTGGACACTCAACTTTACCTTCGTCATTTTTGTGTCTGTGGTGGCAGCCATGGAGGTCAAGGGAGGACCTGGCCATTGCTTGGTACCTTTGCTAATATCTGGAAAGGCACCTGCACCATTTGAAGTGATGGGGAAGGAGGGGGTGATTTCCCCCCTTCAAGGGTGCTTCCAGACAGCAGCAAATTTTTAATATGGGACAAGTAATCCTGGGACTTCAGAAGAGGTCCACATACAGACCTGTTGGTCCCAGGATTTCTGCCTCTGTCATCCACACTTGCTGCTTTATTGTGGGGTTTAGAGACTCCCAAGATGGCTGCTTTAGAACATCTGTTTTTTTAAAAAAAGAAACTCAAGATACGAAGATGTGAATCATTGTATAAGTTCTGTTCCTGGCCATCTGTGCAGACAGGGTGTTGTTCCCGGGTTATACATGTCTATTCCTGATTGTTCTTATCGTGAAAAGATGTTCAGTGTTGACTAGGGAGCCACAATTTTGTCCTGGCCAGAGAAGATGTGCCCTCCACATGTCACATTTTTAGGAACCTATCAATCAGGAACTAACATCTAAAACCTTGGAACAAACCTAGATTTAAAAAATCCTGTGATTTCCAAGTGCAGGGACATATCAACATTCAAAGATGTGGGTTTTTGGCTCAGAACTGGGATTTTCTGGCACATGCAAAATCTCACGTTTGTTGCTGTTTGTAGCTATTGCTTCTGCATTTACAGGGAACATCATCTGGCCACCTTCCTGTTTGCTGCGGAAGCTTCTGGGATAAAGATACTGTCTGGTCGGGCCCCAAATCGTCCAGGTGCCTTTGCTAACATGGTCAAAAGGTGTCAAGCAATGGTCAGAAGTTTTCTGGATCTCTTTGACTACTGCTATGACAATAAAAATGATAAAGGTATATATACCATAGCAGTTTTCCATGCCATGGAGAAAGCAGGATGGAGACATTAGCCTGTATCAACATGGGGACAGATTTGGAATCAGAACTAGCATAGCTGTTCACACATATACCGAAGCATGGAGCTGCTTCAGAGGCAATTTGGCAACATTAGTAACATTGAGCAAAACCACATTAAGCATTTTTTACACTGCATTTAGGGTGAGATGGTTTCCTATGTCATGAAAATCGACCATGGAGTGCCTTCTTGCCCATTTCAGGGTATGTGGTCTATGTAGATTGCCCCAAATCACATAAAACTCTTCCCTCCCTCCTTATGTTGACTATTATCACACTGGATAATTTAAACAGGAAAGAGCCCCTACTAGCAACACTGTTGCTATTGGATTTATTGAGTGTTTTTCTTGCATACTTAAGTGCAACCGGCATTCAAAAGAGCCATCTAATAGTAGCTATGTTACTCCCTTGCACAGTGTGAGACAGATCAGATGCTTTTCATTAATAGGCTGTTTCTCAAGGACATTTTAGGCAACACTAATCCCCCAAACGAGCGTTGCTTTTGCAGATTATGATACCCTGAAGCAACATTTTGTTTTTCAATCTAAGAGGCTGACTTCCCTGGTGAGAAAGTGGCCCTTTCCCTGGAAGGTTTGTTTAGTTCAAGGGAACATGTAGAGAAATAGAATAAGTTATTTCTTTATTCTTTGTAACAGTTGACAACCCGGCCAAAAAAGAAAAGAACGCAAAATGAGGTGTTTTTCTCTGGCTTTGCTTTCCTGTCTTTCCCGAAATGGAAATGAGCCAATAAATAAATAAAAATGAACACGTTCTCTCTATTCTGTCAAAATATATTATTGCAAACCTCAGTTTTCCTCACTGAAGAAGGCAGGACCACCATTCAGCTTGAAAAGTATATTTACATTAGTTATGTTTATAACCCATCTTTCCTTCAAACAGTTTCTCCTTTTTATTTCTTTCCTCGCAACAGGCAGTTTAGCATATGAGAGAATGACTGGCCTATGGTCATTGGATATGCTTCATTTCCAAGAGTATCTCATATGCTCATGCAAATGGTAGCCTCAACACCATATTGTTTCTGTAGCGGTCTGTTTTCTTTCCTTCTATTTAAAAAGAATCAGTTTCAAACGACTTTATTTTTATATTTCAGTTCACCTCTGACATGCAACACATTCAGCTGGTGATTGCCTTTTTTCATTTATTAGGACTATATTCCAAAATAAAGTTATCAGTAAAATCAGATACAGTCAATCCTCCACATCCATGGATCCTTCTCCCTCCCAAACCTCAAAAACCAAATTTGATTTTGCTATGTTATAAAAGGGACATTGTTTTATTTGACAATTTTATGTAATGGTACTTGTACATCTGCAGATTTTATTTATTTATTTACCATATTTATACCCTGCCCTTCTCACCCTGAAGGGCCCTTCCGGACAGTTCCAAAACCCGTGATGGATTCCTGATTAACTTGAGGCATCCAAACAATGTCTCAGGTTATTCCTGATTAATCAAGAGAAAACTGGGATTTCCCTATTTACTCTGGATTTTGTTTTTTTTTAACCACCTCTAAAGATCTGGATCTTACTGAAAGATTTTGATCTTTTGAGGTGTTGAGCCTGTGGGGATTGACTTTCATGATCCCCTCTGCGATCCCAGGGGCCAATCCCAATGGGTTCTTCAGGCCCCAAGAGCCTAAGGGAGCAGAAAGGCACCCCAGCCTCCCTTCCCAGCCCCCCCCCTATTTCCCCTCTAAACTTACTTGCTGTGTCCCCTGACCCCTCAGAATAATCTTCTGACATGTTAAAATAATGTCAGGAACTTTGAAGAGGGGAGGAAGGATTTCCTCCCTCCCCACTCCAAAGTCTTCATTTTGACTATGGATGTTCACCGATGTGTGCCCAAGCTCCCATGGTTTCTTCTCTAACCTACCACGTAATGAAAATCTACTTCATTCTTCGTCTCTTCCCACCAGACCAGTCTATAAACCACAAGTTCTCTGCCAACACTTCTTTTCATTCCCAAGTTTAGTTACCTATTATAATCTTATTCTGTTTGTGTGCATTTGTTCCCTACTGTGGTGTTCCAGCCTAGCAGTTTGATGCCCCAGCCTAGTGGTCAGGGACAGGCACCAGTGGTGCCAGTGGATCAGGGCCAGGATGGAGAGGAGGAATGGCCAGATGGGGACATTTCTGCAAATGGGGATTTGTCTTAGGATAATGACTGGCTGCATGGGTATTGGCCCGAGGAAAGGGTTAATGAAGATTCTATGGAAGTCAGTTTCGAGACAGCTAGTGAGAATTCCAGTGACCTTGACTCTCATGGGAACCTTACTCCCTTGCCAGCTGAGCTCCCGGGAAATGGGGAGGAAGAGCTTTTTCAGCAAGATATGAGTCCACCTGGGCCTGCTAACGAGTTGTTGGATTTTGATAGAAGGGCCAGTATCAGATCCTCCCGGAGAGATTGGAATTTGTGTCAGGGAATTCAGTGGTCCCACAGAAAATAAATTCCTTTAAGAGACTGGCCCGGGAAAGATCTCACCAGAGCTGAAGCTACGTTTGGCTTGGATTGTTCATGCTAAAGTTACCAGGTTCAAATTGGCTGCAGGAGTCGGTTAGCCCTGCCGAGCTACATTCCCATTTGACTGTTGCCACAGTTTGCTTTGGACTCTAAGTTCCTGTTTCGGCTGCCGGAGTGGCCTGTCATGGTTTTGGATTTGCTTTCTATGGGATTTACTCCAGTTTAAAGACTTTACCAGTTTTACCTTTGGACTTACTTTTTGCATTACTTCTTTCATCCTATGGACTATTCTTATTCCAAATAAAAGTATTTTACAGAGTTTGCTTGTGTGTGTGATCTAGGGGGGTACACTCGAGGTCTGAGATGCAACACCTACACTACTCCAGATACAGCAACCCAGGAATTGTCCAAATGGAAATTTTCCAGTAAATTATTAATTGAATAATAATCAATCCCAAACTACTACTTTGAGGTACCTATTCATATGCAGTTACAAATAAGTGGTGTTTCAAATCCAGCACTCATAATACTGCTCATCATGACTGCTGACAGAATAGGAATACAGAATGTAATATCAATTTAACCAAGCACCAGTATTTATTCAAAAAGGATGGGTGTGGATATCCTCATAATGATGTGGTTATTTTGGGGACGGGTGGAAGCAGGTCCAATTGGATGAGCCTTACCTGAAACAAAGTTCTACATAAGATAATTTTGGATTTTTTAAAACTTCATCAATTCCTATTATGTTCTGTCCCCACACTAACTAATAATCTGGAAGGTACTGTGGTACAGGGAACAGATAAACAATATTGGTAATTCAAAAAACAACACTTTATTAACAGACAAAACTTAAACTTCTCCTCCTCCTGGGTATTAATATAAAGTCTCTGTGAGGAAAGGTAAGTTATTGGGGTAGAATATAGTTCTGGCTCATGCGATCTTTTCTCTTTCTTAATGACTGTTGCTTGTAGTTGTCTGTTTGATATTTGAATTGGCTTGGTGTTACTTTACTATATAGCTCCGACGTGACATACTCTTTTATGGATCTTTCAATTCTCCTCACTCTTTACCTTCAAACACCACACTAACAGAACACACTGTCTCCTCATGAAGCCAGAAGTGTCAGGGCTGAGGCTCTGCCCCTTAGAAAATCTTTAAAGGGGCAGGGCAAGGGAAGCTCTAAATGCAAAGGCCAGACTAAGGTAATTTAAAATGGTACGCGAACATTCTTTTGGTGCCCACTCACTGTCCGGCCTCACGCCAGGTGAGCGTGCCGGTGTGCACATGTGCAGGGCCAGCTAGTTCCACGCATGTGTGCTGGTGTGCGCATGTGCGCTGGTGAGCGCATGCGCAGGGCCAGCTAGTTCCACGCATGCGCTATTGCTCCAGGTGGACGTTGACCCAAAACGGGACCCTCCTGCCTCCAGCTGCAAAACGTCCTCCTTTTCAGCCTCGTGGACTGCAATTTGCAACTTCAACCACATCGAGTCGTGCTGCAGCAATGGCACATGCACGGACCTTTTGGCCGAATGCGCCCCTGACCACATGGTGCCCTAAGTGGCCGCTTACTTTGCATACTGTTAAATCCACCCCTGGAGATTATCTAGACCTGTGGTCCTCAACTTGTGGGTTCCCAGGTGTTTTGGCCTACAACTCCCAGAAATCCTAGCCAGTTTACCAGCTGTTAGGATTTCTGGGAGTTGAAGGCCAAAACATCAGGGAACCCACAGATTGAGAACCACTGATCTAGACTGACCCTCTTCAGAACTGTACATAAAATGCTAAACCCACCTAACTAAAAGTGCATGATTATGAGTAATTATTAATAAGGTTTTATTTGGTGGCACAATATATATATATATATATATATATATATATATATATATATATATATATATATATAAATATTATATAAATATAAATATAAATATAAATATGGAGAGAGAGAGTGTGTGTCCTATGGATGTTATGGCAGTTATGTTTTTGGCAATATGTTCTATTTAAAAAATTCCCTATTAAATGATCAACACATATAAAATAACAGAGATAAAAATGGGATGGACTGAGATCTACTGTATCTACAGTCTTAATGAGTGGGCTGTCACGTTTAACATTTCTGAGAATGGATTTTCTCTTTAAAATTGTGACCTCTTCATCTCTAGAATACACCATTTGCCCAGTAGCTCAGATGCTATTGTTACATGGACAGATATTTATCTTCAAGAAACAAAGGTTAACTGGAAAAAAAGATATTAATTTTGTTTTGCCCAAAGAAAGGGAGGAAGTTGATTAATGGGGATATGCATCACCAAATGTTGCATTGTATCAGATATATTATTGCCAAAATGAATTATATCAGGTTGATTAAACCTCTGGCATTTTCCTTTAGGATACATTGTTAAATGAAAGATTCACTATCGTAATTTAAGAGTCCGGTAATTTTATGTCTTACCAAATCAATCCATTGTGCTCTTCATTGCATATGTTATAGAAAATAATAAACCTTACACTCTATTAAACAGCAGAGATGGAGAACTTTTAACTATCCTGACTTGAATGGCTGCTGTTTTCTTAATCCTTCAGCACTGGCCAGACTGCTAGGAACTGGAGCCCAACCATGTCTACAGTGTGATAACATCATCTATACTTGCTAGACTTCTAAACTATGTGACTTCTAAACCACAAGTGCCCCAAAATGGGCCATTATATTTGGCCATTTTCGTGTGTCAACTCTAACTAATAGTGCCCCTTTCATAGAAGTTTCTTGGCAAGTTTTATCCAGCATAAGGTTCCTATTACCTTCCTCAAAGTCTCAGAGGGTGGGACTTTCCTGCAGTTGTCAGTGGATTTTCAAGGCTGAGGGAGAATTTGAAACCCTCAGTCAAACACACAAACTACTACTCCACACTGGCTAGTGGCTACCTATTATACCAGTTATCCCACCCCAAATGTACCTGCTTTTAAGAAATACCAAAAGGATAGTATGAAATACGAACAATACAGGGTACACAATTAAAAGTTGCTGCCATGTAGTTGTGGTTAAATCTTTGCCTCATGCTTAAAACATCATGAAGAAAAATAAATGTGAAAGTGACACTACGGGGTTACTTGTGTGAAAAGGAACACATCTGCTCCCTCATGGAGAGATGCACATGTTGCTGGTATGAAGAAAGTTCTCTCATGCAACCTCAGGCAGGTGCATGTGCAATGTCCTTTCCACAAGACATTAGGAAGCCACTTCCAATAACCTTATTTTGCCAATCTCTTTGTTATTAGTGAACGTGTGTCATCCTGAAAAGTTCCGGTGGCGATGAATAAAATGTACTGTATTTTTCTGGAAATATGGTCTGTTTATATCAATATATGTGGCTAGCTCACCTTCATATTTTATACATTCTTCCTTTCTTGTATTATTTCTTTCCCTCCTCTTCATTTATTTCTGTTATTCACAACCATACTTTAAAAACTTTTTTAAAGAGACCATTTCAGATGTTACTATTGGTTTTTCCAGACTGCTCTAAAGTAGTGTGAGTTCTCATAATTAGATTGTGTTGGATTTTGCCATTAGAGGGTGGTATTTGTAGCAATTTCTTTGAACTGTGCTACAACTCTTCCAAAATTACTCCACTATTTCACCGAACTAATAGTTTGGTTTAGGGAGGCAGTCCTTTGGTCTGGAGGACATGTATTCTCCCCTTGAGACCCCCAATCAAAAGATCTATAATGGTATAAGGAAATACAGCACTATTGATATACTAATGCACAATAAGACTGTAACTATAACTCTGAACACATAAATTAAATTTACTCACATTTTCTAAATTTGAAAGGAGGAATTGAAAACACTTTTTTTCTTAGTCCCCAAAATCAGTAGTTCAGCATTATCATAAACAAAAGTAAATTGTTGTTGCTTTTGTTTGGATCCTTCTCCAATTTCTATGGTACAGTAATAATTCAGTCACTAGATGTCACTTTCCAGATAAAAACAGAGTAGTCTATTTTTTGTTTGTTCTTTTGGAATAATTGTATTACTTTTATTCTGTTTTGCTTGAAATGCAAGTTGTCCCAAATACACTCTTAACATGTTTCAAAGCTGTCTTAAACACTGTAGGGGGCACACCAATTATTTCAGGAGCAATTGGGGATGCTGCATAATGATACACTTGATGCACTATGAGGCTTGGTGTAAATACAAGTACAAACCCCTCTCAAAATGCTGCATTGCACCTTTTTATCTTTTAAGATAGCAGAATTTCAGTCTTTTCCCCACAAGGGCCTTGCATTTAAATGTTGCAGGAAGTAAGATGATGTTTGAGTCTTACATGCAAGGAAACAAAATACACAGTACTGTCTAAACAGGAGGGATCAATCCATGTAGTTCAACCTTGTTCACACTAGAACATCATTGAAACTCACCTCTCCCTTCTATGCCTAGCCACTAGGTTTGTTTGATCAAAAAAATGGTTCAAAACTCGTTTTGGATGTAAGGGGTGCTGGTGGTTCGATTTGGAAATCAATTCCGATTTTCATAGAAAAAAAATGTTCAAAACCTTTTGAATCTTCCAAGATTTCCGAAACAGCTTCGTTAATGGCAAATATGCGCAGTTGGAAAAAACAGCACCAGCACTGAGGAAACTTCAGGGGCTCTTCTACTCCTGACCGAGGGGCTTTTATACTCCAGGCCTGCCTTGGCTGTCAATGTGGAGGAGGACGAGGAGGTGATCCTCCTCCTCCTGTCACGTAATTCAGATTATCAAAGTAGAGGTAAAGGTTTCCCCTTGGCATTCAGTCTAGTCCTGTCTTACTCTGGGGAGTGATGCTCATCTCCATTACTAAGCCAAAGAGACATATTGTCCATAGACATCTCCAAGATCATGTCACCAGCATGACTGTATGCAGCGCCATTACCTTCCCGCCAGCGCCTCAAACTGCAAAACCGGATTCAAACTGCTAAAGGGATTCAGACTGTGGACCTACTGCATTATGCATTATGGAAACTCATAGAAGGCAGCTAATCTGCATGATAGAAATCTACATCACTGAGTATATACATAATGCATAGGCATGAGAAAAAAGTTATGAAAATGATTCGTTTCGTAAGAAATTCATAAGAAATGCTACTTTCGAGTATTTCCGCACCTGGAACGCCAACCAGGAAGTGGACTTTCTTTTTCGAACTTCAGGGGCCAGGATTTTCTTAAGTGTCGTTATTAGGTCGTGAGGGGGGGCCCTCCTTCTCTCTCACCACCCTCCCGCCTCCCTTGCCAATAAGTATTATGGCAAGGCAAGCCCCAAACTTCGCTCCTTCTTTTTCGGCTGGAAGCCTGGAAAAATGTAAACAGAGAGGTTTACTCAGTAAATCTGCAAAGGAGGGCACTTTGGATGAAGGGCCCTCCTTTGTGGATTTACTTCTGAGTAAACCTCTCTGTTTACATTTTTCCAGGCTTCCCTGCCTCTCCTGCCCTGCCAGGATCTAAAGCATCAAAGAGTATTGGGGTGAGAAACCAACCTAATGTATAATAGAATGAATGCTACTGTAAGTGCCTAATATTATAAGTAATCCAACTGGTCATACCTACATTCCATGCACATGCAATAATTCAGCAGTAATAACAATAACAAGAGGTAAAATTCAAACCGAAGTATTCTGACTGGTCTCTCCTCATGCGGTGCAAACGGGCTCTTCTCTTATTAGCCCGGGAAATTAGCCCGGGAAAAGCCAGCGTTTGCTGCTTGGGAGCACACACATACATATTCTTGGGGGGGGGGGGGGATTTGCTGCAGAATCCCGGGCTCATAGAGAAGATTCTGCAGCAAACCCCCCCCAAAGAATATGTATGTGTGTGCACCCAAGCAGAAAACGTTGGCTTTTCCCGGGCTCACAGAGAAGAGCCCGTTTGCACCGCATGAGGCAGGGACCAGTCAGAATACTTCGGTTTGAATTTTACCTCTTCTTATACCCATTGTTATTACTGCTGTATTATTGCATGTCCATGGAATGTAGGTATATGACCAGCCTGGGCAAACTTGGGCCCTCGCTCCCTCGGGATCGGGGTGAGAGAGAGGCAGCGAGGCGCGAGGGGGCTCCTCCTCCTTTTCTTTTGCTGCTTCCAAGAATAGAATACCCCCTCCCTCCTCCTTCCCTCCCTCCTTCCTATTTGGAGAGTCCCAACTAGAATTCAGTGTGATTTATTCAAGTTTTGGCCTACAACTCCCAGAAATCCCAGCCAATTTACCAGCTGTTAGGATTTCTGGGAGTTGTAGGCCAAAACCATCTGGACTGCTCATGCGCGACATACAAATTACTAACGAATTTCGTTAGTAATTAAGTTACATTTTAGAAATTTTTGAAAATTTGTTTGTAAGTCTTCCTATTACTAATCAAAAAAAATCCCCCCCCCCCCCAAATTAGATTTCCGGGTTGGGAGTGTTGGGTTCTAAACCATGCCGAATAATGCAGTTTCAAGATGCATTACATGGCAATGTATATGGGGCCTGAGAGCAGATCAGGTATTTCTTCCAGGTGTTTTGGACTTCAAATCCCACCATTCCTAACATCCTCAATTCCTTTCCTTTTCCATCTCAGCTGCTTAAGAGAAGGAAGAGGAGGACAAGAATAGGAAGAAAAAGAGGAGAATGGAGAGAAAGGGAAAGGAAGAGGGGACATTCGCCCAGGCTGCTTCTTTAACACTGTTCCAGGGGAGAGGAAGGGGGAACTTTCACCCAGGTTGATTTTTTAACACGGCTTCCCAGGTTTGAGCTGAGGCCAGGGAAGAGAAGCAGAGAAACGTTGAATTGAATCATTTCTGACACACTTATTGCTTCTTAACAGCCAGTGGTGAAGAATAATGATAGATTTGCTCTCAAGTTGGACCACTGTGTGATTTCCAAATTTTAAGAGGAAAGGGGACATTTGTATTAAGTGTTTGGTCTGTTCTATGAAAATACTTTTAAGGAGTCAAAAATAAACTGAACATCTACATTACTTTCTTGTGCTAAAAAAAAGTCCTGAGCATCAACAATCTAGAGGAACCCTAAGATGTGGCAACATTTTCAATTTAAAATATTTTTCCCCCATGGGGAAATATGAAAAGATGTTGGAGCTCTAAAAACAACATTTGTGAACTACATGGAGTCTGAGAAAACGTTTTCTGCACACAAAAATTGTGTGAATAATGCACAAAAGTTCACAACTGAGTAGTCTTCAAAACCTCTGGCAATTTGTTTTCCTGCCAATTATGAGGAAACTTGTAATTGCACCGAACTCTTTGAGAAGGAACTTCTCACCCTTCTGCACTACACTGTGAAATGGCTTAGTCAATGCTAGGGGAATGTCAGGCAGTTTTATTGATGAGACTAAGCCTCTTTTTTCTTAAGCTGCATGGCTTGGAAATTGTCTGGAAATCAATGGACATGCTAACATTAAACTCCACACACCATTCACATTCAAGCAAGCCAGAGCTAGACAGTACCAGTGGCATATAGTTGTTATTGTAAAGATTCAACCCATTATTTCCCTCTTTTTATTTTATCATTTTCCAAGTTTTCTTGGCCAAGTTAACACAAAATTGAATGGCATACAGAAAGAGAAAACGCAGGGCGTCTTATTCCACTTGCAATCATGTTTGCTGGTTAATGTCCAGTAGGTTTGAATGAAAAAGATTTGTTGTATTCAGTGGTCTGTTTTATGTAATTTCCAAAACAGAACGAGGAGGAGGGAACTGAAAAGTCCGGCAAAACTGATTGGGGGACAGAATTTTATCCGCTTCCTGGCAGGGGATTTACAGTGTTTTATTCTCCTTCATCAGCAGCAGGAAATTTTCCTAGGTTCCTCCTCCAGAGAGGCCCTGATGGGAACTCTGATGGGTGGGCATTGAGAAGTCTCCTCTCAGAGCAAGATGGGAGTTGGTTTCTCTCTGTGTGTGTGTTTTTCAGTCAATACAAAGCCTGTTTGTGCCCATGCACTGGTTGGCTGAGAATGGACATAATGGGCAACTCTTTTGCAGTTTGTCTCATTTTAAAAATTTTATGGTAAAAACTTGGCAAGCCTGCAGTTGTCAATGAGGACTAAAACTAAGGTAGGTTTCATCCAGATAGGCCTTTAAATGACTGAGGATTGAGGCTTTACAATTTCCCATTGTAGCCAATGGGCTGAATCTTTTCCAAATGAAATTGACAATGCCTCTCCCCTTTCGAGTAACTTCCCAGTAAAAAGAATGAGAGGTCAGCCAACAATGGGCCCCTTTTGGCTGTATTTCACACCTCTAATGTCCAATGCTAGACCAAAAGGGATATGAGCATCCCATGCGTGGTGGTAAATGGACAAAGAAACCTGCCTATCTGTATACCTTTATAAAACGGAATGTTTGTATGTGTGTATGCAGGTATGCGGAGGGCGGGAGGGCGGAAGGGCGGATATGTGGCAGCCACTTTCACAGGCCAGGAAGGATATGTGGCAGCATTATTTGCATAAACGACTCCCATTGGCCAGCCACGAACATTCCGAGACTCTAAAGTGCCAGAGGGAAGAAAGGAAAAGGCCTGAGGCAGTCAGGCATGGTGGGAGTTTAAGTCCAAAACACTTTGCAGCCCCCAACAATGAGACAACAAAACCAAACTTGGCACACAGAACCCCCAAGACCCACTTTACGTCTTGGTGCAGTTTGAGGGAGGATGGGCCATGGATAGGCCAGCATTCCAACATCCCAAATCTCAAAGGTGTCAGACAGAGTTCTTTACAAAAAGGCTTCCTTCAGCTGATTTTACAAACTAGGCCTCAGCCTGTATTGACAGTAAGGCTTCCTCAACTTGATTTTCGATACTAGGCCTCAGCTTGAATTCACAGTAAGGCTTCCTCAAGTTGATTCTCCTGACTAGGCCTCAGCCTGAATTGACAGAAAGGCTTACTTAACTTTATTTTCCTGACTAGGCCCCCAAAAAAGAAGAGCAGAGCATGGATGATGGGGCTTGAAGTACCTCCACTCACTTCCTGAGACCGCTGCGACCCTCATCCAATGACTGATCAAGACCAAACTTGGCACACAGAGCTCCCATTACCTACACTACATGCTGGTACAGCTTCGAGTAGGATGGACCATGGATGATGGTACTTGAAGTACCTCCACTCCCTGAGACCACGGCGACACTCATCCAATTACCAATAAAGACAAAACTTGGCAAAGAGTGCCCCCATGGCCAACTCAACATTCTGGTGCAGTTTGTGGGAGGACGGATTATGGATGATGGGACTTGCAGTACCTTTACTCACTTCCTGAGACCGCTGCGACTCTCATCCAGTGACCGATCAAGACCAAACTTGGCACATAGAGCCCCCATGACCCACTTTACACCCTGGTGCAGTTTTCAGGAGGATGGACCACGGATGATGGGACTTGAAGTACCTCCACTCACTTCCTGAGACTGCTGTGACCCTCATTCAATGACTGTTCAAGACCACATTTGCCACACAGAATCCTCTACATCCTGGTGCAATTTGGAGGAGGATGGACCATGGATTATGGTCCATGGTCCATAATCCTTCACTCACTTCCCGAAACCACTGCGAGCCAAATGAACAACTGATACGGACCAACCTTGGCACACAATGCCTTCCTCAAATAACCCGGCACCGCCAGGTCCTCAGCTGAAGTTTGGAGGGGGACAGAACATGGATGATGTGTCTTGCAGTACCTTCCCTCACTTTCCAAGACTGCTACAAACCTAATCCTATGATTGATCAACACCAAACTTGCCACACAGAGCCCTCATGACCCACTCTACATCCTGGTGCAGTTTGGAGGAGGGTGGACCATGGATGATGGGACTTTAAGTACCTCTACTCACTTCCCCTAGTCTGCTGCGACCCTCATCCAATTACTGATTGAGACCAAACTTGGCACACAGAACCCCCATGACTGCCTTCACGTCCTGGTGAGGTTCGGGGGACGACTGACAATGGATGATGGAATTTGTAGTATTTTCACACCCTTCTGTTCCCACAGACCACTGCGGCCCCCAACAAACACCGATAAAGACCACACTTGGCACACAGAGCCCCAGTGACCCACTCCACATCCTACTGAAGTTTGGAGGGGACAGAACATGGATGATGGGACTTGCAGTACCTTCCCTCACTTCCCAATCCTGCTACTAACCTATTCCAATTACTGATCAACACCAAATCTGGCACACAGAGCCCTCGTGACCCACTCTACAGCCTGGTGCAGTTTACTGTGAGATGGACCACGGATGATGGGACTTGAAGTACTTTCACTCACTTCCGAAAAACAATGCACCCCTCATCCATTCACCAATACAGACCAAACTTAGCACACAGAGCCCCCATGACCCAATCTACATCCTACTACACTTTGGGGGAACAGAGATGATGGGACTTGCACTACCTTCAGTAATTTCATGATACCACTGCAACTCCCAATAATGATGGATCAAGACCAAACTTGGCACACAGAGCCCCCATGACCCACTCTACATCCTGCTGCGCTTCTCAAATAACCCGGGCAGGGCCGGGTCCCCAAGCTAGTTTTTAATAAAACTGGAAAAGTCTGAAAGCACGATAGACCCTGTAGATCAAGCTCAACTTCTGAGATTTAAAAGAGTTTGGAAAGTATGAATAACAGGCAGAGGGAGAAAAATACAGCCTCGTAAGAATGAGAAAGATTAACACAAAGACTGAGTGACAGACAGATCCCATTGAGAGCAAATCTTGGAAATCTTTTTGAATACAAGGAACGTGGCAATGCTGTGAGCCCAAGAAGCCCTGAGGAAAGCTTTGCAAACATGTAAGTGCTGATCCAAGTTCGGATTGATTATTCTGGGAGCTTTGTACTTTATAGGAATCTAATATTAAAAGGCACTGTGAAAGGCGGGGGGGGGGGGGGGAGCCAAACAAGGTCACTGTGAACCTGTCCTCCCCCCAGCCCACATATGCCTGACAATATTTTACAAATATTAAGCTATATATTATGCATCTGATTTTCTTTAGTATCCAGATTTCATTTGTCATAGTAACACCTCCTGCACATATAAACTTAATTCTCTAGGCTCAGATAAAAAACAATATCACTAACATACAGTACATTACAGTTGCAATAATACAGTAGTCTGTATTTTTCTTTACTCTTCATGTGATGCAGACTCTGATCCATAATTGTTTACATGCTTTTAAGTAGAAAGAAAACCAATGTAATTTCACAACATTCTCAGCCTCTATGGAAGATTTATTCTCAGTCCCTATAGAAGATTTATTCTCAGCCCCTATGGAAGATTTATTCTCAGCCCCTATGGAAGATTTATTCTCAGCCCCTATGGAAGATTTATTCTCAGTCCCTATGGAAGATTTATTCTCAGCCCCTATAGAAGATTTATTCTCAGTCCCTATATGGAAGATTTATTCTCAGTCCCTATGGAAGATTTATTCTCAGTCCCTATAGAATATTTATTCTCAGTCCCTATGGAAGATTTATTCTCAGTCCCTATAGAATATTTATTCTCAGCCCCTATGAAAGATTTATTCTCAGCCCCTATGGAAGATTTATTCTCAGCCCCTATGAAAGATTTATTCCCAGTCCCTATGGAAGATTTATTCTCAGCCCCTATAGAAGATTTATTCTCAGTCCCTATGGAAGATTTATTCTCAGTCCCTATGGAAGATTTATTCTCAGCCCCTATGGAATATTTATTCTCACTCCCTATGGAAGGTTTATTCTCAGTCCCTATGGAAGATTTATTCTCAGTCCCTATAGAAGATTTATTCTCAGTCCCTATAGAAGATTTATTCTCAGCCCCTATGGAAGATTTATTCTCAGCCCCTATGGAAGATTTATTCTCAGCCCCTATGGAAGATTTATTCTCAGTCCCTATGGAAGATTTATTCTCAGCCCCTATAGAAGATTTATTCTCAGTCCCTATAGAAGATTTATTCTCAGTCCCTATGGAAGATTTATTCTCAGTCCCTATAGAATATTTATTCTCAGCCCCTATGAAAGATTTATTCTCAGCCCCTATGGAAGATTTATTCTCAGCCCCTATGAAAGATTTATTCCCAGTCCATATGGAAGATTTATTCTCAGCCCCTATAGAAGATTTATTCTCAGTCCCTATAGAACATTTATTCTCAGTCCCTATGGAAGATTTATTCTCAGCCCCTATAGAAGATTTATTCTCAGTCCCTATAGAATATTTATTCTCAGCCCCTATGGAATATTTATTCTCACTCCCTATGGAAGATTTATTCTCAGTCCCTATGGAAGATTTATTCTATGGAAGATCTCAGTCCCTATAGAAGATTTATTCTCAGCCCCTATAGGAGATTTATTCTCAGCCCCTATGGAAGATTTATTCTCAACCCCTATGGAAGATTTATTCTCAGTCCCTATAGAAGATTTGTTCTCAGTCCCTATGGAAGATTTATTCCGCCCTAGAAAAAACCCAAATATTTTGACTTATAATATCGACATCAGTGGTTCGCATCAGAGGGCTCATGCTGTCCTCTTAGGGTGCATCTGCATTGTAGAAATAATGCAGTTTGATGTCACTGCCATAGCTCAATGCTGTGAAATTCAGAGATTTGTAGTTTGATAAGGCACCAGCACACATTGGTAGAGAAGACTAGAGACATTGTAAAACTACAACTCTGATGTTTCCATAGTACTGCATCAACTAAAATAAGATGAGGACAAAGAAGGAAAGAGAACATGGGATACCTTGAAAATAACTAGAAAAGTGGGCTTACAGGATTAATCAGGACTGTCAAACAGGGTCAAGTTAGCTCATTCCTAAGCAACAGCAGGTTTCTGAGAATAGAATACGCGCTTGGATATTCATAATCCGGATATAAATCTAAAGGCAAAATTTCTTGACAGACAATCACTGGCATGGCAGAGAGGACATGAATATGTCTTATCTGTTCCCAAATTTACTGTCCTGCATAACTACTAATTTCTTAAAATTCAGGGTTCAATAGCCAGAGCTTGGAAAGTTCCATTAAAAATGGCCATGCTATACTTCCAACACTCCTACAAGGATTTAAATATCATTATAATCCCAATTTTAAAAGTTTCTCTGTTTTAAAATAATGCTTCATTTTGCTACTGTGCCTCACCAAACTGCAAACTCCAGCACTGAGCCATGGTATTTAAAGTGGTGTCAAAGTATCTTAATTCTATGGTGTAAATCCAGTCAGGAATAACACCAAACTAGCTCCTATAGTAAGAGAGTTCCAGAGCATGGAAACAGCTTTTGTATTAACAGTGGAAGTATATGTGAGAGTGAGAAGACAGAGAAAATAACTTCCCAAGATGATCTCAAAACATGGCCAAGCTCATGGGAGAATATGGCAGAAGACCTGGATCAGAGTTGGATTGGGTTTTATGGAACAAGACCGGCTCTTTGAATTGTAACCTGCAACAGACTATCAACCAGTAGACCTGTCGCAACTCCCTTTAGCCAATAGAATAAAATTAAGGGATTTTTACATGAATTAATTTTGGATACATATTGCAGAATGCCTCGGGATTTGTGTATGCTCTAATTCTTTCTGAAGTTGCTGTATTTGGATTGGAAAATGGCACAGTCTTATCTATTATTAAGCAGAATAATATCTGTGAGCAGTTTAATGTCCTGTCCACTGGAACAACCAAGGAATATTGTCTCCATCACACAATTGTAAGAGCTGATTGTATGAGGGAGGAACTCTAAAAGGAGCTGTTGAAAGAGAAAGCGAAAAGGTTTTGAAGGAGAGGATGAGAGATTTATGTTTCTTTCTCACAGGCTATTAGATCTCATTCTATAAAATATTGAAAAACACGTCTCTTATTAATTTTATGCACTGATTAAAGCTGAATTTTAAATGGGTTGAATGTCTGATGCAAAAATGCAGTCGGGTATTTTACTTATTTTTTGCACGTGAATGTGTTTTGTGGTCAGTAAATTATTATAAAAGTGATGCCCTAGTTCTTTGAAGTGAATTTGAATTATGCTTGTGTCTTATGAATGTATTTAATCAGCTAACATAACATGATTTTTAAAGCATAGCTATTTCTCATGAATATACCAGCACAAACATTTTTGTACTCACAAATTTCTATTATATATAACACAAGGAGTACCAATTATCATCAAATGTGGTGAAAAGTGAATGGATAGGATTTTCTTTCTTTCTTTTTAAAAGTGTAGTTAAACAGGAGATATAATGTGGCTGCTTGTTTGAAATCCCCATCTAGACAAAGTAACCACTTTTAACTATGTCCATTATCTACTTTTGATCTACATCTTTATCTATTCTTACACAGCTAATGAGGAACAAATTACTTATTTCTCAAGAATGACACTAACTACCCACTTGCACAAAAAGAGAATATTATAATTTACATTTAAATGAGATTTGAAATGTTAATGAACAGAGTTGGTATTCTAATTATCTCTACAAATACATTATATTAAGGTGAACTTTTTTAGATGAATAACTTTTAGAAACATGTTACAGTATGGCTCAGCACCAGTTCTGCTCTATATACTGTATACCAGTTTAGTGCTTACTAAGTCAAACATCAGTGCAACGTAGGAGCATATTAAATAAAATAAAAATAGTAACCACCCTGATGCCACAGACCAGAGCTAAAGGTTACTAGTTACATATAACTAGTTCTCCACACTCAGATAATAACTGCATTAAGTTACACTTGGTACATTTGGGAGAAACTCACATTTTTAGCAGTAGAGCTATGACTGCCCCCCATTAGTGAAATTCAGAGTGTTGTGGAATCTCCTTATCTAGGGTTTTTTAAACAAAGGCTGGATGGATAGATATCAGAAGTGCTTCATGGACCTACATAACAGGGACTTAGGACCTTGTCAGTTGGATAAGGGTAAAGAGGAGGACATCGTGGGACTGTCAGGTCATGCTCCCTCCTGCCTGGATCTATGTTCTTTCTTCCCAGTTGTTTCCCTGTCTGTCTCAGCTTCCTCTTCACCTCCTCTTCCATTCTTCATGGAAAGGATTGAAGGATTACCTTCAAAGTGTTGGTTCTTACCTTTAAGGCCTTATATGGTCCAGGGCTGGCGTACCTGAGGGACCGCCTTTCCCCCTACCAACCCCAGAGATTGGAAGATCAAAACCTGCTTGAAGTTCCCAACTTTAAGACCTTAAACCTGTTGACCACCAGGTGCAGAGCTTTCACAATCATAGCTCCATACCTATGGAATGCTTTCACAATCATAGCTACATACCTATGGAATGCTTTCACAATCATAGCTACATACCTATGGAATGCCTTGCCTGCAGAAACTCAAGCCCTACAAAGCTTAACTTCTATTTGGAGGGCATGCAAAACATTCTTATTCCGGCAGGCATTTGAATCCCGTTGATTGCTGATTTTCTTGTTTTTAAATTTGGTTTTATGTATATGATTCTTGTCCGCACTGTAAACAGCTTCGGGAGTGGAGGTATATAAGTTGGAATAATTAATTAATAAATAAATAATTGTGAGGTAAGCACCTGCAATAGAGCCCCATGGAGTCCCACCGGAAGTAGCCCTGAGTCAAGTAATGGGCTCCGTGGGACCCTGTTCTGGCAGTGGAAAGAAGCTGGGAGAAGATACTCCTCTCCCTGGGCCTAATAAGGTCCTCAGACTGGATGGCCCTTATAGTTTCTTCCAACTCTATGACTTTATAAGAGCTCATCTACACTGGCCATTTAATGTGGTTCCAAGCTAACTTAAAACTCTGGTGGGCACAAAATGTACGCTAACAATGTGAACGCAAGCACGGATTAAACCAGTGGTTCTCAAACTGGGGGTCGCGACCCCCCGAGGGGTCGTGGGGCCATTTTCTGGGGGTCGCGAAGGTGCCTGGGCTGGTCCCTTTCCACCTCCTCAAAATGGCTGCCGGCCCCTGTGCCAGGGAAACAGCCCGGCATTCCAGGTCAGCTCCTCCACCTCCTGTTCCCACAGGGCTGCAGGGAGTCAGGAGGAAGAGGAGCTTAGTAGCAAAGGCTCCTTTCCGAGGGGTCGTGGCGCCTCCTCCTTTGGCCCTGCCTCCCCAGGTCGCCACGTGGTTCTTGGAGCGCCTTCTCTCTGGGCTCTCATTCCGCTGCAAGGTAACTTGAACCCACTGTGGCAGCAGTGCTGGGCCCTCCTTGGCGAGCTGAGGATTGGGAGAGAGAAGGGAGAGGAAAGAGAAGGACTGCCGTGTGGCAACCCTCCAATCACAAACACTTGGGGAGCGGAGGTTGAAGGTACTGCAAATCCCATCATCTGATGTCCATCCTCCCCCAAGCCCCTCCAGTATTTTCTGTTCATCATGGGGTGCCTCTGTTGCTGCCCGCCTTGAGGGGCCTGGTCGCAGGCAGGAGGCCACAGCGTTGCTCCTCCTCCCTGGTTGTGTGTGGCTGCGACCTGGGAGGGAGCTGCTCTGATGACGGCCTCTTCCCTTCGCGACTCCTCCACGGCCGAGAACTGGCCTGAGCCGGGCTTCCCTTCCTTCTCCTCTTGCTGGCCTCGATGACGATCAGCAGCAAGGCTCAGAGAGAGGCAGCAAGGTCGAGGATGAGGAGGAAGAGGAAAAAGAAGAACCCGGTTCAGGCCAGTGCTCAGCAGCAGAAGGTGTTCCTCCTCCTCCTCCTATTGCTGAGCATGATGAACCTGGAGGCTGGAGACGGCGCCCACAGAGGGGCAGCAAGGCCGGGGTGGTCGTCATGCTCAGGAAGACGAGGAGAAGGAGGGCAGCTAAGAGGCCTGGCTGAGGGGGAAAGCCTCAATAGGGGCCCTCTCTCTCCTCGTCTGCCGTAGCAAACTCCCAGGAATACCCCCCCTTTCCCTTCTCTCTTGCTCTTTCTACACCTTTCTCCTCTCTTCATGTTCTGTCGCTTCTTTTCTCTCCCCCCCCCCATCCTTTCTCCCTATTTCTCCCTCTTTTTTCTCAGCCTTTCTCCTCCTTTCCTTCTTTTTATATCCCTTTCTTTCCTTTTCTTCCCCCGCTCTTTCCTTCGGGAGCCACACTGCACATCCTAAACCTCGGCAGAGCCAGGAGAAGGGGGCGCCCCTTCAGCTTCAGACACAGGTGCCTCCCAAACAAGCCTTTTGCATCACATTGAGACTGACGATCAGTTCCCCCTCCTGCTTGCGAAGTGGCCCTTATTTATTATCACCCCATTGCCATTAAAACTGAGGAAATGCACGAGAAAGCCTGCTGTCATGCTGAAATATTCAGTAGCCTTTCCTCCCTCTTGGTCTCTTTTTATTCTCTCAGAAGCGAAATCAAGGTCCTGGGCCGAATCCCTCCCAAACTCTCTTCTCTCGTGCTTGGTGTGTGCCTGCATACTGCAGGTCTGTAATGGGAGGGGGAAAGGAAGAGTGTGAGAGGGAGGGGGAAAGAAAGCTGGAAGGGAGCTTGCTAGGGAGTTGTCTATTCCCAACCTTTGTTCCGTCATCAGTTTGGGACTTCAACTCCCAGAAGCCTTAGCCATCACAACCAACCGTTAGGAATTCTGGGAAGTGTAGTCCAAAAACACCAGGAGGAACAAAGGTTGGGAATCACTCCAGTAGTTCATCGTTTGGGTTCACAGTGCTCTCCGGATGTAGGTGAACTACACTGCCCCTACATCACTGTCAATTCTTCTCAAACGTCTCCAGTATTTTCTGTTGGTGATGGGAGTGTGTTCCAAGTTTGGTTCAATTCCATTGTTGATGGTGTTCAGAATACTCTTTGATGACAGGTGAACTATAAATCCAAGTACCTCCAACTCCCAAATGTCAGGTCTCCCCCAATCTCTTCAGTATTTTCTTTTTTCCATGGGAGTTCTGTGTGCCAATATTGGTTCAATTCCATCGTTGGTGCAGTTCAGAATGCTCTTTGATTGTAGGTGAACTATAAATCCCAGCAACTACAACTCCCAAATGTCAAGATCTATTTTCCCTAAACTCCACCAGTATTGAAATTTGGGCATAATGAATATTTGTGCCAAGTTAGGTCCAGATAAATAGTGGTTTGTGTTCACATTTGCTCTCTGGATGTAGGTGAACTACATCTCCTCTAAATCACTGCCAAACCTCTTCAGTATATTTTGTTGGTTATGGGGGTTCTGTGTGCCAAGTTTGGTCTAGGTCTGTCATTTTGGGTGGACTCTGGTCTGTGGAAGTCAGAGCTGAATTGTTGAAGGTACTGCAAATCCCATCATCTGTTGTCCATACTCACCAAAACATATTGTTTTTGTGATTAATATCTATGCTTTAATTATATATTTAATTATATTCACCCCATTGCCATTAATAATGAAAATCCATCCTGGATATCAGATATTTACATTACGATTCATAACAGTAGCAAAATTACAGTTACGAAGTAGCAACGAAAATATGGCTGGGGGTCACCACAACATGAGGAACTTTATTTAGGGGTCACGGCATTAGAAAGGTTGAGAACCACTGGATTAAAGGGTATACAGAAAGTCACAGTGATGTCTGGCACAAGCCCTTGAATGTACTGTAGTGGATCCCAATATACCCCAATGAAAAATTGGCTGTGCAAAATATGAGTCACATAGTAGACACTTGCACTTGCTAAAAGCACTTTGTAAGGTGGAGATGAGGGGGCTGTCAAAATGTCACAAAGAAGGGTAATTGATTGCCTCCACTCCTAACTGTCCCTTTTCCCTTTTACCTCCTATGCTTCTGGAGCACAGATGCACATCTCTTCTGGAATTCGGGAGAAAAACAACTATTCCAGATCATTTTAGTCTGTGGTTAATGTAGTCATCTTCCTGGTCTCAAAACACTTTCAGACCTGTCAATCTAATCAAACCTGACAGTAAAACTGGTTATTTCCCAAGCTGTCAATGTAGAAGGGTTCTAAGCATTGGACCAAGGGTACATCTAAAAAAGTAAAGGTTTCCATTTGACATTAAGTCTAGTCGAGTCTAATTCTGGGGAGTGGTGCTCATTTTTATTTCTAAGCTGAAGAGCTGGTGTTGTCCGTATATGCCTCTTAGGTCATGTGACTGGCATGACTGCATGGAGCATGCCAAAGTGATACCTATTGATCTACTCAAATAGATATAATGGACAGACTAGCTCACTTACATACAACTCTGGTAAAATTACAAAGTATGGACAGGGAGGAGTACAAATAAAATATTTGCATGTTTTAGAAACAACTATGTTGGCAGAAGTGCACCCCACTCCCCGTATTCAAACTGCCAATGGTCAGCAAGTTCAGTAGCTCAGCGCTTAACATGCTGCACCACCTGGGACTCAAGGGTACATCTACATTGTAGAATTCACGTATCACTTTAAGTGGCATGTCTTAGCCTTCTCTGCTAAAGAATGCTAGTAACTCACCAAACTACATCTCACAGGATTCCATAGCATTGAGCATCATGTCAAACTGCATTAAATTTACAGTGTAGATGCAATAAAGGGCATATCTACACTGAACATTGAATGTACTCTCATGCCGTTATTAAATAAAGTATTTTCATGATGAAAATGATTACCTAGGAAGTCCTAAAACCCGTTTGAGGCCCAGATGGTGACTACACCAACCATAGAGTACGGGTACACATTAAGAGCTTTCTTTCTCACATTTTTGTGGGCAGTACAGTTTGAAGCTAGCTTCAAATTGCTTTCAATAGGTAGTGTAGTTGAGGCCTAATATTCTTGAGAACAAGGTTGAAAATCTCACTCAGACAGAGAAACCATGGGTAAGGCACATATTCTCATCCCAAGAGCAAGGTGGTGTCAAAC